>CM031238.1:390715057-391096452 GCA_018340775.1 Taxus wallichiana var. yunnanensis
GATGAAACAAGTAAAAGTAATGTAAAAATACAAGGTTGCATCTTCTTAGATTTTGGATAATCCTTTGAATACTATACTCTTGGGAGACTTCCAATGAAGATTTCGCTCACCTTAGAAAATCCCGTTAACTTGTTATTAGATAAATTGTTTAATCCTTCTTTGAAAAAACTAAGAGTGATGATTTTATAACCATCCCACCTAAATTTAGTGGTGAAGTCCTTTAAAATAATTTTAAGCTATAGCTAAAAAAGTGAATTTGGAGTTGAATTGAGGATTGTGTTGTTTTGGGGTCCTCTTAAAAATTTTGCCCCATTGTCATACCACTCATTGGAGTGGTGAATTTGAATTTCCTTATTTGAAAATGGAATCACACCTCTAGATAAGGAGAAAATAATTACCCTTTGGACTTAATGGGTCATTTGTGGCCTAGGAAGTTTATGAGTGAAAATAGCATATGTTCTGGGATATTGAGAATACTTTGGAATCTACTTTCCATCCAGAGAAAATGTTTCTTGTTTTCCTCTTGATCTCTTGTAGAAGGTGTGACAGGACAAGTTGTTTCAAGATCATTTAAGAAATAACTTGGTTAATTACCTAGGAACTTGATAAGTTTTGGAAACCTCTTTATTTGGAAACTTGTTCCACCCAGCTCATTCCATGATTTATCTTGGCTATATTGATAAAGGAACTGTAATATTAGTAAACTTCTTATATATCTTGTTGAGTTTGAAAACTAGTTGGTTATTGTTTCAATAAGTAATAGTGGCATTGTTGGGATGTGGTAGTGTAGAATTGGGATTGCCATGAGGGAAAATTTGATAAACTTCTAAACAATGGAAAATTGAGCTATCTCAATCAAATTTTTAAGTATGAATTGTAATAATTTATAAAATGATTCAAGGTATGGAAACCAAGTCAAAACATAGAAAAATAATCCTAACTTTATAGTTTTTTTGTCGAAACATACTAAATTTAATGGGTACATTGGTTGAGAGAACGTAAAAATAATTTCCAAATCAATTTATCATATTTTTATTATGCTTCATCCTTGTCCCTAGAAAGAATAGTGTAAATTATAGGAAAAATTGAGCGTCTTATGATTATTTTCCCCATCTTCTAAAGTAAGTACAAGATAGAAAGTGAATCCTCTCATAAATTTGTAATTTTCTCTCTCTTATAGTATGTTTTTTGTAACGCCTTGGATGGTTTTCATGACGTTCATGGGTGGGTTTGTGCACATCATGTGTGCATAACTTGATAAAAAAAAATTTACAATAAATTTTGTTCCCTTGACTCACCCACCTTTAATTTCCTTAAAGTAACCTTTATGATGAACATCAACTTACGTGAAACCCTATAGAGGATTTAGATGATGATGCTAACAATTTTTTGGAAGTTATAGTTTTTCTTGATTAACTTTCTTTTAGTGTGAGATACACTTAATGTTGAACTAAGATAGAGTTGGAGGGACATGTTCGCTAAGACTAATAACTTTATGGTACGACGTAATACCTTTGAGAGATCATTATTCTTACCCCTTTTGATGACTTCCAAGAGGAAATCTATTTGTAGGGGAGGGGGATGTAGTGCCCACCGGATTTTCCATTATCTACATCATGATTGACTCTTTGTACTCATTATTTTGTTTTTAGGGAGATATTGGATGATTTTCTAGATGGATGGTTGTTTAGACATTTATATATATTTTTCATTATATTGGCTATATTATGCTAACTTGTTTTAGAAAGGGAATTGTATGCGACATATGTCACCAAATTACTACATGGTCATGTTACTTGATTTTGATATGATGGTATAGATATTATGAGTTGAGTTTCATACGGTATTCATTTTAGATGGATCATGGATTTTTTTAACCGTAATTTGTTATATTGCTTAGATAGATGGATGTAGTGTAATGCATTCAATTGGATTTGATTTGGTGGATTACTATGAATAAGTGTATTTTCATGTTATTTAGTTTTGGTGTCGAGTAGATATGAATTTTTTTTTGGTATGTAGGATTAAAGGTTACACCATAAGGAGAATGTGGGTTTTAGAGTTGGCACCTCCAAGATGCACAAAATCCTCTTAGGCCAAAACCATCCCTACCTTGTTGTTTATACCTTGTTGATATTTGGTGTTGAACTCAGAGTTTGGGGGTGTTGACTTTTGTCATGTGTTTGGTCCTAATTTATCCCTCTTGTATTTCATTTACCTAGTCAAATTAATTTTGTTTTCATGATTTTATTTCTTATTAGCATTTAATTTTACTTTTTTATATTTGAGAAGTATTTTTGTGTTAAATGTGATTAATTAGGATTTGGGCCACCTAATCATATACTTGGTGTGCCCACCATGCCTCAAAAAATCCCAAATCTATCCCAAACCTCTAATTTTGGAAAAGAGTGAAAACTTTGGGACATGTTTTGAACGTTGGGGCCACTCTTACCTTAAAAATACCCCCATGGTAAATATCTCAGTAGGCACCTCAAAATTCATACCTAATTCCATCCAAGTAGAATTAATTAAAGTAATTCTATTACTTAAGTAATATTCTTATCCCCCTTCATAATTAATTAAATTAATTCTAGCTACATACTCCTACCTCTTTATAATTAATTAATTTAATTCTATCATGCCTTTGGAATTAATTAAATTAATTCATACACCCTTTAGCTAATATAATTAAACATTTATTTATTTAAATCATTAATTATCTCCTCATAATTAATAACTAATTAAATTGGTTATTTAATTAATCCTATTTATCTACTCATATTCCACTTAACTCCACTTCTAGAAGCCTATAATGGTGGAAACAATAACAATTGTTCAACCGCTTCTCAAATGAATTAAAAGATCATCATTACCCCCGAAAAGCTGCAACATCATAGAATGTGTTGGTACCCAAAATTACACCCCCTTAGGGCCAAGAAATATCAAAAATGAGTCATTGAACGTTGAGAATGGCAAGACTAAAATGTATTTCGCTTATAGTGGGAATATGTCGAAAAACTTACATGGACTTGACTTTAGAGGGATCGATGACACATACAAAGGGGATGACCTTCCCTACTACTTTAGGTCCTACCTTTGACCAGGTGAGAGAACCCATTTTGTAACCTAAATTTGTAAGAAGAATAGGTGTAATCATGGTTTCTTAGTCTTTTCTTTAGAATTTAAGGATCAGTCCTAAGTGAACATGGTCAATATATGCACTATTTAACTCTTACAAGTTATCACACTAAGTAATGTAAATGTCACTCGAGCAGGACTCAAGTTACTCTAGATAGTTGAAAGTTTTTGTCTGCTTCCCATAATTATGAAAGGAGGAAGTAAAATCAAGGTTTCCTTTCAAAAGTACTTGTAAATGATACAACAAGGTGATTGACAAAAAATTTGTATCATGTGATGAGACTCAAATTTTATTTTTTATAAGGATGGGGATTCAAAATGATAAATCTCTAGATAACACTACTCATAGTACTTGTTCAAACACATATGACATTCCAGATAATAAAGAACAATTATCAATTCATCACAACTTTCACTTAAAGAAATATTTGCATTCATTGATACTCAATTAAGACAAATATTTCACACAATCCTCAAAATATTTAGCACAAAAATCTCATGAAAATATTCTAATGAAGTGTTTCTTGCTCCTAATCTCATACACTTAAGATACACTCAAAATATTACAAAGATCCATCAACAAAATGATTTCAGCAAGGATTTTATAATTGCATTCAATATTGTAAAGTAAAATCTCACAACACAATATTGAACAAATAACCAAAGCTTAATCACTAAGGACAGGCCTAGTGTACTTCAGAGAAGCAAGAAACAAATAATGTAGTAGAAAATGCAATTGATCAACTAAGTGTTTAATACTCAAAATCCAAAACATAAAAACCAAACCCATAGTTAGAAAATTTCATTTTAAAATCCACCAAATTCTTGACAAGGGAACAAGACAATGATTGATCTCAATGTATGTTAATGACTATACATTGTAATCATCTTAACATCTGAATTTGAAAGAGTAAAAACTTAAAATGTATTTCTAGAGACAAATAAGCAATGTCACAAGTAAAATATATCAATTCTTATCTTTTCAAAAATCTTCAAGAAAAACCCCCTTAGTATGAGGACAAACCCCTCATACTTATACTACTATTCTATATGATTTCCCCCAAAAACATCTTTAGAAAGTCCTTGAATCCTCACTCCACGTAATTCAAAATCTGCAGAGGAAATATCTACTAACTGAAAAGATTCCCTTTTGCTTCTAATTGGGCTGAGTGAAAAACATGTGATGACATCTAGAGGAGATAGAGAGGATATTATTTTACTTATAACTAACTCTGTCATTCTTCTTTTACTTTTTATGTCCTTTTCCAATGGATTGACTTGATATTTCCCTACCTAATTTTGTAGGCATCATACCTTTCAAACATTTGAGTTATAGCTTCTTCATCGGGTCCTGAGTGGTAGTTGAAGATTACTTCATGTTTCATACTTGTTTCATCAATCTCATTAAAGATTGGTCTTTCTTTCTTCAACTTCTTATCAATTTATCAATTGTTAATTCAATACTACCCGATTCATTCATGAGAGAGACATAATAAAAGTTCTGGATCTCTCTTGGTTTACCCATAATATATTCTCTGAAAATTCTAATCAAATTTTTGTGTCCTCCATTCTAATTATTTCTCCACTATCTATCCCAATCAATTTTATCTATTAGATCATGAAGATGATTGATATAATATATTGTCTTATGTCTCACTTTATCAAGAATTTTAAGAGAATTTGCTAAGATTTCCACTCTTACTTTTCCATGTTGTAATATTCATGTTGACTACCCACAAAATCAGGGGATACAATACCTTCTTTAGAAACTATGTCATCATCTAAGTTTTGATATAGCTTCCATTTTAGGTAACATATCAGTCCACATTAACTTCTCATCCTCACATTTATCCATTAATGCCTTGGTTTCTTCTACCTTTTCAAAAATTATGGGAATACCATCTTACAAAGTTTATGATTATTGGTTCACCTCTAGTAACCAAATCATTTTCCCATTGATAGTATCCTCTCCTCTTTCACTCAAGTCACTTACTCTCTGATATCATCACTAGTGATCTCTAGGACCTCAATTCATCCTTCTTAGTGAGTTCTAGTCAATTTTTGACCAAGTTGGATAGTGCTTCATTCTTGGCCTTTAAATCCTTTTTGTTTCTTTGAACTCATCAATCCTTTGGAATACTCCTTCTACTACTACAAAAAAATCATACTTCATTTCTTCAGTAGAAGGCCTACCTAAGTGAGATCTGGAGACCTAGAAATCAGATGGGGATGCTTCCCCTTGGGGAACATTAGCTTTGGGAGTTGCAATATCTACAAATCATTCTCCTTTCTTGCTCAGGGCTGTCCCTAGAGATGAATTTTGTCTTTTTAGGTAATCTTGCTAAGAGTGAGGAGAGCCAAAATTTGTAAATCATCATCATCCAAGTTGTATTTCCACCTTCTTTTTCTTTGGGAGAGTACTTGTTGATCCATTCTCTTATAGGAGACTCATGTTCATCAAGTGATTGTAGAACTAGGGTCTCAGGTACAACTATAAGGGCCTGGAGGAAGATGAAGGCATTGACATACCTTTTGAAATTGCAAACATTGGTTCCTCTTAAACACTCTATCCTACATAGGTCCACCCTGAATTTCAATTCCTTCCATAGGTTAGACTGATCCCATGTTTCTTTAGCTTTTAGGGTTGCTTTGGTCATCAACTCTCTTTTCTGCTTGTACTAAGTCTTTCATGCTCTCTCACTAAGAATAGAGATTGTTTCACTAAGTCCTTGGGAAATGGATTCATTGTGGGAATGTGAGCTTCAAGAATCCCTACACTCACTTTAGTGTCATGAGGTACTATTGCAACTATGACATCTAAAGTTTCTTCCTGTGAGGCATGTACTGGAATCTCTTCAACATGAGGTTATATACTTAGAGTTTTTTTTGGGGTGGTCTCAACATGTTGTTGTGGAGTAGTTGAAGCATCAAGTATAAGAACATTCATGAGGGGTTGTTCCTTGGTGGGTGAAGCAACCGTAGTTGTTGGAATGGAAAGGGTTACCATCATAGGTATAGGTTGCTCAATGGGTAAAGTTGTAGGAGACTAGGTGATAATAGATAAGACAACAAGAACATCAAGATTCATTACCTATTTAGGGGTCTCCTCCTCCTCTAAATCAACCCATTCATAGTTTTAGTTTTTTTTTTCTCTTTCAAATCTAGACTTGATTCTCCTCCTCTGATCCCTGCAGGCCAATATGGGAGTCTCAAACAATTTTTCTCCTTAGGCCTCTTAAAAGTGGTTTCCATCATTTTCTCTTTTCCTTTGGCTCTTGAAGCAGATGCTAGAACAATCTGTAAGGGAGTAGCATGAACAATAGGACCTTCAACCATACCTTCCTGAAGCATCTCTCTAGTTTTTCTTAATTCTTGAAGAAGGGGAGTTCTGAATCTGCTATCCTGAGCACCTACATCACCTGTTATTGGAAATGAGTCCAAATTCTTAATATTTTATCTCCATGAAACCTCTCTAGTGGCATAAACCCTCTCAAAATGTGGGAAGAACATCATCAATGAGCTGGTTATTCCTATATTCTCTCAACAATGGGTATGTGGTAACTTATATCCACTCCTTTTGAAAATAACCACCTTATGGAAAGTCGGATGGGATGTGTAGTATTTTCTTGGTTATATTTCTTCTCATTGAGGTTCCAATTAATTGGTGGAAAAGGTTGAGAAGAAATGTTGTTTTGATGTATTATTCACTAATTATATTACCATCATCCTCTAACCCTTCAGGAGTTTGGATGACCCCAAAATCAATCATCTGAGATAAATTCATTCTTGAATATTCTCTTCATTTGACTTCTCTTTCATCTTCACAAGTTCATCCAGAAATCCTCATAATGAGGTTTGTGCTCTACCTAAGTGGGTGCAATACTGTGTAAGATATGCTTTATATCATAATGTTTTATGTCCTCAAATTTATCTATCATGCATCTGTTCATCTCTCCTTCAACATTTTTTCCTTCTGGATATTAAGACAAGTATAATTCCCTATGACTATGGGAAATTTGATTGGGGATGTTATATGCTTCTGGGAAATGAAATGATGTACTAATAACAACTATCTGACTAATTCCATTAATGCCCATTTTTCATTACACATCTAGGTAACACATAGGGTTTCCCATCAAAACCACTAACCTTGATATATGAGTAAGTTTTGAATTGGATGAAATAACACCCATACTTGAGTAATGAACTCTCTTAGCATCAAGGGAAAACCTTTCAATCTCCCAATCTGGGTGGTATAAGAAAATTGTAGGTGCAAAGAAGTGATTGGAAATATTTATGTAGTGCATGTCATAATTTTCCAACTTCAACTGATAGAAAACATCATAGACCTTGGAACTATTAAGCTCCCCATCCATTAGTAATTTAGGAAAAATTTCTATGAAAACAATATTATAAACAAGGTAAGAGGTCATGAAAAATTCACCCATTCTAGGATTTTCTCCTCTTGCTATCTAGGAAACTCCCATCATTTTCTCATGAATATGGGTACTTATGATCTCAGCCTAGGGGAGAGGATGTTTGTTAGCAAGTATCACTGAATGAATTGGAACATCCATTCCTAAAAAAAAAAGGTAGTAGATTCAATACCCATTACTCTAGTTCAACAATGTAATCACATCCCCAACTTCCTCAATAAATTCAGCCCTATTTAACTTCTTTGTCATTATGGGGGTAGAAGTTTGAGGATTATTCAACCAATGGTCATTCATAAAATTTTTCCATTTTTTGAATGAGAGTTCTAGTAATCTTGTGTTAAATCCTTAGTAATATCCCCCTCTTCCCTTGAGGGAGAAAACCCAACATTATGTCAAATGCATGCTCTAGAAAGACAAAACCAACTCTCCTCTTCCATCCCAGACTTCTCTGGTTTCAGGATTGTAATTTTGGGCACATACCATACAAGTTACATGCATGGCATAGCGGGAGGGAAAGCAACAATGAGGTTAATATAACTATTAAATATTTGGGTCATGACATTAATTCTTTTAGAGGAATGTAACCTCTGTTTAAAATCTTCTAAGTAGGTGGATGTAATATCGACTTCTGCAATTTTTTCTAGAGAGGGAAATGAGACTAGAGCTTGTTTTTGAGGGCAACATAAAAATATTCATGATTTTGGTTTAGTTACCTTATTAATGGCTCAGATTTATGCATTAATGCTAAAGATTGCGTTCGTGGGGAGTTTTCGTAATTCTCAACTTTTTAATCTTTTCAATTGTTGTAATATTTTTACATCCTATCATCTCGTATCTACCTTACATAATTCCTTCACATTAATGGGCCTTACTCCCATATGGATAGTGCATTAGTGAATGACTTCCGTTGTTGTTAACGGGATTTGGGAGAATTTTGTGAAGTGACCCACGCTATCGCCTTTATAAAATGCATTTATTTCTTCGTACCGGTCCATGGACTTAAATCTTGGTTGGGTCTCATGTTTGTTTTTTCCACTACACATCCCTAAAAATAAGGATACTTTGTTCCCCTTTTTCCTAGATTCCCAACTTTCCTCTTCATATATTGCTTTCCTTTTACTTGTTGACTTTGACCAAGTAAGATGACATACATATTCCTTTGGGTTTCAAACTTACAACTTCATCTTGCACTTTATTAGGTGTAAAGTGCCCAGGAAAATAAAGGCCCATCTCCCCACTCCAATAATACCTTTACATGTGTTTTCTTTTGGGGAACAGGATGTCTCCACACTTTACATTATACTTACATGAATGCTCCTTGGAATATTTTATTAGACTTTGGGAACTATCTTGTGCCTTGCATATTTACATTACCTTTGTAGACCTCCAGATTAAGTCTGATATAGTGAAGTAAACCAATAATACACCACTTTCTTTTGGGTTTCGGGAAACAAAATGTAGTTTGCACAAGGATTAATAAAAGATGACACATTAGGGGATTTTTGTAAGGGATTGATACAACTATTTAATGTATTTTACATGGAAATTACCTCTGTAAGAAGGACACAAGATTTTTAAGGCATACTTCAAATAGAAAAGGGGAGAGTTTAAAACAAGCACCAAAAACTAAATCCTCTTAGTATTTCAGGTAATTGTTGTTATTTTCTTGGATCCCATTCAAACTCAGAGCCACTTCTCATGGCCTTGCTCTCATCTATAAAATGATGGCCATTCCTTTACAAATTCATCCCTAGAATCTTATCCAAATTATATCCAACTTTTGCCAATTTGATATCTGCATCCTCATGTATCAAAGCTTATAGCATTTGCATTCATCCTTTGGAGAATTATCAAGTGCATCCAAATTTCAAACATATTGAATATCATACAAGTATAACAACTCCAAGATATTCTTTGAGGTTTGCAAAGAGATTTACTTGAGAGGTATATTGTTGTGTTTTTCATTTATCTTTCATTTTCTAGTATTTTTCATTGCTTACATTCTGGCACACCGGTGGGACATCCCACATTTAATTTAGCACTTTTAGTTTACCTTTTCATAATCTAACATTTTTGTGTGTTATTTATATTCTTCTAACCTTGTTTTCCAAGTTTTAGGTTCTCAGGTGAAGTACAAAAGCAAAAAAACAAAAAAATCAACTTTTTGGTTGTATTTTTCATAGTTAAAATTTTCTAGAAGTACTTGCACTAACATTATTGATATTTGTGCCATCATAAATGTGTGTGTTATTTTTCACTTGTACACGTTTTCATCATTATATGCACGCTACCCTTCTAGTGTACATGTTATTGTTCTAATATATGCACTACCATCCACCTATATCGTGCACATAACATCCTTTTGAACGTGTCGTTGTTCAATTTAATTTTCTTTGACTAACATTTAGTGTTTGCAGATTATATTTAATGCTAACACATTCATTATCGCATGCTAGCATTATTTGTAACACTAGTGCATTCAAAGTGTACGCGTTAGTTTAAACTATCTCATTTTCTTTTAATTTTCTACTTTTTCCACCGTATCATTTTATTCTAATTTCTATTTTGGGATATTTTCTAATTCTATTTTTTTAGATATGTTGTTTTTAATCATTTTTAATTTTTGTTAAGGAATTAACTTTTCTTTTATTTAATTAAAGTAAGTTCATGCGTATGTTCTTTCCTCGCACTTTTTAAAGTGATATTGGAAATTAAAAACATGGGCTTACTTCTTGTGTCTTGTCCTTTCCACCTACCTCAGGAAAACTTACTAATCCTTGTTTATAGGACTGGCTCTAAAGGAGGTCATTCTAAAAATAATCAAACTACTAATTGCAGGTTGTCATTGATCAATTCAAGAAAACCCCTTTATCACCTTTCTTAATTTTTTATAAAATTAACTTTATTAAAATTTTCAGAGTTGGGATTTTTCCTTTCTTTAGACTGTAACTTTAAGAAGTGCATGGCTAGAGGCCATTAAATCACCATGAGGATTACCATAGGAAACCCAAAGTAGTCAATACTTTGAGTGAATTGGCTGATGAAAAACAGTACCCCCATCCAACTAACTAGTACACCTATATGAGAGGATAAAGTCGTGAATATCCATAGTGGCTACCCCAGCTTGATCCTTTGAGTGAAGAAAAATACATATTATCATATTGGGGGATAATGTAAAGTTGAAAACTAGCAATAATACCATGCTCACTCATATATATTGTTGACACCTAGGGAGAGATCTTATTTTAGGAAGCCACACCTTGTCCAAGCCAATCTAAGGTAAAGGTCCAAACATCCATAACAAACTTTATTTTCAAATTTTATTTTCTTTCTTTTCGTATTAGTGAGTTATGTTCCACACTCGTATCGTATGTTATTTTAATCTCTTTCAAACTTCCAAATACTTTGTATTTGAATTCATTTTTGTCTCTTTCCAAACTTCCAAATACTCCTTATTTGGACTTATTTTCATCTCTTTTCAAATTTTCCATTTCCTTCATTTGGAATCATTCACTATCTCTCTTTCAAAATTTTCCTAATCCTCTTTTGGATCTTTTGTCTCTTTTAAATCCTTTCTAGATTTTCTTTATTTGGAATCATTCTTTCATTCTTGTCAAAATTTTCACATATTTCTTATTTGGATCTCTCATCATCTTTCTTTGTGGTTTCCAAATATTCTTTACTTGGGTCCTCTCTTTCATATCTATTTAAAAAAAAATCCATATATCCCTTATTTGGATCTTTTTCATTTTATTTCATCCCTTTCCAAATATCCTTTATTTGGAAATCTCTTTCATCTCTTTTATTTGGATCTTGCATCCTTTCTTTGGAATTTTCATTCTCTTTTTCGAATCTTCCATTCACCTCTTGTTATTTTCAAAATCATCAAATTTCTACCTTTGGATTTTTCTCATCTTGTGTTTCTTCCTATCTTATCTTAGTCTTAAACCTTTGGATCCCCTTTTCCAAATTTTATGCTTCCTCTTTCCCTTTGAAACTAAATCTTGAGTTATGGATATCCATGTCCTCACTCAAGCATTTTCATTCACAACTTAAGTCTTGACATTGTTATATCCATTTTGTCATGATCAAGTATTTAATATCTTATCTTCCATCAAGATTTCATTTTTTCATATTTCTCTTACGTATTTTATTTTGACATTGACATTGTTGAACTGTAGGCATTCTTCCATTTTGCATTTATAAATTTAGCAATCCCTTTGTTAAATTTTAGGCATTGTCATTTCCATCATCTATTTTCTCAACTTGAGACTTATATTTTCTTCACCCTCCTCCATTTTAACATTCACTTTGCTAGATGTTGATTACATTCAAAAAAAATCAAAACCATCTTCCATCTTGGCATTCATGTTGCTAAGATTTGATTTCATCTTAGTATTTATCATCACTCACTTCTCTTTTAGAATTCACATTTTTAAGGGTCAAGTTCTTCAAATATTCCAAACCTCTCTTCCATATTAGAATTCACTTTGCTAAGGGTTGAGCTACCTTCAAACTTAATCGCTAAAATATCTTCCATCTTAGCATTCACTTTGCTAAGGGTCGAGTGATCTATCACATCTCTATTTGATCCCCACCTCTTTTAAAAATGGTGGGAACAAGACACAAATACTATAGTACCTTTGGAAGAGGTGACATAAATCCTTTTCACAATTTTGATGATGAAGATGAGGATCATCAAAATAATGTTTCTCTCGAGGAACAAGCCCAAATCAAAAATATTTTATGAACAAACAAGGACCAATTTTGAAAATATTATATGAGCTACAATCTCTTTCAAATTTGATGAGGACATTTTGAGAACTTTACTGTAAACCTAAGCCTAAAAAGGATATACCATCCACATTAAATAACATGAATTTAGACTAATAAAAATGACTACGAGGATAAATTCAAATATAGTGCTTTGGCTCCCAATCCCAATCAAGCCTTAATTGATCAAATCAATGCAATGAAAAAATGACTAGCTCTCATATATTTTAAATTCATTACAAACCTAATGATAAATATTCATCAAAGAAAAGTGACGATCCATTTAAAACCTATACTATGACAAATAAAGAGAATAACAATATGAAGAATGATAATACTTCCTTTATCCCAAAAAACAATTCACCATTTTCTCAAGAATGGAAAATGATGAAAGACACAATTTTAGGTATGCAACACCAACACAAACAAATAAACTTTGATGAATTATGTCCTTACCCTTTTGATAAGGACATCTTACACATACCCTTTCCATGATATTTTGAGATGCCCAAATTTGATAAATATAAGGGAAAAAATGACCCACAAGAGAACATTAAGGAGTTATTCATGGCATGTAAAGAAGTGACATATTACGATATTTTTATTGCATATCTTCCCACAAATTTTAAGAGGACAAGCCTTAGATTGGTTCCTACATCTTCCTAAGGGTTTAATAACCAATTTGAGACCTCTTGAAGAATTTTGTCAAACACTTTTCCTTTAACCTAGGAATTTGAGATCACCGTGATGGATTTTTGCAATGCTAAAAAACACTCAAATGAAAGCTTCAGAAAAACAAGGAATCACTAGGAGATTTCAATGTTCTATCCCAAAAAAACTAGTAATCATATTTGTTCCAAATCCTACCAACAAATTATCCTTTCATATTAAATGAACTACCTCAATAACTTTGAGGAAGTCATCGAAAATGGATCTCAAATAAAAATACCCTTATCACCAAAGGTTTAATAGATCATCATTCAAAATATAGTGGGAATCATAGTAAAAATAATAATGGTCCTCATCATAAATGTAAATCATCAACAAAACCACAATGTTGTTAATGATGGTGTCATAGACAACTGTAATGTGCATAACATCCAAAATAGTCATCCAAAGAAAAAAAAAAGTAAAACAACTTATCATTGTTCCAACTAGAGAGGCTCCCCCTCCTAATGACCAAAAGTGACGCCGATTCACACCTTTGGGAGAGCCCCTCTCTAGTGTCTTGCTCCAACTAGCCAATGCCAATATGGTCACATACCCTATTAAAAATCTTTATTGAAGGGGAACCTAAACCCACTTGGTATAAAGATGACACATATTGTGATTTTCATCACATTGATGGTCACCAAACAGATAAATGTATCTAAATCTATAATTAAATTCAAGACCTTATTGATAATTGAGATATATTAGTTGAAGACCATACATCAAATACAACACCTAACGATAATATTAAAGTGTTTTCCAAACTATTTTCTAAACATGGTACATATAACAAAACTGTTGAACAAGGCATACCAATATTCAAATTTTTTGATTTTAACTCAATTATTTCATTTGTCAAATAAATTCCTCCTAGTATTTCTACCATCCAATGTAAACCTCAAAATAATGTGGTGGCCATGTGTTAAAAAAAATATATTCCCACTGCAAACCAACCATCCACGTCATCTATTGATCCTCAAGTGTCTACCCCTATGACTCCATTAAACTAGAAGTCAACCAAAAATGTTAAAATTCTACTTCTAGTCCATATGACCTATTAAAATAGTTAGCGACAACACCTAAACACATATATCTTATGGAGTTATTAAAAGCTTCACCTAAATTCCAAGATAGTGTTACTCACACTCTTCCCGAAGTGTGTGTTCCTTAGAATAACAATGTCCAACAATTTCAAACCATGATTAATAACCTTTCACTAGATATTCCCATATTTTAATTTCGTCATCAAGACCTATTGAACCTAAATATTCAAAACAATAACTCTTTATAAATTGAAGCGTACATAACCAACCACAAAATTAAAATATTTCTCATCGATAATGAAAAATCCCTAAACATTTGTTCCATGAAAGTGTTACACTATCTTGGTCACACAAAAGAAAACTTGGGAGCCAATGTTATAATCATTCGTGGTTATTACAAAAATGAGAGAAAATCATATAGCACCATTACTCTTCCCATACAAGTTATCCCTTAGCTTCTTGAAACCCTTTGTCATGTGGTTGATGTAGAAATGTCATACAATATCCTTCTAGGTAGATCTTGGATACACATGATGCAAGTTGTTCCCTCCACCTTCCATCAATGCATTAAATTCCCACATAATGGAAAAGAGTTCACCTTGCTTGTCGACACAAAACCCTTCGAGTACTATAAAATATTAGAAGCAAGGTATAATAGTGCTAATTACTTTCCATCTACTACGAGATCCATTCAACCTCATGCTATCCCCATTGTTGACACTTGCATTGACCCTAAAATGCTTCTATTCTTGCACACCTCTATGTCTATTTCACAACCATCTATGTCCAAGCCATCACCTGAATTTAAATTTTCCCATCAAAGTCTTTGCGAGTATACCCTTGAAAATAATTTTCATGTTGGCCAACCCTCACCATCCCCTTATAGTTATAGATGTCCCAATCCCCCCCCATTTACGAGAACCTCCTACTTATTATCTTAGGCATAGTCTTTGGAGGTGATAAAATATTTTAGAGGATGGTTAAATGCTTTGAATCCATAGATTATACCAAGGTGCACAAAAATAATGAAGAATATGAATTGGAAATGTAGGGGACTTGGCCCATAAGAACATCGCAATCTTGAACCTATCTTATGTAAAGAAAATATCTACTAATACGGTCTAGGATATGAGACCTTTGAAAAGAGGCTTATAATATTTAATGTCTTGACTAGTGATGAGGACTCAGACTCTGAAGTTGAGACTGGTTCCACACATAGCCTCTTCGAGAATCTTGCTGAAACCACCCTCTTTCTTGAAGAATTATCCATTTGTACCCTCAATATTTTATACCCTTTCCTCATTAATCGGGATCAATAATGCCATGTTTCCATGAACATATTTTAAAACAATGAGGCCATCAAAGAGTTCCTTGGGCTTGAGACCCTTTCCCTTATCAAATCGGATGAATGGTTTTGATAAAAACCTTAACGCTTACCTGCATAGTTTGGTGAGGAAATTGAGTTCTCCAATCCAAAAATTAAATACTAAATCAAAAATAGAAAAAGAAAAATCAAATATTGCATAGTGAAAACATTTTTGAGGTGTTATACGAGAAGCAAAAATTGAAAAAGAAAGGAAAAGAAAAGGATGCATCTCCTAGTGAAAATATTTCTAAGGTAATAGATAGTGGAGGCTCTAATCCAAAAATATCAAACGATATACATAATCCTATGAAATCATTTCAAGAAAATGATACTTCTAAGATATTGGCAGAATAGATCACCATTATCAACATTAGGATAAATGATCAACCTAGATTGTTGCAGCCTGTTACGATCCTATCAAAGGAAGAAATTAAGAAATTCACATCACTTCACATAGAATTTCTAGATGTTTTTACTTGTTCTTACAAATATATTATAGGATTAGACCCATGCCTTATGGTCCATCACCTTGTGGTTTACCTAGATGAAAAACTTGTCAAATAAAAACTCTAAAAATGCATCCTAAAGTCAATTTACTTGTCAAGGAAGAACTCAAAAAAATTCTAGAGGTTGGTTTCATATGGTCGATAAACTATTCTAAATGGATATCTAACTAGGTACTGTTGGTAAGAAAAATCCTAGAAATTAGATTTTTATTGATGTTTGACGTCAACAAGGTCTATCCTAAAGATGACTTCCCTCTTCCTAATATTGACACAATTGTTGACTCTACGATAGGACATGATATGTTATCTCTTATGGGTAGTTTTTCATGGTATAATCAGATTCAGATCATTGAGGAAGATAAAAAAATGATGTTCACAACCCCATGGGTGAATTTTTGTTACAAGGTCATGCCTTTTGTCCTTAAGAATGCAGACACTACATACCAACATGCAATGACTATTATATTCCATGACCTTTTTCATGACATCATTGAGGACTATGTTGATGACATAATCACCAAATAAAAAACTAGAGCTGATCATTCAATGTATCTTCGAACTGTTAATGGAATACAAGGTTTTCCTTAATCCTAAAAAAGTGTGTCTTTGGTTTCACTTTGGGAAAAATTATAGGATTCAATGTCTCACGAATGGAAATTGAAGTGGAACCTAACAAATTTAAAGTAATAATGGACATTTCGCCTCCAAATAATCTTCACCAGTTATAAGGGTTATAAGGAAAAATTCAATCTATTTGGAACTTCATTTCCCATCTTGTGGATGAGTTCTATAATTTATAAGAATATTTCACCAAGTTAAAAGAGTACCTATCAAATCCATTGGTTCTCATGCCACTAACCCAAGATAAACCTATGTTATTGTACACTTCTACAACTGAACATGCCATTGAGGCATTACTGGAACAACATAATAATAAGGGACAAGAGTGATGTAGGGGAATCATATAGAAGTCGTTAAAAAAAAAGGTTTCCTAGATGCAAGGTCAAGGGAGTGTTATATGGCATGTGGATTCATGAGAGAAAGAGACCTAGGTGTGAGAGAGAGTTTGAAATTTCAAAATCTAGTTTCCCTCCAAAAAGGAATTGAAAATATCAGACTTGTAAAGGTGGAATCTAATATTTTTAAGTGGATAGTTGAGCCTATAATAGATGTAACTACATGTGTTAAGGAGTACTAGGGGTTTATTAAGGTTTTGAAAGTGTCTTGTTAGGTGGTAAGATGTGTAATAAGTCTTTAGGTGGAAATATGAGTTATGAAGTGTGTGAAGATAATGTAAACTGACCAAAATGTAATGATGGGATCATAATGAATCATCATGAGAGGAGTTACATGAAAGGTGAAGTTTTAATATAGGGGAGAAATAAGGTAGTAAAAATACATTCCTCTTGTGTGGAGGATGAATAGGAAATAGAAAAGGATTGTATCAAGTTTAGAACACAATGTGAGATCAATAAAAAAAAATTGGTTTGAGTAAAGAGATGAGATTTTCCTATAATGTTTTAAGTTATATTCTGAAATATTTCTTGTGTAGTATTCATGATAGGTATTCATGGAAACTAGAACATGAATATGCTTTGTTTAAGGTTAGAAATCAAATGTGAAGTTGACGCTCCGTTTAGATTGTATTGAATGACTAATATGCTTGTTGGAGGTTTGTTGCATGAAACTCAAAACGATTTTATTGGTGAATATATGTGGAAATAATGTGTGGAAGAACATAATAGGATTACAAGATATGAGGATATCTTATATATGTTTAGGATCATTGAATGTGTGCTCTGTTTGACTTTGGATGATCTAGAACTGTGTATATAGCTAATAAGATTGTGAAAATATTGCAAGGAATTAAGGGTAAGGTTGTTAAGATCATTTTGCATGAGATATTGGTGAATAATGATATCAAATTAGGTATATGGTTATATTTATTTGGTTAAAATATATGAGAAATTTTCAAACTGTGATTGTGCATTCACCAAGATAGGACAATAGGAAGATTAAATAAAGGGATCTATCACGTATTTCACAAGGTTCGTTGGTAAAGAAATAATAACAAGAACATTAATACAAATAGGTATGATAATTTTCAAGATTTGAAACCAATTTCCAAGCGTTTTATATCCATTTGCACTCACCTGTGTTTTGGAATGGTTTCCACAGGACATTGCTAGGGCTTACATTTTATAGCGCCTAATTAACTCCTTTTGATTTGAAATTCACAAGATATCATGCTCATAGATCACAAAAATTTATTTTGAAGGAATTTTTGAAAACCTAGGATTACAAATCTATATTTTCTTAACAGTCTAGCAAGAGATAGATAAACATAGTCAAATGGCTAATCTTGAAGGGTGACTAACAAAGGAAGTATGATTTGAACTTAGAGTAAGGTCATGAAAATTTCCATGCATGATAAATGCCATAATGGGTGCTAAATTTTTTTGGGTTTGTGTCTTAAAACAAATGCATGAGAAGTTATAAGAGTTCTAAGATTGTCCTAGGCTAGTTAGGCCTTTGAGAGAAAAAAGTGAAAAAGTGAGACAAAAGTGTAAACCAAAGAGTTGGGTCCTGATATTTTACATGAAACTTATGGGTGATGAAATAGGACTAAGAAATTTTATAACAGTTTTTGGGTAAGTACAAAATTTCCAAACCATGCATGTACCACACTATATTGTCTTAAGGGTAACTTGAGGGTAGTTTAGGAAAATTAGTACAAGGTTGATCTTGTGGAGGTTTTATATCATTTTGGTAGATGGAATAACACTGAATTGAAGAGTTAGAAGTGTGTTTATGAATGGGAGAGGTCCCTGAATGAAATAAAGGCAAAATTACATATTGAACCAAAAGTTAGTGCAAGAGACCAAGAGTAAGTTAAAGGGAGGTGAATGTTTATGAGTTATTTATGAAAAGAGAGGACTTATGGAGTTGAAAGGACAATGTTCAAGTGTACTAGGACATGGTATGTTTATGATGATGCCATTTTGGGCCTGTAATGATCCTCCAAGGCAAAGATGAGTTAGGGTAGTTGTTAAATCATCTTGAACTTGTGTAAATGAAATTTGATTTATTTTCTCTATATAATCTAGTATCGAGAGCGGATTTATTTTTTATTTGGTTTTGGTATTTGAATGCATGTTGTTGTTGCTAATAGTGTTATAAAAGTGTGTGTAGTGAATGAAGTGAAAAATGAAGAGTGAGAAGAAGATAACTACAAGAAGTTGAGCGGAGAAAGAAGACACCAAAAGACCTCACAAGGCCAAGCAGAGGTTTGGAGGAAAAGGTAAGGTGAAACTGACTTGTCAGAGAAAGAATATGGATCAAGAAGAAGCAATAAGAGAGTTTTGGAAGATGCTTAGCCATAAGAGAAGACAATAAGAGATAGAGAAGAGGAATAATGAGAAGAGGAAGAGAGATGCAACTAAGAAGAGGAATCATGAGAGATGGATGGAAGTAGAGATAAAGAAGCTGGGAGTAGATATAGAGAAGTTGAAAGAGTTAATGATGAAATAACTAAGGTATGAGTTTGAGTTAGTCATGAATAAGAAATAAAAATGGCCTATAAAACAAATCATGAGAAGAAAACAAATATTTCAGTTGGAAAGAAGGATAAGGAGTAAAGAGAAAAAGATGAGACAAGAAGAAAAGAGAGAGGATAAGGTTGAAAAGAAGAAGAATGAAGAAAATAATAAATAATATGAACTCATGCAAAGCATTTAGACTTCAGAGGGAAAATAAGTGGAGCTATAAAATCATGCACATAAGGTAAAAAATTAATAATTTGTTGATGACTATTGATGATTTTGTGGGTGAATTCCTTGAAAATTTTCAAGAAGATTCTAGTTGTGCATTTAAAGATGATGAGAAAGTTTTTGTGACTAATGTTGATGATCTCTTACAAAAAAATTTATATGAGTTAGATGGAAAGGTGAGAAGGGAATATATGGATGAGAAAACAGAGATTTCTTGGGCACAAGATGAACAAAATGTAAGAAAATATGAAGAAATCATAGGTATAGGATAACATAGTGTGAAGATGAATGAGAATATACAGGAAATAATTTAAGAAAATATAGGTTTCAACAAGGAAATAAATTAATACAAGTTTAATGTGAGATATGCATGGATGGAGGAGTTTATAAAGGATGAAGAGAAACATATTTGTATTGTTTTGTTGTTTGTGTATACAAGTATAGAAGATAAAGGCATGGAGATAATGCAGATGAAGATAAAGATAAAGAAACAAGAATACAAGGTGAAGGAAAATGCAAAGATAAAGAAAATATGTGGGACCCAGGTGGATATGAGGAAGCTAAGGACATTGGGAATCAGAAAAGAAGAGGAAAAACAAGAAAAGGTAGTGAAGACTTAGCTGGAGACATGGATATACAAATCAAGTACAAAGCTACTTTTCTCCACCCTGGGAGTATGATGCAAGGACATCATCTAGAATTTATTCATAACATATTTTTCCTATTTGTGAGGTAAAGGGAGTATTATATGGCATTATAAGTCATGAGAGAAAGAGATTTAGGTGTGAGAGAGAGTTTGAAATTTTAAAATCTAATTTCCCTCCAAAAATGAATTCAAAATATCAAACTTGTAAAGGTGGACTCTAAGCTTGTTAAGTGGATAGTTGAGCCTATATTAGGTGTAAATACATTTGTTAAGGATTACTATGGGTATATTAAGGTTTTAAAAGTATCTTATTAGGTGGTAAGATGTGTAATAAGTCTTTAGGTGGAAATATGAGTTATGAAGTGTGTGAAGATTATGTAAACTAACCAAATGTAATGATTAGCTCATGATGAATCATCATGACAGAGTTGCACTTCAAAGGATTTACATGAAAGGTGAAGTTCAAATATATGGGATGAATTAAGGAGTGAAAAATACATTCCTCATGTGGAGGATGAATAGGAGAATATAAAAGGAGTGTATCAAGTTCAAAACATAGTGTGCGATCAATAAAGAAATTTTGGTTTGAGAAAAAGATGACCTTTTCTGTAATGCTCTAAGTTATATTGTGAAATCCTCCTTGTGTAGTATGCATGATAGGTAGTCATGGAAACTAGATCCTACATATGTTATGTTTAAGGTAAGAAATAAAATGTGAAGTTAATGTTTTCTTATGGAAATAAAGTGAAGTCTAGATCATCTTGAATGAATGATATGACTATTGAAGGTTTGTTGCATGGAACTCAAAAAGAGTTTATTGGTGAATATATGTGACATGAATGTGTGGAAGAATGTAATAGGATTACATGATATGAGGATATATTTTATATGTTTAGGATCATTTAACTTGTACTCAGTTTGACTGTGGATGATCTAAAACTGTGCATATAACTCCTAAGATTGTGAAAATATTGCAAGACATTAAGGGTAAGGTTGTTAAGAGAATGTTACATGAGATATTGGTAAATAATGATGTCAAATTATATACGTGGTTATATTTATTTTGTTCAAAGATATGAGACATTTTCAAACTATGACCATGTATTCACCAAGGATAGGATAGTAGGGATATTGAAGAAAGGAAGGTGTCACATGTTTTACAAGGTTTATTGGTAAATAAATATTAAGGAGGACATTAAGACAAAAATTTATGAAAAGTTTCAAGATTTGAAACCAATTTCCAAGTGTTTCATATCCATTTGCATTCAATTGGGTTTCTAGAAGGGTTTCCACATAACAATGTTAGGGATTTGATTAACTAAAATTAACTAAAAATGGGGGAAATGTAATAATAGTTAATCTAATCTAGGAGGACATAAACGCTGTAAATAAATACACTAAAGTAATATCAAGTGACTAAAATGATTGAAATAGTAGGAATAAAACCCTAATACGTAAAACAAAGGTAAGGAATGAACTCAATTGATTATTGATGATTGTTGTAGGGTGTCGTAGGTATGAGAGGAAAATACAGAAGATAGAAAAGCTACACAGAGGTCCCAAAAAGAGTGGATCTGGAAGATCTTAGAAGATTGGAGTGGCTAAAAGGGTACTGGGGCACCCTGGTATGGAAAAATAGGTGCCCTGGTCTTTGAAAAATCTCAAAACTTGGTTCTTTCTGGGTCGGAATATGCTCTATAACCTTCGCTTCCTATCACACTAGATTTTCTGAATTGTGACGAATGTGCTGAATATATCAAGATGAAGTTAAATACCTGTAAGAGACAAGAGAAGTATCAAAACCCTAAAAATAAAAGATGCAAATGAATGGGTCGAACTGACCTCAACTACCACAACAGTGGGCTTACTAAACTGAGCACTACACTACATTTCAGACCTAAATGTAGTGTGTGTGTGTGTGTGTGTGTGTGTGTGTGTGTGTGTGTGTGTGTGTGTGTGTGTGTGTGTGTGTGTGTGCGTGTGTGCATGTCATGCCCTAGGTGCTCTTGTACTAGACACACTTTGTGAAGTAGCGAGAAATAACTAAATGTAGAAAATTTAATAGTATGTGTGCATGGAATATAATAGAATCCTTCCCCTATGAAGTGTGTGTTGATGGAGATCTCCTAGCCTTGATGCATGGAAGTATGTGGATGTAAGTGATGCAATGGATGAAACTCTAGATGGAGTGATTATAGTAAGTGACGCTAGGACCCTCATTATGGTCTCATAACTTTATATTTATAGGGTTATCTTTCTCTAATTTCATAATTAATCCCAACATGGCCAACTAGGAAAAAGATAAGGATGAAAAGGGGCTAGAAAGATCCCAAAAAGAGGCACCCTAGGGTGCCCTAGTATAGGCTGGGTGCCTTGCTTTAGGCTAAAATGATGGGAGAATTCCAAAATAGCTGGGAATGTATATAAAAATGTGTAGGAATGACAAAACAAAAGATAAAACAAGATGACCAAAAGGTGGGATTAATTAGTACTTTCTTCACTTAAGAACCTTCTAAATAGTAGTATGAGACTAGGCTAAATAATGCCTAAAGTGCATGATTTTGTGACTACATTTTCCCCCTAGTTTATGTTGGTGAGCGGAAAGCTCGGTAACATAGAGTAGATAGAGACACGTACCTCATATCCATGTAGAGCGTAGTAGAAAACCTTCTCAAGGACTAGACAAAAGTGTGGAATGATAAAAAGATAGAGGAACATGGAAACTATAGATGAAAAATTCACATAGAAAAAGAGATGAGAGTGAACCTAGGGTGAAATGCATGTGTATCTATTGCAGTATGTAATGTACATGCATGGTTAGTAAGGCATGTACCATCATAGAATGTTCTTTTTTTTATCATCGTTGTTGTTGTTATTGCCCCCAATTTGACTGCTTGTTTCTCATATGGTCGGACCTGCAAGGAGAAAATTATCAATTAGTCAAATATGTATGTATGTAAAAATGTTATGTAAAATATGCATGTGTATAAAAATGTGTAAAATACACAAACGAAAAATACACAAAATGAAAAGAGTAAATGGAACATGTGCACTTGATCTACATCAAGAGAAAGGTGCGAGAAGGATATCCTGTACTCATGCGAGGTTTTGGGTGATCTCACGCCACCCTAGCTAGATAAGTGTAGGGAGGAAATGCTCTATGTCCTCCAACCTTTGACTACTTCTGTTGAAATGTGTGTGAAGAGATCTCTGCATTGTCCTGGTTTTATGGGTGATCTGACGCCATTGGCCAAAGTAGTATAGAGAGAAACACCCATTGTAACCTCCAATCCTGTAACTACTTCCCATAAATGCTAAGAACACCATGTCCTATAAAATCAGTTGTGTATGGGGTTCGTAGACTGGTCTGAACCCACTCGTTATATGTAAACCCACAATGCGAAGGGTGGAAAGTCTAATATACTGAACCGGTATAAATACGTTATGTTAGTATGTAAACCCTCAATTATGGCCCCCCTCTTTGAGGGTTCATGTGACATCATTGATAGGAGAATGTGGCCCCAAAAGAGGACCTGCCACACTCTAAAATCTATAACTCTACCATGTAGAGGGAAAGGGAGTGCACTTGGTAGAAACCAAGGCACGTACAAACAAGGATGGCTAGCCAAAAAAAGTGTTAGCATGAAAACACTTACATGTAATAAGACAAGTGTAAAATACGTAGACAATGTAGAAACTACCTAGCATAGTAGTGTAAACATGCAAGAAACAAGTAATCCACATAAAGCGGGTTGCAAACATGAGATATCACTCACAATGTTACAAGACACGCAAGGTCGTCATGGCCACAAAAAAACAAGTGTGCACACAAACATAGGGAAAAGCCTGCATACAATGGAAAACAATGGAAGACATAGAAACAAACAAACAAGGAGTCATGGAGACATATAATCCTACAAAACAAGTGTTGCACATAGAACACCCGTTAGTATGTCAAAGCATGTATGATCAAATAATGTAAGATGCTAAGTAAAAATGAAATAATAGCACCTGCATGAAACGAATGTGGATGCCTCGAGAGACCCAAGTATAGAAAGGGTAGAAGGAGAGCATCTGTGCCACATGTAAGAGTCATGTATCTGTGACCACAATAAATAAAAGGCATAAACATGTATGTGTATATGATATAGATAATGAAATATAATAAATCAATCTAACATATGTAATAAAGTGATCATGCAAAGTAGTAGTAAACAAGAGTAAATGCCCCATGAAAATGCATTAGGACGTGTATATATGGATGGAATGCAAGATGGAATTATAGTAGCAACGTGACCCCGAGTGTATGGAAGTGTATGTAATTGAGGTTAATTTTGTTTTCCCCCTTAGTAGTCCAGAATGAACTATAAACGAGAGTGTGTCATCGGGAAATGGTCAAGTAGTGTTTTATTGTGTCTAGCGCACTATGATGAGATGCGAAATATAGAAAGGATGTGTGTGAACCATATAGCCAAAGCATATATCAAAATTGTTTGAATGAATGAGTGATGATTTAGCACTAATTGTATATCACTATATAATGAAAGGATAAGTGATGATTTTTCCCTAAGCGCATATCACTATAAGATGAAAGGATAAGTGATGATTTATCCCTAAGCGTATATCACTATAAGATGAAAGGATAAGTGATGATTTAGCACTAAGTGTATATCACTACATGATGAATGAAGGGAGTGGTGATGTAACCTAAGGTGTATACTAATAAAAAATGATATGGTGAAAGTGGTGATCTATCCTAAAGCATATACCACTACTAGATGAAATTAGAGTGAGTGACGATTTAGCCTAAAGCGTATGTCACTAGCCTAAGAATGTCGCGTGATGAAATGTCACATGATGAGTGTAAGGTCTATTTATTTGGTAAACCCTCGGTAGTTGAGTATGAACCGAGGAACTAAAGTGCATCATAGGGTGGTGAGTGTAGTGCATAGAAAACAATGTAGCATGTATGGTGAAATTAGGTGACCATATGATGAGTAGGATTTGTAAATGCGCAGTGTGGGAAATGAAACATAGGATGTGTAGGGTGTGTAGGATGTATACTATGTGATGTGTAAAATGTAATAATAGGTGTAGAGAGAAATGGAATATGTAATGAGAAAATGTAAAGCTAGACCCATATGTAATGTAACCTAGCATAGTATGTAGAATGTATGTGGAGACACATAGTGTATGGTATGACTATGTATAGGTTATACATGAATAGACTAATAATTTTTGTGGTGTATAGGGTAAGGACCAATATAATGTAGAATGTAGGGATAAAATGTAAAATTAGACTTATATGTAATGAAGACTAGTATAGTATATAGAAAATGTATGATATGAAAATGTGTAGTGTATAATGTGACTATATATGTAGATAGCTTAGTAATGAATAAAATTTGATGCAAAACATGTAGACGATAGAAATATTGACAATCTAATAATTTTTTTGATGTTTAAATGCGTAAATTTCAAAAGGTTGTTGAAAAAATTGTAGAATGTATTGTGTTGGACGCATAATGTGTGATGAAATGTGTGATGCCTAGAGTGTGGTATGTGGGGTTCATTGTAAAGCTAATCCCTCAACAATAAAGTGTGAACTGAAGCACAAGAGTGTGCTATTGGGTAAAAATGGTGCTATGATGCGTGATATGGTACATCTATGGGAAAGAAAATTAAATGATAAATATGAAAACATGATATAAGACTATGTAACTATGCTATGACATTAGAGAAGGGGTTAAATGTTATGCCCCTACGGTAGTGTGGCTAGAGAATATGTAAAATCATCATGAGGAGATCATCATCTTTGGGGCCAAATTTAATTGGATAAGTGTTGGAGACTTGATAAGAAATAGTATTCAGTTGATTTTGTAATGATCCCTTAAGGTGTAAATTGTACATGACCATAACATATTTCTCATCAATGAATGGAGGATGTGGGAGACCATGTGCATACCATTGAGTGAGATTTTTGTATACCCTAGGAAAGAACTATTGCAGATGATAATGCATCCAAAAGGCATAGAAATGATATATCTGTTTGATCCAAATCTAGGGTGCCCCCAATATAATCAAGTTAGGATCATCCTAATGTGAGTGGGGAAATAGTAGGAATATGTGTAGTAAAAACATCAAGATGAAATACATGAATCCCATAGGATTCTATAACATGGACCAACCCATGATATAAGTGAGGGGATATGGTGGTGGGTGAATATCAAGTAATAGAAAAACCTAGGTGAGATAAACCTTTGTGTTAATGCAGAATGCGTTCCCAATAAGAGCTATGTATGAAGAGTGTACAAGTAAATGGATTGAAACAGATGATGAGGATGTGGATGGGGAGTGAAGTCCAAGGATGGGACAGGCCCCTGATATGGAATAATAGCAGTATTAGTAGGTAGCAGAGAAGGGATGGCATCTAGAAAACAAATAGCTCCTTTGAGTGGTGGTAAATGAGGTGGGTCATCTATAGGTTGAGGCTCGTCTGTGGTATCAATGCACGAAATAGGGAGACTAGTATTAAGATCATGGACACAGTATTAGAATGGGTCATGGTCATGAAAGATAGTATGCTCAATGTGTTCATGTAAGAACTTAATGCAATGATGGACCGTAGAAGTGACAACCGCATGGCATGAAGCCATGGCCTACCCAACAAATAATTATATGAGATGGGAAAATCTATAACAAATAAAACTATGGGGATATTTTTGGGACCAATAGTGATGGGAAAGGTAACATGACCAAGACATGGATGAACAATACCATCATAAGCATGCAATGAAATAGAAGAGGGACTAATGTCATGAGTGGACAAGCCTAAATCCTAAAGGAATGACATGGGGCAAAAATTAAGCTTAGAGCCATTGTCAATTAGAGTATGTTTGACACCTACATTGTAAATGTGACACATAATATGTAGTGGTGGATCATTATCAAAGGGATGAATGGCAGTAGGAGGGTTGGCCTTGAATGCTATATGTTGTGAAAAGGCATCAACAAATGTCTTATAAATGGAATCCAGATGCATGTCAATAGAAATATGTGTAGTAGCAAAAAGATGTTGAATGTGGTGAAGTAAATCAGGATTATCTAGCAAATAATCATTGATGGAGATATTCATGGTGTCTAAATGTAAATGCAAACCCTAAAAGGTGCTATGAAGAATGGGTCAGGGTTCACCAAAATGATTAACTAAAATTAATTAAAAATGGGGAAATGTAATAATAGTTAATCTAATCTAGGAGGACATAAATGTTGTAAATAAATGCACTAAAGTAATATGAAGTGACTAAAATGATTAAAATGATTGAACTAGTAGAAATAAAACCCTAATATGCAAGAGGAAGGTAAGGAATGAACTCAGTTGATTATGGATGACTGTCGCAGGTCTCATAGGTCCGACAAGAGAATACATAAGGTGGAACGACACACTGTACAGAGGTCCCAAAAAGAGTGGATCTAAAATATCTAAGTAGATTGGAGTGCTAGGAGGGTATCTTGAGGCACCCAGGGGTGCCCTGGTATGGAAAAATAGGCACCTGGTCTCTAAAATATCTCAAAACATGGTTCTTTCTAGGTCGAAGATGTGTTATAACCTTTTCTTCTTATCACACTCGATTCGCTAAACCGTGTCGTATGTTGAATATAGCAAAATGAAGTTGAAGACCTGCAAGAGACAAGAGAAGTATCAAAACCCTAAAAAAAAAAATTATGCAAATGAATGGGTTGGATTGACCTAAGCTGCCAAAAATGTGGGCTTACTAAACTAAGTGTTGTACTACATTTTAGACTGAAATGTATTTCTAGTATGTGTGTGTGCATGGCGTTCCCTAGGTGTTATTGTGCCATTCATACTTTGTGAAGTAACGAGCAATAAATAAATGTAAAAAATGTAATAGTATGTGTGCATGGAATAGAATAGATATCCTTCCCCTATGAAGTGTGTGTTGATGTACATCTCTTAGCCTTGATGCATGGAAGTATGTGGATGCAATGGATGCAAATATAGATGCAGTGATAGTATTAAGTGAAATTAGGATCCTCATTATGGTCTCATAACTTTATATTTATAGGGTTCTCTTTCTCTAATATCATAATTAATCCCAACATGGCCGACTAGGAGAAAGATAAGGACAAAAATGGCTAGAAAGAGCCCAAAAAGAGGCGGGAAAGTAAAACAAGGATCGAGGAACCCTGGATGGGACTAGGGCACCCCAGGAGAGGCTTAGGAACCTCGATTTAGGATAAAATGATAGGAAAATGACGATATAGCTAGGCATGTATATAAAAATGTGTGGTTATGATGAAACAAAAGATAAAACAAGATGACTAAAAGGTGGGATTAATTAGTACTTTCTTCACTTAAGAACCTTCTAAATAGAAGTATGAGACCGAGATAAATAATGCCTAAAGTGAATGATTTTGTGACTATAGGATTACATTTTGGAGCCCCTAATTAACTTATTTTTCTTTGAAATTCACAAAATATCATGCTCATAGATCAAAAAAGGGATTTTGAAGGAATTTTGGAAAACCTAGGGTTACAACTTCATATTTTTTTGATGATCTAACAAGAGATAGATAAACATAGTCAAAGGGCTAATCTTGAAGGGTGACTAACAAAGGAAGTATGATTTGAATTTAGAGTACAGTCATGATAATTTCCATGCATGATCAATTCCATAATGGGTCCTCAAAAATGTTTTTTGTGTCTTATATTCATCTCCATGAGAAGTTATATGAGTTATAATACTTTCCTACACTACTTAGGCCTTTGAGAGCAAAAGATGAAAAAGTGAGACAAAAGGAGTAAACCAAAGAGTTGGGTCCTGAGATTTTGCATGCACCTTAGGGGTGATGAAAGAGTAATAAGGAATTTATAACATGTTCGGCTAATTACAAAATTTCCAAACCATGGATTACCACACTACATTGTCTTAAGGGTAACTTGAGGGTAGTTTAGGAACATTAGTACAAGGTTGATATTTTGGAGGTTTTATATCATTTTGGTGGATGTCCTAACATTGGATTGAAGAGTTAGAAGCTTTTGTATGAATGGGATAGGTCCCTAAATGACATAAAGGAAAAAGTACATATTGAACCAAGAGCTAGTGAAAGAGACCAAAACATGTTAAAGGGAGGTGAATGCTTATGAGTTATTTATGAAAAGAGAGAACTTAGGGAGTTGAAAGGAAAATGTTCAAGTGTGATAGGATAGGATATGCTTATGATGATGTCATTCATGATGATATTTGACTATTTTGTAAGTTTTTGAGCCATTTTGGGCCTGTAAATGATCTCCCAAGGAAGAGATTAGTTGGGGTGGTTGTTAAATCATCTTGAACTTGTGTAGATGAACTTTGCTTTATTTTATCTGCATAAAAGAACAAGTAGTATGCTCCTTAAGAAAGAATATCCTCAAGCATGAAATCAAATACTCACAGGTTGAGAAAGTTTGTTTGGTAGCTGCATTCACTTGTCAAAAGTTGCAAAATTATTTTCTAAACCATACTACCAATCTTATCACCAAAGTCGATCATGTTAAGTATCTACTATCAAGACAAATTAGAATAGGATATATGTCTAGTTGTATCATGCTCCTAAGTGAGTTCAATATTGAATTAATTAATTATAATGATATAAAAGGGAAAGCAATGGCGAGATCAACTAGTCGCAGTGCCACTATCAGGTTCTCAACCACTACACTTTGAATTACCGGATGAATATTGGTTGTACATAAACACAATCCCTTTATGGACTCTTTTCTTTGATGGTTCTTATAATTTACACGGCTCACAAGATAGAATAGTCTTACACACATCTAATGGGGATGTTATCCCTAAATCATATCACATTATATTTTCATGTTCAAATAGCATTTCCGGGTATGAAGCACTAATAGCAGGCTTAGGTTTTACTATTTCATGGTGAATTTAAGAGTTGACAGTCTTCAGTGACTCCCTATTAATAATCAAACAGGTAAATTGTGAATATCAAGTTAAAGATGATAAGTTCATTCCCAATAAGTGCTCGGTTGATAGTCTAAAGTGATATTTCTAGATAATCACATTTGAGAAAGTTCCTTGTTTGCAGAACATAACAAGTAGATGTCATGGAAACTATCGCATCCCTTCTTGTATTTGACACAAACCAAACTCACAATGAGTTTCTCATAGAACATATTTTGGTTCCCGCATACAATTTTATAGACTCCATTGTGGTCTCTGTGAGATTTTTGGTCTTGACCATCCTTGGTATCATGATATTTATACCTTTTATCCAAACCAAAACCTACCCTCCCATATGAATTCAGCTAACAAAAGAGCCTTAACACAATGTGCTTCATATTCTACTATCTTTGTTGACACTCTATAATGAAGAGGCTACAATGGGACTATCTTAAGATTTCTCAACCAAGATGAAGCTAATCGACACTAATTGAGGTACATTTAGGCATTTGTGATGTACGCACATGTGAAATGGTTCTAGCTAAAAAGATATTTATCTTTGGATACTACTACCATACTATGGAGATGTCATATGTAAATTTATTAAAAATGTCAAGCATGTCGGCGACACCATAATATGATTCATGCACCTTCCCAAACTATGTAGCCTATAACTTCTCCCTGGCCTTTTTCTAAATGGGGCTCAACTTAAATATAAAAATAAAGCCCACCTCCTCTTATGGCCATACCTTTATATTAGATACAACTGAATATTTCACCAAGTGGATTGAGGCTATGCCTTTGCTTACTTATGTCACTGGGTGTAATATTTCCAAATTCATATTTAACGATACCATTTTTCCATTTTTGTATTCCCACCTGAAAATGGTACCTCATTAAAAAAATTCAAATTCTTAGCCAATAAATATCATATCCACCTATAATGGGAAACTCTTTATTACCCACAATGCAATGACTAGTCCAAAGCTTCTAATAAGACTATCAAATGTATACTATAAAATATAATTTATAAACATGGATGCAACTAGCATACACAATTGTATGCCATGTTCTATACCTACGTACATCCTTTCACACTCCAACTAGAGCCACCCCTTTTTCCTTGGTATATGGCTTTGAATCCATACTCCCTATCTAAGTTGAACTCCCTTCCCTTCGTGTATCCGTCCAACACTTGGTGCATGAAGAGGATTGCCACTGAACATGGCTTGTGGAGCTTGAAATTCTAGACGAAAGATGAGTTTGTACCATACATCATCTATAAATGTATCAAAATAGACTACATCACAACTAAAATAAAAAGATCAAATGTTGAAAGTTCAAGATCGGTGACCTGGTATTATAAGAAAATCAATAGAATACTACAAAGCCACATGAGAAGCAATGAAAAATTGAACCTAATTAGATAGGGCCCTACATCATCACTGCTAAGTATGGATTTGGAGTGTAAACATTATCCGATGAGGATGTCAAAGTTATTAAAGAGAATATGAATGTTATTCATTTTTAAAAGTTCTTTTCTTGAGCTTACAAAGAGTACTCCTTGTGCTAGGGGAATATCGCAAACCACCCGCTTTGTACCTCCCCTTGTTCTATATGCTTACATCATGTATTATTTTTGGGTCAACCTCCGGGAGTCCTTTGTTTCTTCCTCTTGTTCATCATATTCCATTTCATTTCAAACCTTATTTCTAAAAAGATTTCATCACTTATACCATGCGTGCGTGTGAAATCAAAAATACCAAATACATTGAAATATGTCCTAAAATACCAAATCCATTGAAATATGTCCAAAACACAAAACTAGTGTAACCTTGATAAAAACTATAAAAATCACAACATTTAAAATACAAAAAATTTCAGAAAATGTTTGAAAAAACCTCAACAAATGATTCACTATCCCTACTAATCAATCAAGATCATCCTCACTTTTCTTTCCCATGGTGTATATCTATGCTCAAGGGAAAAACCAATCATGTAACCCTTCACAAAATAAGTTTGCATGGGGCACACTTGGCTTTAACCCAATACAGAGAAATTTATTCCTCTCATTTTTCTAAGCTATCGCTTGAGGGTATTCAATGTTGTTTATTCTTCAATGTGGAACACATTAAGCATGTCTATGGAAGTTTTTATTACAAATTGTGTTGTTTTGTTACTTTTTTATTAGCTTTAAAACAAGTACTTTTTGTTAGACTGTTTGTTCATGACTAACCTCATTTGTTACAGTCACATGCAAGACTTGTTTTACACATTCTTAGCTCAATCTCTTGTTCGATAACTAGTTTTCTCAAATGTTGTGTATCTAGAATTTCGTTATTTTTATAGATCAATTAAAAACACATTATTAGCATATTAGTTATCATATAACTTTGGTGTAGATAATTCCTATTCATGTTGGGTTTTTATGACTCGTTTTCTTTTAAATTTGGTGTTGTTGTCTCAGTTTATTATATAATACATGAATTGTTTTAATTATTTAATCATGTGTGTGTTATATTTGTTAAAATTTCTTTTCACTTGTGTTGATTGCATGTACTTTTTGTTATCATTTACTCATCATCATCTATCTCTATATCACATCATCTATCTATATATCATCACACATCATAAAAATAACCACTAAGATAAGAACAAGAACTATAAGATACATATAACATCATCATCATCAAAAATGAAATCATCATCTATTCTACAATCATGACATCATATCATATAATCACTACATCATACGACAATAAAAACATCTCATCATCAAATGTGATGTCCAAAATGTCCATTGTATACATCATTGTAGACACAAAATCTATGCACTTGGGTACATTTCTAGTTCCTAAAGCATACTAATGTGTACATGATTCCTAAGAAATAAAACTAGTGGTTGAAAACTCCTTTTGGCCTTTTAGTTGCTTTATCTCTTGTAGTTTATTGTTTTTGAGCTTGACTAAACATCCTTTTGGCTTTACACATCTTACATTTCTTTCAGCACTTGACTAATTTACCTTTTGATGGCATCATACACCAAAGCACCCAATTAGGATAGAAATGCCTAGGCACTCCTATTCCTCTTGGGTGCTCATGTCCCTCTCTTTCTTCTTCTTACTCTTTTGGGCCCCTTTCACTTCTTGGTCACCTTTTACTACTTTATTTCAGCATTTCGGTTGTTAATTATGAAATTCAAATAAGGGGATCATATATATATATATATATTTCAAATAAAGGGTCCAAGCACTATAAACATTATATATCACCACCTAATCTTGCACAACGGCACAAGAGCACTAAATAGTATACATCTAGCACATACATATAAGGGACAATAGTTGCATCGATATGTATACACTATATATGAGGGGAGTTTATTCTATCCCATCACACACATTTTTCATATTCGAGATAATCTAGATCTATCCCGTAATCATTATACAACTTGCATGATGGAAACCGAAGCCACATGACATGGATATACACACACGGAGAAATAAATGGATTATGAGATGTAGTGCAATGCTCAGTCTAATTTAACTCTTTGGGTGACTCTCCGAGGTTAGTACAACAACACAATATGCATATTTTTTATTATATTTGATGTGGTTTGTGGGCATGTACAGGTAGTCATTTTTTTTACAGGTTATAGGTGCAATCGACGATCTAATGGAAAAACTAGAGCGAAAAATAACACGTAAAAATGAAGATATTTTGAAGCAAAAAATACCAGATTCCAAACATATGAGTAGACACAGGAACTCAGATCAATCATTAGTGGCTAGGTTTCTTTTATCTTGTACATTCCTAGGTTTCTAAACCCTCAACAAGCCATTTTGACAATGTTTCCAGCTTGTTTTAGTAGATACACATTCCTGATGATTTCCAAGTTGCACAAAATCATCTAAGTCATCATCTCTCTCTCTCTTACTTAGGTTTTTACATTGTTTAATTCTTAGTGCTTGCACATTATTGTATTTGATCATATGAATATCATTTGTTACAATAAGTTACTCTAAGATAATATTTAATTCAAATTATATTAAATCATTTGGTGAACCCCACTTGGCCCATTCTCCCAAATTCTTCATCTCTCATGACATCTAGTTATCCACCAACTTTCAATTCTAAACCTATCTTTGCACCTAGCTCTCCCATCCACACACCGCCTACACCATGACCCTGTCATCCTCATCGGTCCATTAGTCCACCCCATTTGGCCTAAGTACCCTATCTTGGTAGCCCATACCTATAGTTTTTCTCCACCTACTTTACCACATCGGTCTCCCTATAATACACATATTTATTATCCTACACCACCGGTCTTACACCATAGCCACATGCCTTATTTTTCTCGGATACCGGATAAAGGTCCCTCACTCTTCACTATCATTAGATAGCTTTTCATCACACACACACACCCACACACACACACACACACACACACACACTTGGGGAGCATCACACTTTGTCCCTCCTCCATCAGTATTTTTTATCTCTATCGTCTACTCATAACTTATCTACTACACTTCACACTTTGTGCTTCATGGTAACTAGCATCTAACACCAATCACATACAATACCTTTGATACCCGATGACACACTCTTGTTCTATGGATCATAATTTATTTTTGAGGGCACATTTCCTAAATGAACCTCACATCACACACATCTATTGGGGGTAACATGAATCCCCTCATCTATACATATTACATATCGAAACACACCATCACTTTCACACAACATTTACACATCTTGGTTGTATTTAATCTTGATATCTTATACTATTTACATGTCACACTTTATTTCCTATGATAGTTGGATACTTAGTATGTCATTATATTTTCTATACAAAAATGCACATTCACATTGTATCTTGAGGTGAATGCAGGACCTTTACAAATTCTTACACAATGCATGATGCTCAACACCACTCTTTACTAGTTCCTACGAGGCTCCTGGGAATCTACCTTTACTATTATTCTACTCCACATCACAGGTCATATATTTACAATATTTACTACTTTTTTATTGTCACTTACTTTTCATTGTTCTATACATGCTTTGACATAATATTTATATTTCTAACATGATAATGGGTGTTTCATGTGTAGAATTTTTCTTGCAAGATTCTATACAACCATAGTTGTCTCTTATTTCTTGGTTACTATTGTTTTCTATTGTTTGTAGGCTATGACCTATGTCATGCTTGATCATTGTTTGTTTATGGATGCTTTGGACCTTATTTTCTTGTGACATTGTGAGTGATGTCCCATGTATGTCATCCACTTTTTATGGTCCCTCTTATCTTCACGCTTACTTATTACACTTTGTATTCTATTACATCATAGATCCTTACACTAACACCTATTTTCTAGTCTATCTTTTTTGCATGTGATTTGGTTTATACCATGCAAATCCCATACCCCCTGTAGATATCCAATCTATAACATGCATATCAATTTTAGGTCCTCTCGTTTAGGCCGCCTCCTCCTACATCTGTCGCATGCACCCAAAACGAGGGGGTACTATTAGGTGAATGAATCATCCTTACAACAACACAAAGCTCTAGAATAGAAAATAACAGTACAAAATTTGAAAAGGCACACAACTATAGATTGGTCCAAAATTTGACTTGGACCAAAAACAAGAGTAGAGACTCACACCCAATATCGACAGAACAAAGGACACTTGTGTCCTAGGGGAAAAAATAGACAATTTTTCAGTTCAACATAGTTTCCAAAGCAAGTTACAATACAAATCTACAAAGATCAAAAACTTGTCTTCATTTACATAATTCATTCATTCAACTAAAATTTAGTTATAATTCAGTTGTAATTTGGCTATAATTTAGTTATAAATCGGTTACAAATTTGGATGTGCTAATCTGCAGTGGAACTTATCATTTGAGAAGCATCATGGATTGAGAGAAAAATAGTTCTCTCTTCCAAAAACTCTTCTCTTGGTGTGAGATCACCCAAAAAACTCATCCTTGGCACGAAATCACCTAAAAACTCATCCTTGTGTGAGATCGGCCAAAAAACTCAACCTTTTCATGAGATTTCCCAAAAACCTCATTCTTGGCATGAGATCACCAAAAAACCTCATCCTTAGAGGAAATAAAATCAAATCCATGGTTAAATGCTTTCTTGGTTGGGAATTGATCACTCCCAACCCCATCTGGAAACATCATCAAAGAAAATAGGACAACTTTCTATGTTATACTCTCTTATACATCAGTTCACTTTTTCCTTAGCTACTACTTTTACACACTTTTTTACTTATACATACGTTGCTTTGATTTTTTATATACAGGAATTTGGCTACTCTATTTCTTTTATTTTATAGGTTCATCCTTACAAGAAATAAGAAGCATCTCACATCAATAAGAAAAAGCTCCAACAACACACTATTATGCATACAATTCACCCCTAGGGTTTACCTCCCTTTCTTAGTTGTCATGTTTCACATTACGATCACTTCACGATTCACACGACTACTTGTCCACTCGATACACTATCGCCCAAACTCATCTCTAGATTACAAGGTACGCATATTCTATCTACTATATGCTATTGAGTATTCACTCAACAATGTAAAATGGGGAAAATGTAGACAAAAATTTATACACTTGGGTACATTTCTAGGTCCTAAAGCATACTAATGTATACATGATTCCTAAGTAAGAAAACTAGTGGTTGAAAACTCATTTTGGCCTTTTGGTTGATTTATCTCTTCCACTTTACTAATTCTTAGCTTAACCGAGCATCCATTTGGATTTACACATCTTACAATTTTTCTGACACTTGACTGATTTACCTTTTTATGGACTCAGACACTAGTTCCTGAGCTAGGACAGAAACACCCAGGTGCTCCTATCCCTTCTAGGTGCTCATGTCTCTCTCTTTCTTCTTCTTAATATTTTTTGTCCCTTTCACTTCTTGGTCACATTTTAATACTTTGGGTCATCCTTTCAGTTGTCAATTATGAAATTTAAATAAGGGAATCACACACACACACACACACACTTAGTTACTTATTTCAAATTAAGGGGATAAGAACTATAAGAATTATATATCACTACCTAAGCTTGAACAAAGGCACGAAACACTATAAGCATACATCTAACACATTCACACAAGGTACAAGAGCTGCATTGATCTATATACACTGCATAAGAGGGGGATTATCTATTCCATCACACACATTTTTCATATTTGGTACAATCCAGATCTATCCCGCTATCATTGTGTAACTTACATGAAGGTAACCTAGGGAACGGAACATGAATACACACACACATACACACATGAAGAACTACATGGAGTTTGAGATGTATTCCGTGCTCATTTTAAATTTAACTCTTCATGTGACCTCTGGGGTCGCATTTAATTTGCATTCTACATATTTTTATTACATTTGATTTGGTTTGGGGGCATGTGTAGGTAGTCATTTTTTTGTAGGTTACAGGTGTGATCGGTGATCTAGTAGAAAACCAGAGTGAAAAATAACAAGAAAGAATGAAGATATTCTTACATGTAAAAGAAGAGATTCTTAACATATGAGTAGACACAGGCACCCAAATCAGTCATTAGCTCCCGAGGAACTCTTGTCCTCCCACAAACACTTTTTTCGTATACATTTCTAGGTTTCCAAACCATTGGTGAGCCATTTTGATATTGTTTCTAGCCTGTTCCAAGTAAATACATAGTACCGATCATTCCCAAGCTGCACGAGAATCAACTAAGTTATCAATCATCTCTCTCTCATTTATGTAGGGTTTTAAATTGTTTAATGCTTAGTGCTTGCACATTACTATAATTAATCAACTGAATATCATTTTTTATTTTATAAGTACATTATCTAATTAGAAAATTCATATATGTACATATCTCTCGATATGCCATAATGGGCATCAATCTATAAAATGTGCATTCATCATAATATATTTGAAAAAAAAAAAAAATACAATCCCATATATAATGAGTCATCCCCGACTCTCTCCTATGCCAAGATTTCCCCACCCACCTCTAGGTGGGGGCATCTACACTAACCTCATTGATCTCAATGGCATGTGTGACCTTGTAGATCAGCTTTCGAATGTTGGATATAAGATAGAACTCTTTGACCCTCTAGTATCGCAGCCTAATACAATTATCTATAGTACATAGCCTCCCGGATTCCGCCACAAGCTGTAGAATAACATCACCAATACTTCTAATTGCTGCCACACTATGTAATGTGTCTCTCTCTACCATCACCTGGTGTATCTATACCTCTCGATGGTCCCTCTAGGTAGTCACCTAATCTCTCTTTGTATTCCCTCATCGCACTTTGTTGTCTTAGGCTACGTTGCTCCGCTACCATCTAGTCTAGCTACCTCTATATATATTTCACAAAGTGAAAAAGTAACATCACCTTATAGCATAACCCCATATCTCTCAACCTATACCGTGTCCACCGATGGCCCACATACTAACCTAGGAGATAATACCGTGGTCATACCTATAACCATACTCCCCCATCTCCTCCATCTCCTCTCTTTTCTTCCGCAACACCTAGACTCTCTCGGTATAGGTGGTGGTGATGGTATCTGTAAAGGTCCCTGGCATCTGGGTACTTCTATCTATAGAACATGTTATATAACTAGTTGTAGCACCTCACGTGCTATGTGTACTTGAACCCGTTGCACCACCCGTATTATGGGCACCTATACCAAATATGCTACTCACACTTGTATAACCTACACAACTAAAATGTGTGAACTGTGTAACTTCATTGGTGTCCCTTATGCCACCTAAACCTATGGAAATCATGCCTATGCCCATTACCCTATGCCTCTTCCTCCTCCTATCCTAATATACCTCTGTCTCTCCTTTGTTATGGCCCACCCATTTCAACTTCCACTAGAGCTACATGTGAAATATTAATCCACCTCGACATGATCAATTCATACCATGCAACGTAATTAAGAGTAGTTCTTGGATTTACTATTTGTTCCCATGCATCCCATGTATATGGGATAACCCCAAAAATATCTATTTGACCACCCGCACTGATACATGGAACAAAATCATATCTATGTGTGCCACACATACGTACCACTAGTCACCACCGGGTATACCATATACCATGTTGAGATTTCACGAAATCTATCCAATCTATATATATCCATGATGTGGTCTGCGACTACCAATAATGAAGTGGTTTATCTCTATAGTGTATAGCTCTATGGCATTGATACCCCATTGATATAACTTGTATTGTCACCAAGTCACCATATGTAACTTTAAGTCATCCAATGTTCATTGGTAAAAGGTGATGTCACCCATGTGGCCTCTATGGCATGCACCTATTATCTACCATCCCACAGATGAAGGCTCATCTAGTTGTATAACTATAAGTAACCCAATGGTCACCCAATGGTTATATGGTCTAATGCCCATATCTACAATAGTGTGGTTGGACTCAGACTCCTCATCTGTTTGTACATAATCAAGTGTAGATCTCTGTATAAATGTGCTAGGATGCACTATCCCTATGCAAATACTTCTCCCTCCATCAAAAATTCCACAAATCCCATCAACCCAAGCTGAAAATGTTTCCCAAGATTATCAAGAAACAAGTATCCACTAATAGGATCCATTAAATAGATAGACAGTCATGCTTCACATGTCATGTCATCAAAACACTCATATAAGTGTAAAATCATCCTCTCTATGGATATTTCCTCTTAATAGAATACATCCCAAATGTGTCCTTGTATATGGGCCACATTCCCGTCATACTCCACCAAACTTACTCGTATTGTTACTCCGAAGGATTTGATACACATCATCTAGTGTCACAATCATCTTCCCTACGAGTAGCCCGAATGTGTGGCTCTTGTTGTGCCATCGCTCAACCAATCATTCAACAAACAATGATCGATAGTAATATGTGGAAAATCCACAATATAGATAAATCTTGTTTCCTCTTATATCATGACCAACCCTCTCTCGCCTCGCTCAAAAAAATTCCTCTAAAATGAACATAGTTGTCCATGACACTCCCGCACGTCTAGTGCTAGTGGTCTCTCTTGAAAATCATATAATAACATCAATAAAATATATTTTCTTCCATTGTATCCTTCTAAATTCTTCCTAAAACTCACCCAAACACACTAGTGCACTCTTTGGTACACTAATGGGTACAATTACACAAAGCAACACATTTAACGCTAGCACACCTAGATGAACACTAGCATAATCACACTATCTCACTTACATTAACATATATGCTTCTACTAGAATGCTAGCACATTCAAAATTTTATCACATGTTTTGGTTAACTCACATGTTGTTATTGAAACACTAACATGTGCATATAGACACTAACACACTTTTAGGGTTACGCTAGTGTACCCAATGCATGCGATAACATTCAAATAAAATTTTCCTCTACATAAATAAAGCATTTAATGTACTTAAAATCATTTTTTTGAGTTACTTACTATTGCTCCATCATATTCCTTCGTCCATACTCTCAAACGCGATCAACAATGTGTTTTCTCTGCACTCGTTGGGCCATCTCTCTACTCATTCGAGCTCAAATATCTCTCAAATAACACAAAGGGTTTGATAACACAAATGGGTCGCGATGCTTTTCAGCCCTCCCAACCCTCTATTTATCCCCTTTCCAACCCTAATTTTTCTATTTTCTTCCCTCTTCGCTTCTTCTCGACTAGTTGGGAAGCCTCAATACTTCACTAGGGCACATTTATTTCTGTGATAGAAAATATGCAACATCAAGAAACTTACAAAAACTCCTAAAAATTAAAAAAATAAAGGAAAAATCATATATTCAAAAATTCAAAAAATCACAATATTTATAAAAATTTGAACAAATTCACATCATCACGAAATCATACAATTAGAAAACCCTTGAAGTTGATATTTCAACATTTCAACACAATCTTGATAAATTCATACTTTTATCTACTACCCTAGTGATCGTTCCAATCTTACGAATATCACTCCATGGTCTTCCTTTCCATGATTACTAACTCTCATTGGGGCAATTCATAAATCTATTTTTCCTTCATGATATAAATTCACCTAGGGAAATTTCTCTCAAATCAATTCGCAAAACGGATCCAACAAAAGTATATTTTGAAGTATCTAAGCATCACTTCACTCTTCAATCTAATCCTATTCCCACACCTTTCATTATTTTAGTTCTTTGGGGCATTGACTTCTACTTTACCATCATTGTGGCATGCATGAGGGGCATAAATAATTATTTTTTTTTTTAAATTTTTGTTGCATTATTGATGTTTAATTTTTAGACCAAAAACACGTATTATATTATCATCTTGGATTCTTCATAACTATGGTTCATAATTTTATGGCATATATTGGGTTTGTTTTCCTTTTTATCTTTTCTTTGTTGTGTTTGTGTTTTTTTCCATGCATCTAGGTTACCCATCATGATTATTTCATAATCATGGTGACAACTCTATTATGCAAAAACAAAATAAGTTTTCTCAAATTTCTCTCTCTAACATAGTTGTTAAATATTATTTCGTTATGTGAAAATAATGATAAGTGATAGAAGTTACTAATTCCTTTTGATACTAAGATGATCATTGATCATACAACTATGAGAGGGTTTTCAACTAGAATAGGTAAAACTATTATAGCATCAAGGTAAATTCAATCTGTTATATTACAATAAAAATGTTAAATTGGCTATACAATCTTGGTTGGTTTATTAGCTGCATATAACTTGATCATAGCATATGATGTCCTAGTTGTGGGATTTGTGGATTTCATTTTATGTTGGATCATAACTTGTTTTTTTTTATTTCCATCTTCACCCATAATAACACCGAGTTAAGTGGTTATTGATTGGAGTTTGACTATACGAGTCTTAGACCTTATAAAAATTAAAGATTTTTGGTTGTTTCAAAAAATTATTGGCCATGTCTTGGACATATGTTATGATTCCTTGATTAACATTAAAATTGGTCATATACCATATTGTACAAATTAGAAAGTTTTTTTGTATGTTGATCATCACCATGCATAATTCTTTACATTATATATATTTTTTTAAAATGGTCTTTGAACGATCAATATATACTCCATTAATGGGGAATGATCAAATATTTATAACAACCTTATATGGTCATACACCCTAAATGAATGAAATTGTTATAGTCATTTCTTTGTTGACAACTTATACCTACTTGTAAGATCCAACATGGTCTTAAGGTGATGGAAAGAAAGGTTATTAGGAGAAAGGTTTGGTTGTTAGTATGGCCTAAAACCATGATCGAAGGCATTGTAATATAAGAATTATTATGGTCTGTGACCATACTTCATATAAAATGATTAATAGTTATTGGGTTATGCTTATTAGTATAAAATTGGGCTAAACCATATTCTTATGACAATTGCTTAACTATTGGTTGATGGTCGGATAACAACCTATGCATGAAATGAGATTTAAATTTGGTTTGTTTAAAAATGAAACTCAAGTACACCACCAAATGAGGAGGGAATTTATGAAAAAAGGCATTGGAAATTAAATTAGGCCACCGTGTGGCACAATAGGAAAGGTATGCATTGAAAGTATAGTTAATGATCTTGAAAATCATGAAGCTTCCTAAGGAAGCTAACAACATGAAATCAATTTCATTTTGTTGATTTTGTTTGTTGGTAGAGCTCATCCAGTGAGCTATGCATGAAAGGGTTTCAAGTTATTTTCCAGATGATTTATTTGGGGTATTCTTTGTTATGAATAAATGTGGTTATTTTGCTTCAAGGCATATACAAAAATTTATTTTAAAAATAAAGAAGGAAGGATTTTGCGTTGGAGCTCCTCGAATTTTATGGAATGAATTTACAGAAGATTTGCAAAAAAATTCTCAAGCATGGATTATTTCCCTTTTATGGTTATTTTCTTTTGGAATATCGAACATCCGTAGGTTGAATGTGTAATGATTCCTTGTATTCCATCTTTGTTTTGGGATTTTTGGATATGATTTACATTTTGGGCTTTTAGTTAATTCGTTTGTAAAATAATAATGGGGGATTATTACACATTAAGCTTGTACTTTGGGTCTGCGATTATTTGTATAAACTAAGCCCTTGATTTATTGGCATGGGTGTTATTTATTTTTAATACTATCTTTTTGGTGGGAGTCGAAGATTGGGTTAAGTGTATATTTGTGCAAAACCAGATTCGGTTGCATGCACTCCAAGGTTGTTCTGTGATTTGGTAATTGGTAAGACCATTTCAAACTTGTTGATAAACTTCATAATATTCTTTTAATGAGGGTTGTTTTATAGATTTGGTAGACTCCTGTAGCTACATTTTTAACTAAAAATTTTCCTTTGCAAGTATGAGTATGGAAATACTTCACCTTGTTTTACTATTCCATTCTGAAGGGATAGAGTAATTTTTGTTTATTGTATGTTGACTTCATGATTAGTCTGTTGGACCCTTGTAACTATGTGTGTGTGTGTGTGTGTCTCTCACTCTTCATTGGATTTATTTAGACTTTTTTTTATTTAATTTTTTTTTTGGGATAATGACATTAGAATGTGTTTAGTCTTGTGCTCCCATATTTACAAAACTATGCCATCAAATAGTAAATGGGTATTGGAAATTTTGAGGATTCATTTGAGGTTGAAGTTGAGGCTTATTTGCCCCTTTTGTGTATTGTTCATGTGGTTCAAATTTGATCACTCCCATTTATTTGCACCTTTGGTTGGGTAAATTAGATATGTTTATGGATATAACCATGATAAGGTTATCTTGGGAAACTGAAACTTATTGCTTGTTAAATGTATTTTATATTTTTAAATCTATTTTGATTGTTGGTTGTGTAATAATATAAGTCAAAGAAAAATTTGGAAGGGTTTTCAATTAATGAATGTGAAAATAACATCATGAATTCATAATTAGAATGGATGAGGAGGAAAATATTATCTTATCTTGTGATGCTTGAGTTTATTTGGTTCAAATGAAGAATGAGCTTGTTTTCTCTTTTGTATTATGTAAATTAATATACCAATTTGCAAAAAAGGTAGTTTATGTGCAAACATATATGTTAATTTTTTCAATCTAAAAGGAAGGAAGTATGGGTTGATGTGATTTTCATTTTAATTTGATTTGATAAATGATGAATTAATCATGTGGAATTATAAGTAATTGATTGTTTAAGCTTGGCTTATTTCTCTAAATGGTCCAAACCTGAAAGGGGAAAAGTTAAACTTAATTTTGATGGGGCTTCTAAAGGTAACCTTGGCCTAGCTAGTGGAGGAGGCATAATTAGGGATCATAATGGGGATTGGATCTTAGCCTATGTTGGTCCTTTGGGGACTCAGAGCAACAATGTGGTGAAGCTCGTGCTCTTCTCTGGGGTGTTAGTCTTGCAAAGGAGAAAGGAATTAAACATATCCTTATTGAGGGGGATTCTCTTCTCATTTTAAATGCAATCAGTAAGACTAGTCATAATAATTGGATCTTGGGAAATATTATTAATGATACTAAAGAACACCTTAAGTACTTTGATTCCCATATCATTACTCATATCCCTCGTATAGGAAATGCTTGTGCAGAAAGATTGGAAAATGAGGGAGTTCAAAATAATGATTACAAGGTGTGGCAAAAAGGTGAGGTCATACCTATGCATATTAATGATATTATCAATCATTAAAAGTTATAAGCACTTCACCTTAAGCAGCACGAGGGATAATAATGGGTTCATTTTCCAATATTTCAAAAGCGTGTTTAGATTAAGCTATTCTTGGGAAGAAAAGTATAATTTCAAAAATTACAGACCTCAAAGTGTTGTGCATTATCTGGCTATCATGGGTGGTGATAGAACCAGATTTGAGTCATCCAGCCATGGGCATATTGTGGAGGATAAGTCTATGTGGCACCTTTTTCAAATTGGGGGTTTCAGGAAATTTATCACCAGACTCCAAGGGCATGATCCCTCACTTACTATGGAGTTTGGGCTAGCATGGAAGGAAGGGAAAGTGGTGATCTATGGCATGGAAATAGAAACATCAGAGGAATCCATAGCCCGTGCTACTGGCATGGACATGGAAGGTCTAAAAATCTTCAAGGATAGGAATCAGAGAGAGTATGAAATCAATAATTTCTTTATCAGAAAGGAAACTATCCATTACTTCACCGATGGTATCTCTCATTCCTACATTCCTAGGGTGTGGAGAGAGGTCTTCCTACACATCATGAAGTATTTGACTCTTGGAGGGTAAGTATCGCAAGATATATACCCACCACTTGTCATTTCTAAACATGTTTAGACATAAGAAATTGCTCAAGTATCCCCTTCTATATTTTTATGTCTCTGACCACCTCGGTGAGGGATTTCCAATGGAGTAAGGTGGAGTCTCCCATCCACGAGGGCCTCATTCTTATCCTATTTCATAATGGGAATCCAGTGGGATAAAAATGCCCCCAATTGAAGAGGAGGAGGATATTACCCTAGCTGAGTGTCTGTCCAAAATGAGGGAAGGAAATATAGGTTCTAAGAAAATGGGTGAAGGGAAAAAAGTGGAAGGGATGGATAATCAGGAAGTTGTTCCGTCAAAGGGAAAGGATAAAGTTACCTCGGAAAGAGAGCATGGTATTGATATGTGAAAGAATAAATTTTAGTACTTGGAGATGGTGGTCTAGGTATTAGAAGAGAATAATTCAGTGGTGAGAAAGGGAATTATTGACATTATCGAAGCCACCAAGAAAATATGCTTGTCCTAAAAGAACATCCAAGGGATATCAAGCAGTTGTATTCTCTAGTTCAAGATTTGGGCATTCATCTAGATGTTGTGGAAAAAGAGAAGCGAAAAGGAGGTGGATCAGTTATGATGAAGAGGAAGATGATGATTTTGAGGAAGAGGCATCTAAGGAGGACATCAAGGACCCCCCAGATAAATCTGAATTTGGATTCTATCACAAAAGAGGAGACTAGGGAGGTTAAACCCTCTAGAAAAAAAAAGTAAAGCTAACTAATGGAACTTCTTCCGAACTGTCTATGGACTTTCGGGAAATTTCTTTTTTTTCTTGTTTAATGGCTTAGTTCTCTTCTTCTCACTGTTTCTTGGACCCCCTTCTCTATTTTGGAGTTAAGTCTATTTAACTCTGGGGTTCCTTTTCCTTTTTTTTTTCCAGCTTTGCTTCTATCACGATGTAATATTTTGTACTCAGCCTCTGGGAGCCTATCCCTACTTTTTACCCTATCTAATAAAAAAAACCCTCTTCAACATAAAAAAGGGACCAAAATAAATGAAATAAATGTAAATAAATTAGATAAAAATAAAACAATTGTGTCTCTTTACCTCCATGGATAAAAGCTTTCAAACTTGCACAAAAAATAGTAGAGAAAAGAAAATGATGAGAGATAAAATGAGAAAGAGAAAAGAAAATAGGATTCAAAAAATGAAATTATGGATTTATTAACACCCTAGATATCTAGGGAGGAGATTCCTTTGATCCAAGGGCTAAAATAAAACCTAGACCTTGCCACTTATTGGGAACTTTTTCCGGGTAAGTAAAATTATTTTTCCAAATTAACTTTATTTGAATCATGATGCAAATGGGAATGGGTTCTCTAGGTGAGAAACCATATCAATTTAACTCAAATTATCTCTTGGATAAATAAAAATCTTCAATAGAGTAAAAATAAACCCTTGGTGGGGAAGCCACAAGAAATTTAGATAAATGTATATGATTACTCTTAAAATTTGACTATGATTTTTCATCTTGAGTAATTGGGTGGTATAAGGTTATAAAAAGATTGTAACTAGGTGATGGTGGTCTAATAGGTTACACTCATTTATTACATTAAAACTTATGAATTATTTCCCTTATTTTGGGATTAAATTGAACTTAGAAAGTTAGTAATAACTCAACTCATTTTAAAACCTAGTGGAACCCTTGGCACAATACGAGTATGGTAATATATTTATAAAAATTAAATTAGTTTGAATGTGATGCATGGGAATCATTGATCCAAGGCTATGTATTAGTTAAATTTTGGTTTTCTAGGGTCTTTATAGGTGTACTTAAGTCATTCATTGTGTCTTTTAGGGTTTAGAAATTCAAAATTTGAATTCTCAAAGCCAAATTTGGCTTATGTTTCATATGTAAATGTGTATATTGTCCTAGTAAGTCTTGAACATGTAATTTTGGTAATTTTAAGGATTGGAGAGCTCCCTTAGATACAAGGTTTGTCATATTAGTCCCAAGTTACCATTTAGGCCTTTTTCTTGTTATGAAGTCTCAAAATGTGACTTGGTCATATAACCAGAAAAACAGCTTATTCTTAAACCATTCGAAAAAGGTATAAAGGATACTTTGTAACTCTTTCATATTAATTTATCAATCACATGAATTATAATTTGGAGCTCCAAAAAGTGTGTTAGAGGTTTTATAAATTATGTGTATGCATATACTACGAAATTGTTTTGCATTCAAGTCCATTCTTGTAATTATGTGAAATACAGTGTTTGATAATTACATGTATGTGGTTTTTGATAACAAATTGGGTAAGTAAATGTGTCATTATTTGTTGCACCAAAAGATTCAATAAATCATTCACACTTTATTGTGTTACATTCCTCAAAATTATATGTAGAGAAAATTGTGGTACATGATAGGAATATGATAGGGGTGTTAAGAATTTTAAGGAAGATATTAGTAAAGGAGAGAGAAGACTTGTTCTCAAGATTTTTAAGATCTAGAGACTATCAAAGAAGAATTCATGTGAATACTTTAGTGATGAATGTTGGGAGAGGGATTACAGTTAGGAAACTTTAGTTTCTTACAACATAGTAGAGTATCCTTAGATCTGAGCATGTGAATTATGGAATATTGGCATACATTGTTGAGGTATAAAGGTTCTAAATGTTCCGAGAATCCAATCGAAGCAATTTTTAGTCTTTAAAAGTAAGGATATTTTATTATGTCAAAGGAATTACACTCTTGGATTGACTAGTAGTGCTTACTAGGGTTTCTAAGGAAATTCATCAGATCTCAATTAACACAAGATCTCCAACCTTGAGACTTGAGGGGAAGAAATTTGAGGAGACAAGTAAGGAGAATAATTAGGTTTCATACCTCATAGAGTGTCTACAATCTTATAATTCTTGATAGTTGGAGGAAGTTATTTTATCTTATTTTTGAAAAACCTAATTAAGCCTGAGACATGGGTTTCGTGAAGGAATTTCTAAAGGAAGGATTCCTAAGAATTTTCACTCTTGAGAATATTAAAAATTAAATGGTTCCTTTCTTCATGGATTGATTCCCTAAGTCAAAATATATAACTGATTTTTGTTAAACCAAGCCATATAAGGAGAGGTAAGCCAAGCGAGGGAGGTTATGAGGAAAGTAACACTTGCCAAGAGAGTTTGAAAAAAATATTTTCCCCATACCTATAACTTGACAAAGGGTCTTCAAAATCACTGATACTTTCTTCAGAAAACATGTAGATTATTCTATTCCATATCATTCAATTGGCTATATTCTTTAGAATCCTAAATTGGCAATTCTTGAAAAGGAGAGTGAGATGATCATTTTCTGAGATTCTAAGGATCTGAGTGATTGAAATAAGATGAAGGAAGTATATAAAACATTCTTGTATCATTTAATGCATTGATTTTTGACTATAGGATAGAGTTGTGGGTTATTAGATGATTTATAAACATTGAGACCAAGGTATAAGGGAAAGGTTAAACTAGATTGAATCGATTAACTACCATGTCTTGTTGATTTTTTGAGATATAGGTATTTTATACATCATTAGGGGTATCAGAGATGGGAAGAAGAAGGAAATTGACAAGAGAGTGAAAAGAGAGAAAACAAGAAGTGGAGAAGAGAAAAGAAGTTGAGAGGAAAGTGAAGAAGTGATAAAATGCCACCAAGAAGAGTAGGTGGAGGTGGAAATAGAGAAACAACTCAGAGGTGTTGAGTTGGAAGCATTGCTAAGGAACATTCAAGATAGGTAAAGAGAATTAGAGGTCTCCATAGAAGAGACCAAACATTGGAAGAAGACACTGATGATGAGGGAGTAAGGACAACAACAAAAGGAGAACAAGAAGAAGAGGAAGGAGCAGAAGTAAGGATACTGAAGGTAGTCATGGGAGCAAGCACAAAACCAAAGATGAAAGTGCTAGAGTATGGAGGTATCCTACATCTAGAAGAGATCATATATTGGATAGCTAAGATGGAAAAGTATTTTGATTTAGAGGAATTGTAGAGAACAAGAAAGTGAAATTTGTATTCACTAATCTCATTCGACATGTAGTAATATGGTGGGATTTTGTGCAGCAAGAAATATTAAGTAGAAACAAAGAGAAGATCAAGAAATGGGACAAGATGGTGGCTAAGTTGAAAGGTAAGTTCATTCCTGCTGATTGTAAAACTGTTTTATTCAAGAAATTACAAAATTTTAGGTAGAGAGAGTTAAGTGTAATTGATTATATTGACGAGTTTTATAAGTTGGCTATGAGATCTGGTCATATACAAGATGATGTTGAAGAATTTTCTAGGTATGTAAATGGATTGAGGTTGAACATTCAAGATGAAATTAACCTATTTCATTTGAAATCAGTAGAAGAAGCATATCAAGCAGCCTTAAGGGAAGAGGAAAAGTTGTCAAGAAGAAAAACTCAAGTATTTGAGAGGTAGAGGAAGAGGAGTAAGAGGAAGAAATCAACAGATAGGAAGAGGAAAACAACAATAGAAAACAAGTCAAGAAGAGGTGACTAGTTCACAATCACAAAGCTCATTCAGAGGTGGATATGGATACAGAGGAAGAGGTGGATATGGAAGAGGTAGAGGTGAATTCATAGGCAAGTGCTTCAAATGCAACAAGTTTGTTGGACATAGATATTTTAAATGTCCTAAATACCCTCAAGAAAGAAAGAAAAAGTTAGTAAATCAAGGAATCGAGTGGCACATGTAGAAGAAGAAGAGAGTGCAACATCACCATCTATGGGAGAAGAACCTAAAATTGGAGAATCTTTGATGATGAGGAGATATTTGGTTCATGTAAACAAACAAGAGGAACTAGTGTAGCGAAGAACCTTGTTTAGAACAATATGCAAAGCAAGAGATAAGTGCTATAAGATTATTATTGAAAATGGTAGCACTAATAATCTAGTGTCCACTGAAATGGTAGAAAAGTTAAATTTGAAAATTTCAAGCATCCTAATCTGTATAAGGTTTTCTAGTTATAAAAAGAGCATCGGTACTTGTGAATAAGTAGTTTCTAGTTAATTTAGGAAGATATCATGATTAGGTTTTATGTGACATATTTCCCATGGATGTATGTCATCTTCTATTAGGAAGATTGTGATAATTTGATAGGAGAGCCATCAATGATGGGTGGAAAATACATACACATTTTGTAAAATATGGAGTGAAGTATACACTGAATCCATTGAAAGATAGAAATGCATGGCCTGAGTAGTAGTCAAGGGTAATGTTTATGGGGATGAAATTATTCTTCTAGTAGAAGAAATAAGGTGAAGTAAGTGAGAAAAAAACCAAAACAGTGAAGACAATGTGGTAGTGGCTCAGTGGAGAGCATGAATACAAATATTTTCTACAAAAAGAGAATGTGGAAGATGAGAATGGAAACCTAAGTGATGATGAGGATAAAGACAATGGTGGACTGTTAGAGGCAAATAAGAAGGATCATAACTCAGTATATGAGGCCAAATCAAAATTTGAAATGAAGAAACTTAGTCCTATAGGAAGTGACAAAATAGTCCATGAGCATGAGAAGTTACAAAGACAAGAAGAAGATGAACATAAGGGGAAAGTTAGGGAATTCAAGCATGAAAAATATGATCATATTTTGAATAATAATACCTATTTGAGTTTTTTAGTGGAGGTATGACAAGGAAAGCCAAATTGGAGCAGCCACAAGGAGATAGAAATGACAAGCAAACACCAAATTTTCTCAAACTAGAGAGTAAATTGATACAAGCAGAGGAAAAAGTACAAGACAAGGCTTGTGTAGAAGTAAAGGAATCACAAGAAAATTTATATACAGACATGAAGTAGATGACTAGACTTAGGAAGTAGTTGATAAGGGTAGTTAATAGTCTTATGGCAAAAGTTGAAGACCTTACAAGGATGATTTATTTAGACAAATTTTCCAAGAACATGATATAACTCCAAGGCACACCAAGCCATACATTCAGTCCAAGAGAATTCATAGAATGATATACCAAATTGAAAACAAAGGAAGAAAGGAAAATTACAAATAAAACGAAAATATAACTCCATGGAAGTTTTTTTTCCCCTTGGTAGTATGATGTAGGGGCATCATTACTCCAGGGCTAGCATAGAGATAGTATAGGCATGTGTTAGTCAAAATTTGGTTTGCTAGGGTCTTTATAGGTGTACTTGAGTCCTTCATGGTGTCTTTTAGGCTTTATAAATTTAAAATTTTGAATTATGGAGTTTCCCTCCATTTTGATCTATTCAAAAATTTGAATTCTCAAAGCCAATTTTGGCTTGTTTTGCATATGTAAATGTGTTTTTGGTCTTAGTAAGTCTTGAGCATGTAATTTGGGTCATTTCAAGGCTTGGATATCTCCCTAAGATACAAGGTTGATCATATTAGTCCCAAGTTACCATTTAGGCCTTTTTCTTGTTATGAAGTCTCAAAATGTCACTTGGTCATATATCCTAGAAAAACATTTATGCTCAAACCATTCGAGAAAAAGGTATAAAGGATACTTTATAACTATTTCATATTCATTGATCAATCACATGAATTCGAATTTGGAGCTCAAAAAGTGTGTTGATAGGTTTTGGAAATTCTATGTATGTATACACTGTGAAATTGTTTTGCATTCAACTCCATTCTTACAATTCTGTGAAATGTTGTGTTTGATAATTACATGTATGTTTTTCCTTGAGTAAGTTGATAACAAAACAAGTAAGTGAAGGTGTCGTATTTTTCAATCGAAAGATTCAAGAAATCATTCACACTATATTGTGTTACATTCCTCGAATTCTATGTAGAGAAAATGGTGGTACTATAGTCACAAAATCATGCACTTTAGACATTTATTTATCCCTGTCTCATACTACTATTTAGAAGGTTCTTGAGTGAAGAAATTACTAATTAATCCCACCTTTTGAATATCTTATTTTTTTTTAATTTCATCACCCCACCCATTTTTATCTACATGCCTATTCTATTTTGGAACTCTCCCATTATTTTAGCCTCGGTTGGGGCACCTAGGGTAGTATTGGGGTACCTATGGGCACCCTTATCCCACCAACAATGCCCGGTCCTTTTTCTACTTTCCTACCAATTTTTGGGATCTTTCTAGCCATTTCTCATCCTTATCTATTTTATATTGGTCATGTTGGGGTTAACTATGAAATTATAACAAGAGAACCCTATAAATATAAAGTTGTGAGACCATAATGAAGGACCTAGTATCACACACTAGTATCACTCCATATAGAGTTGCATCCATATATTGCATTGCAATCCACATAGGTCCATCATCAAGGCATCAAGCTAGGACATCTGCATCACACTTCATAGGGGGAGGGATTTTATTCTATTCCATGCACACATACTATTACATTTTCTACATCTAGCTATTTCTCACTATTTCACAAAGTGCGAATGGAATAAGAGAACCTAGGGATTGTCATTTCTCACACACACTAGAACTAAATCCAGTCTGAAATTTAGTGCACCGCTCGGTTTAGTAAGCACATTTTTGTGAAAACTAAGGTTAGTTTGACCCATTCATTCTACATCTTTATTTTTAGGGTTTTGATACTCCTTTTTGTCTTCTTGTAGGTCTCTACATCAGCTTGGATTATTGGCGACATATAATGCTAGACAAAAACTTGATGCGACATCAAAAAAAAGGTTACAGATCATCTTGTAACCATGTGAGAACCAACTTGAGATTTTTCTGAGACAGTGGCACCGGGGCACCCAGAGCACCCGTGGGCACCCTAGTCCTATTCCACTCACCCTAGTTCACTCAGATCCTCCATAGCCAATATTTTCGTGGCTCCAGCATAGTAGTTCCTATTCCTATTTTCTCCAGTTATCTCTGCAACAGTCACTAGTTAGTAGCTAAATCATTTTCCTTTTTCTTTTACAAATTAGGGTTAGCACTTCCTTTTTCATAATTGATTAGTTTTCTTTCATATTTCATTATTAAAACTATTTACAACATTTATGTCCTCCTAGATTAGATTAACTATTCCTTAGCTACTTAGTTTAGCTAATTTTAGTTAATCATTTTAGTGAACCCAACTCGACCTACATACTCCTAGGATCCCCATTTTCTTTAGCATTTCTTTATCATGGCTATCTCCATTCATGACTTTTTGCTTCTCCATCCTGAATTGTGAGCTAAAATCATTAATATTTTACTTACTACTCTAATTCCTAACAATACCCATCCCGATATAGTCTATAATACCTTTGCAGATGCCTTCTCTCAAAGACATTTCTTTCCCATATATTCCTTTGATCTGATATTTTTACTTTTGACAATGATCCACCACTACATATCATTTGTCGTATTCAAAATGTTGGTGTAAAGCACACCTTAATTAATAACGGATCTGAGCTCAATTTGTGTCCCATGTCATTCCTTTAACACCTTGGCCTCTCTGCTCATGATGTTATCCCATCTATTATTTCATTGTGTGCTTATGATGGTTTTGTTTGTCCATGTCTAGGTCACATTACATTTCCTATTATAGTTATCCCCAAAACTACACACATTGTCTTCTTTGTTATTGATTTCTTGGTCGCTTACAACTATTTTCTCGGTAGGCCATGAATTCATGCCATGCAATCCGTTGCATCTACTTTACATCATTGTGTTAAATTCCTTCATGACGGAATTGAACATACTATCGCCCAAGATCGTGACCCATTATGATGCTGTGATTATGCACCTAACACTAGCATCCTCATTCCCCGTACTAACACTACCAATAATCCCCAACCTATAGAATAATTCCCTCACTTGCCACCACTTGACAATACCATTTGTGTGATAAACGTTGTTTCTCATAAGTCACCTATTCGCTACTACTTAAATTATTCCTATCGGGGACCTATCCACTCTATGGACATCACTCTATCACATTATCCTTCACTTTCATCACACATCTTATCACACTCGACATTCACCTACACTCTTTCCATGAATAGTTCATATTGGGAACACATTCCATTTGATCCTACATGCGATGAAACTATATGTACACATGAGGGTTTGAATCTCTTAGGGATTACCTTTGATGATCTCCATCCTATGCCATATGCTTCTCATCTTTATTATGGGTATATCATCATCCCTTCCGCTTATAGTCTTCATATATTTTATCTCATGATTTTTCTTTCTCGCAATCATATTTATTCACCACTCACATTAGGCCAATCATGGCTTGATTATATTGGAGGTACTCTAGACCCTAACCATACAAATATATATTTCCCTATACATTTTGAATGCATTTTCATTTGCAATAGTTCTTTCCTAGGCTATACATAGAACATTACTCATTGGTATGCCCATGGTTTCCCACTTCCTCCTTTCACTAATGAGGAATATGTTATGGGTATGTATCATTTACACCTCAATGGCTACTTACGTGACCAACCAAACATCATTTCTTACCAAGTTACTAATGCTTACCCATTTGATTATAACCTGGAGGATGATGAACTTCTAGATGACCTTATATGAGCTACTTACGTACACACTTGGGGGCATACCACCTAATTCCCCCTTTATTTCATCATATCTACATAATTCTACATCAAAATGCTCACATTATTTCATACCTCATCTTATCATATTCACATTTTTCATATTCTCACACCCTCATTTTTGTTCTCACATTTAGCATATTCATCATATACTTTAGCATCGTTACTGATGACATACTTTTGTGCTTCAGTTCACACTTGACTATTGAGGGATTAATACTACACTGAACCCCACACACTACACTATAGGCATTGCACAATACACTTCATCACACACGTTATACATTCTACATTTCATGTTTTGTGTTTTTACACCCCATACATCATGTTAATTGCATACATCATTTTTTACGCATCTTACATCCTACATCATCCTAGCCTACATATTAAATTATTCATTTGTCTACATACCATACTTACTACATGAGTATTTTCACACATATTCTACTAGTCTTCATTACATATGAGTATAGCATCACATTCCCTTGCATACTACATTATTATCTTATATACATACATTACATGTCACTCTATATATTACATTTTCCACACTCTACACATGTTGCATTTCATTATACACATAGTATTTTTACATATTCAACTTATCACATGGTCATATTTTATGATTACATATACCACATTGTCTTCTACGCACTACAGTCATTACCCTATGACGCACTTTAGTTCTTCAGTCCATACTCAAATGCCGAGGGTTTACAAATCAAATGGACCTTACATTCACAATGCAACATTTTCAACCTATGGCATTCCTAGTTTAAAGACATATGCCCTAGGCTACATCATCACTTATTCTATCATCTTGTAGTGGTATACACCTTAGGTTACATCACACTACCTATCACTTATCTTATATTGATATACGCTTAGTGATAAATCATCACTCATCCACTCATCTCATGGTGATATATGCTTAGGGATAAATCATCACTCCACATTTCATCTCATAGTGGTTTATGGTTAGGATTTAAGTTCCACACACATATCTCTTCTATATGTCACATATCATCACCACTACGCATATACACATTCATCACAATGTGATAGACATGATACACACTACTCGACTATTTCCCAATGATGCAATCTCATTTACGGTTCATTCTTGACTATTGAGGTGGAAAACAAAATGAACCTTATTACATATACTCGGGGTACGCGACTCATATCATTCCAACTTGCATTCCATTCCATCCATCCATCCATCGCATACATCGCATTATCTTGGGGGCATTTATTTTTGTTTGCTAGTGTTTTACATGTTTAATTTATTACAAATATTAGATTGATTTATTATATGTCATTATCTATACCTTCCACACATGCGCATTCATGCATTTGTTTAGTGTGATTGCAGATACAAGACTCCTACACTACTGACATGGATGCTATTGATTCAAGTGCTATTGTTTCATTTTGTACTTAGCATCTTACATTACTTGATCATACATGATCTTGAAATATTTCTTATTTCTCTAACATGCTAACGGGTGTTCCATGTGTAGTACTTATTTTGTAGGATTATATGTTTTGATGAGTCTTTGCTTGTTTTGTCCTGTATTTCTACTATTGTATGTGAGATTTTCCCTATGCGTTGTGTGCACAATTTCTTGTTATTTTTGGCCATCATGGCCTTGTGTGTCTTACGACATCATGAGTGATGTCCCATGTTTGTAACCCACTTTGTGTGGCTTACTTGTCTTCTTGCATGTTTACACTATGTTTCTTGGTATTTTTTCCATTGTCTGCATAGCTTATACATGTTTTCTATATGGATGCATAATTTTCTCAAACTTGTTTTTGACTATCCATCCTTGTTTATACGTGCCTTGGTTTCTACCAAGCTCATTCCCTCCCCCGTAGGGCACCGTTACAAAGTTACATCTTACATGTGGTTGGTCCTCATTTGGGGCTGCATCCTCTTATCAAGTGATGTCGATGTGCCCCTGCACGAGAGGGGGTGATAATTTAGGTTTTTCACATACTAACACAAATATTTTACACTTTGTATGGTTTATTTTTCTATAGAAAGTGTGTTCAGACAGTCTATGAACCCCATACACATTGGGGATTTTATAGGACATGGTGTCCTTAGAATTTCTGGGAAGTAGTTATAGGCTTAGAGGTTACAATGGGTGTGCCTCCCTATACTACATCAACCAATGGCATTGAATCACCCAAAAACCAAGACACTACAGAGATCTCTTCACACACATTTTAGTAGAAGCGAAGTTAGAGTTTAGAGGACACAAGGCATTTCCTTCCTACACTTCTTCAACCAAGGTGACGTGAGATCACCTAAAAACTCGCATAATGAAGACAGATATCCTTCTACACTCTTTCTCGACGTGGATCAAAGTGCACATGTTCCCTTTACATTTTTTTTTACATTAGTGTACTTTACATGTGTCTTTTACATAGTGGTTTTACAATCACATACATAAATATTTGACTACTTGATCATTTTATTCTTATAGGTCTAGCCGTATGAGAAACAAGAATTAAAATAGGGGAAACAACAAGCGAGAACAACAACAACATTTCGTGATAGCACACATGCTTTACTAACCATGCAGGTACACATTGCAGTAGCTACACACATGTGTTTTGCCCTAGGTTTACTCTCATTAATTTTTCTTTTAAAAATTTTCATCTATATTTCCATGCTCCTCTATCCTTTTATCATTCCACACTTTTTCTAGTCATTCGACACATTTTTACTACACTCTTCATAAACATCAAGTACACATCTCTATCTACTTTAAGTTACCGATATTTTTCTCACCAACATAAAGTGGGGGCAAAATGTAGTCACAAAATCATGCACTTTTTACATTTATTTATCCCGGTATCATACTACTATTTAGAAGGTTCTTGAGTGAAGAAATTACTAATTAATCTAACCTTTTGACCATCTTAATTTGTCATACCCATAGACACTAAAATTAGGTCACACTCTCATTTGGTCCCTCAACAAATAAACACCTTCATCACATTCACCTAGCCATGGCCCCCTTCACCCCACTCTAATATTAATTTAATTATTTAAATTAAATTAATTCATTATCCTCACCATATCTATTATTTAAATATCCTAATTTAGATAATGCCCACATATCCACCTCATCAAGCCACGTCACCTAAGACCTATTCTTAGTAAGTTACCATAACTAAATAAGACTCACCCAAACCCTAAAAATCAATGCCTACATTCCCTCTAACCACATTCCCGCATGCTTACAAGAAGCTTCTATCCTAATCAACGGGTTAACAACATGAGATCTCAGAAAATCAAGGGGATCCACCTAGTTTAGCAAACCTATAAAATCTCGCCTTGACCGATGCTAGTTATCCCTAACCATCACCGGTTAAGACGGAACCGCCATCGGTCACCTTTTAATCCCTAAAACAAACTTATTTTGGAGGTTGGAAAACATTAGCAGATTCCGAGAGATATCATCTTTTGAGAACACGCATGCAAGGAAGGAGATCAAACATTTTCTCTTACACAGGCATCGAACAATCACCCAGCACATATTCGATCCAACCAAGCAAAAAGGAATGCACATGCAGCCCATGCAGAAGATTTCCTATGTTTGGTGATCCTCAACAGCATTCAACCTCTTACTAGCACCTTCATCCATCACTCACGAGCACCCAGAACCAGATTTCAAGTAAGTAGAACAGTTTACTCCTCTGGTTCATTCATTTCATCATTGTATTGTCATCATTTTGTTCTCTTAGCCCCCATTGATCTCCTCTAATACTCACCCCTCCATATACCCATCAAAACCTCACCAAATCCCACCTAAACCACCTAATACCTCACTCGACCAACCAAAGTCCTTTGTGCAATCACAAGGGAGACCCAAATCTCATTCTATTTCATTCCTAGTTTTCCACAATGTCGGTATTGGTTTTCCCCAACCGGCATTGGTCACCCTTAACTCGCACGGCATCGGTCACCCTTAATTGGCGTTGGTATCTCGTATTTACCAATACATGAGCCTAGAACAATGACCTACTCACGTATTCTCGCATTACCTTTATTCACCTATGATCTACCCGAGACCTCACAAACTGTGGATCTTATTTTAACTTAGCTTGTTAGATTAGATCTTTCTTATTGTATTTTGGATGAGATACCCAAATCATTTTAATTGCAATAGGATTTACTTCATTACCAACATTAAATTGTTTTAAATAGTGGACTGATAGTCATCTAGGAAGTATCACACTTCCCGGATCTAGCACACGCTAGGCAATCCATTACACATATTGTTTAACTCTTTTCGGTGGTCATTCTTTTCATTATAGGTAGTTCCTCCTAGCCAAAAGGAAGTTCTCACAATCATTTGTGGATTCAGAAGTCATACATGTGCAACAACCCAACAATCAAAATTTCAACAGGTATTCCTCCTACACAAGTTACCCTATATGTTTCATCAATATTCAAAGAAATGTCTAAGAATTAGTTGAAATATTTTGGCATGGATGCCAGTGGGACCCATTCGAGGTTCCTTGCATTTTATTCATTCTGGGAAAATTTATGTGTTTGTTTCCTTCTAAAAGCATACACATTAATTTTCCTCCTTGGTAACCCTCTTTTTCTTTTTATTTTCTCTAAAAGAAACCTTTCTTTAGGTGTACTTAAAAGAATCATTTCTTCTTGTTTTCTGCATTTTAGTGAAAGAGCATCCCTCTTCCTATTCATCCATTTGTGTCATTGAACTTCATATTTCGATTTGGGCTTAAAATAAGTGCATTACATTCTGATTTATCACATTATCTCACATTAATTGAGGGAAACCTATATGTTGGAAGTCATTCCCACATGATGGTTGACAAATGAATCATAGAAAGCACATCTCTCTATCTTTGAGTCTTGCCACATTGCACAAATTCAAAACAAATACATATTCTTAAACAACATCTTTCCTGGGAATGCCTATCAATGATCACACTGATATGAGGATTGGAAGGTACTTCCCAGCTTGCTGCTTTGTCGAGTCATACTTTAGAGTGAAGCCCACCCCCACCATAATATACCTGAAACCTCACCTTTTAGATCTCCTTCTTTGTAGGAAGCCATCCTCACAAAAAATATATTCTACGGTTGTGAGTCAGTCCTTAAATTGTATAAGCTAAACAAACATAATAGAAAAGGCACTCTTAAGATCACATTTTTCTTAGTGTTTCTTCTTGGCTTGTATTTTGAGGTGAGAGATCACATTCTTCATTCATATTGTTTATCCTTGCATGCTCCTCATCATAGTTGGTGTATTCAGATTCATACGAGGGTACACGGACCATATTCTCATCATTCTTAGAATTTTGGGTTTGATTCCACATCATATTTTAATTCACAACCATTTTCCTTTCATCACTATTTCAATTTCACAGTGACAAAGTGTCGATCCAATGACCGATCAGTCACCGGTAACCCCCTTACCATCGTCAATTATACCCAACCGGCGTCGGTTCACTGTCATTTTGGTTAACCTACCCAAAAGGAAATTTATTCACCTTCTTCAACTTTTCAGAGTCCATGTTACTACTATCATTCCCATTGGCCTTGTAAAACTCATCAGATTTGGCATACCTACCATATTTGACCGTATACCTTGTTTTTCACTCACTATCCATTTCCCATAGTGACCGACCATAGTTACTGTCAGAATCGGTGTTGGTTTACCATAGCCAACATTGGTTAGCTCGTGTCATTAGCCAACCGACATTTGGTACCTAATCCACCTTTTCTTGCTTGTTTCACCGTTCTGCTTTGTTTTTCGTGTAGTAGAGAAGTGGCCCAACTTGATCGTGCATTTAGTTCACATGGTGCTGACCGAAGACAAGCAAGCGCACTCGTATTCCAAGCTAGTTATCAACCGCCCCACCTATTACTTCACCGCCTTCCATTTTATCACCAGCCATGGATCCTATCCAACCTATCACTATTACTACGAGAGATGAGGAGTTCACACGACTCCTTGACCAAAACCCGCCACCTTGCGCTTTATCTTTCCCACTCGCTCACTTGAGATGCTTTGGGTCAGTTGATATACGACATGCCCATACCTATCTCTCTGAATCTTGCTCCCACTCCTGCATTGGCACCATCGGCTCCTTTACCCACATCTACCTTACCCCAGTAGTTTCACAGCTAGGTCCTATACCCACTCGATTTGCCGCATCTCACCTGCTCCGTTACACCCGCCACATCCACCATACCTTTTGACAACCACCCAAAATAAAACCTCATCCGCCCCTAATGTCTCACATATACCCATACCTACGTTACCAACTCTAGTGTTGGTGACCCCTACCCCTTTTTAAAATGTGGTCCTTTCCATTCCACAATCGTTAGCCCCATTGCCACTAGGGTTACCACAACCCTTCCACCTCCATATATGTACTATAATGAGCCTCCCATTTAATATATTATTCACTCGGGTACGTACTATTTTACTACTTTTTTCTCAATCAACCTACATGGCAGCGCCATATACTAGAATGCCACCCTTGTCATATGCCCAAATTTAACCTCGCACACTACTAGAGGCACCCAATCATCCCAACCTACCAAAGACCTAATCAAATTGATGATGGATAAGATGCAAACATTGGAGGCGTCAGTTTTTAGCTCCCGTAACATTGTCACCTACAAGGAGATTTGCAACGAACCCATCCAACCATCCATTCCTATTCATCCATACCCCGTACATTAGGAGATGTCTAAATTCTACCGCTTCAATAGCAAGGAACACCCACAACAACATTTGTGGTCATTCAAACATGGGTGCTACCTGATCGCTCATGATGACACTTTGCTATTGAGGACCTTTCCCATGTCTTTGACTAGACCTGCGTTAGATTGGTATAGTGGATTACCTAGAAACTCTATATTTTCATTTAATCAGGTATCCCAAGCCTTCTTGGATCACTTCTCCATCAATATCGTCAAGAAGGTTACCATGACTGACCTATACTCCACGCGTCAGTATGAGGATGAATCTATCATAGATTTTTTCACTCGCTGGCATAGCCTAATCAATCAACTCACCTTCCAACTGCCACAAACATAACTCATTGAGCTCTTCACATGGGCTTGTGCTAGACATATCTCACCAACCCTATAGGTTCAGACTTTCCAAACATTTGATGAAGCATTCACCATGGCATGAAAGTTAGAGATTCGGGCCATCGAAGAGAAGAAAATCCAATTATGCAGTAAGAATTCAGCATTCAAGTCGAATGATACCTCTTCTTCTTCCAAACCATAGAACAATTATTCAAATGCCAAGGGCACCGCTAATGAAGTGGTACTCAAAGCCGGTCCGGCTCATCAGTCAAATCAGGCTACACCCTCATCTAATCTCTCACACGTCAAGACTTTTCAATTTAGATGAGAACAATGGAAATACACCCTAATTGGGGAGCCCTACTCTTTTGTCTTAGAAAAGCTCATCAAAGATGGGGCCATCACCCTTATGCCTATAAAACCACACACTAGTTTTGACCCTGCTTGCCCCATGCCCACATGGTATAAAGAACATGACTTCTATAACTATTATCAAGTAAAGGGTCATAGTGATGGCAATTGCATCACTTTAAAAAACTTTGTCAAAGAAATTCTTGAGAAAGGTGAGTTAAGCGTGGATAATCCTAACGCACCTACCAACCAAAACCTACACTTCTTCAAGAAACCCTTTCCCAATCACACCCCTTAATCGATCAAACCGGTGAGACCTCAACTCATAATAGCCATACCCGTGAGGTCCATGCTATTTATAGTGATGCACATATTGCTTCCCAATTACCCCATATTCCTTCCATAGAGGAGATTCTAACTCGAAACCCTCCTTCTACATTGGAATTTACCTCACCTATTCCTCCACCTATAGAGGAACACCTTTCACCTCCTTCCTCATCCGCGGAGGATCCCTTGCTATTATCGAGACCATTTCACCTCTAGCTTCTCCACCTAGGAACCTGTCACCCACAATAATTCTTCACTCCATGGAGGATACTTGTTTACCTCCACCCACAGAGGAGCACCTATCATCTCCTCTCCCCTACATAGGAGAACCCATCATCTCCTCCACCTATAGAGGAGCATCCATCATCTCCTCCCCCTATCATAGACCCAATAGAGATAACTTTTCCTCTAGGCAAGCATTCTCCTTCAGCTACCCAAGATCTTGTAGACCTACTTTTAGTTCTCTTACCCACGGAAGTTGAAGCTAATGAATTTTCCGTCTCTAAGACACGCAGTTTACGGGAATTGCCATTAGGTCCTCATCAATTCCACCTACAGACGTGTCGTTCTCATGTTTGGTCGATCACTTAGATTATGTGGATAGGGCCTTACTTTGGGGGTGCCTTTTGCTTCATGTCTCAACGCAGATGCAGATGTCACTTGCTGATACCTCCACTATCTACCCAAAAATATTTTGACCAATTGAAACGAACACAACCACCTATATCACAACTTCTTCCACAACACCCATCATAGCTCAACATACACCCTTACCCATAACCCAAACTACATCTAAACCCAAACCCACACCTACAGCATCTTCCTCGACTAAACCTATTACCACCTTAGGCTTCACCCCAACCACTAGCCTTACTCATCCACCTATCAAACCTGGATTTAGGTACATCCTCCAAAGTTAACACCACACCTACTTTGGCACCCAAACATAAGCACCAAACCCATAGACCTCACACTCGGCTACGCCGATCACACTCGCACTGTCCCATCTGTCTTAGGACCTCGGCTTCCCAAAGATGGTTAAGAAACCTCCACCGGTCAATAAACCAAAAAAACAATAGCCCATCCCTTCCTTGTAAACCTCTAACTTGCCCGGGCACCCAACACGACTTACACCCGCACCTAGAACATATTTACCACCCATACCCCAATACTCTCCACAACTTCTTCACTACCCACTACACTTGGTCTTTTTCTTTCACACCTTGCACGACCCGCATCATCTACCATCACAACACCCATGTTATCCCCCCTGGGTAACTTGTCCTCTTCCCCATATGATTTTCCTTCTAGATCCCATGCACCCATATCACCTTTACCCAAGAAGGTGCAATCAAAGACAAAACTCCACTACCTCCCAATAAGGTAGTCAAAACAACCACACACCCTCCTTCACGTTCATCTACCATACCCCTACCTAGACAAACATGACCGACACCCAAGACCATGCCAGCACCCAAAACCATAACTTGACCTACTCCCCCTCCTACAAGGACCATTCCTCAACAATCAACCACATCTACACCCAAACCCACTTTCACTTCCCATTGTGACCCACTAGCAGGGTCATATGCCAAAATATTAGCTGAGAATTTTTTCATCACATTACCACCACTAAGACCTTGTGACCCCCTCAAACCCAAGCCAAAAGGGTTTGATGATACTCAAATTTTTGCCTAACATTGTGTGGCAGGGCATGATGTGGAGAATTACAAGGCTTTGAAAACCATCCTATCCAGTTGTGTCCTCCTGAAGCCAACTTTGACGATGGCGACCTTCTTAATGAGGACCCTACTTCACCGATACCCATTCCCACATTGCCCACTCAATAACCATGACCTCCACCCCCACAGCTCCTAGAGCCACCTCCAAGATTTGAAATTAACATGGTTCACATTGGAGAATTTTCCACACCATCACCTAAATTTCATTACGCTCACTCACTTCACAAGGCTTTTCTCGTTTAGTAGGTTTTTTCTGTCATGTCATTATACTACTCATCCTACACCTTTTCCATTTAACAACTCCCTCAAATCAACATGATACATGTCACTACACGTGCTCGAAGGATAAGGGAAAAGAAAAGGTGACTGACTCACCGACCAATCCTATACCCAACATATCATCTGCAACCACACCTAAGATTACCATCTAAGGACCCACATACCCTATTTCTAATGGGGTCACACATCACACCATGCTCAAACAATTACACCAAGCTCCCCTCAAAATGTCCCTCTATGACCTCATCCAAACCTTAGAATCCCATCGTCAAGCTCTCATGGAGGTTCTCCAATCTATTGAAGTTTTACCCAATTACCCTACACCTATAGCCTCCATTATCACACCCCATCATGTAGCCTCTCTCACCAAATTACCACCTTTATCCGCACCTCACCCTACTCACCAAATAGCCTCCCTTAGCTTCTCGGAGGAAGAGATCATACCACCCCAAATGGATGACCCGGACCCAACCCTCTTCATATCTATCCACATTGATGATATACATGTATGACATGTAATTATTGATGGGGGCACTAGTATTAATATCATTTCATCCCACACATTCAATCAAATACGCATACCGACAATTACATGCATAAACATCATGTCATGTTGCGTTCATTCAATGACACTATCACCTCTACATTAGGCACCATCATCCTACACATTCACATGGGCCCCCACACTGTTCTAGAGCTATTCTACATCTTAGAGAGGGAATTTCAATATAACTTTTTGCTTGGAATATCCTAGATTCATGTCATGGGTTACGTTCCTTCCACTTTACATCGTTGCATAAAGTTTGAACATGAGGGACAAACCTACACTATCCCATCTGATCCATCACCTTTTAAAGCATGCAACATGCTTTACCAACCCAATGATGTACTAATACCTGTTAAGGTGGCTACCTCCATGACCCCTACCACTTCACCTACACCTCTGCTCACCACTATAGTCACCACCTCAAATGCACATGCCTCCTCCATTCCTACCACTGCCACAACCTCCACGATGACCAATCAGCCTCCGAATCCATTAACTCTGCCTCCACATTGACCTCCAACATATCATCTATTCCTACTACCCACATACTAACCAACGATCCCTTAGAAGGTGTTTTTCAACGCCTAACTGGGGGAATACCACCTATATAGTGTTAACACATTCCTTACTCCACAAGAGTATGGAATTCTTCACCACCACCCTCGCTACAATCACCGCATAGGAGAATGAATCCTTTATGGTCCTCCGATCTTTGTACCAGTCTCACCTATGGGGGACTTGATACTACCACTACACACCCGAAACACCATCACAAACCCACCCATTTTTCGTTGACTTCCAGTCTCTCACCAATTTCTGTTTCTTCCACACATTCCTACACCGATGTGCATGGAAGGGTTTTGGTTTTGGCTTGTATGAGAAATGCCACCATACCATTATTCCAAGTACTACCCACAAACATAACTAACATAGTGGTATCAGCTTAATTGAACCACCTACCAAATAGGCCCGTATTGAACTCATCAAGGACATCAACCCTTCTCCACCTTCTTCACCCACTCTGCCTTCATCACCACCTTTCTTGTGGAGTCGATAGATCCTGAATCTTTCCCTCCTAATTTTTTTTTTCATAAACACCAATTCATTGAGTCCTTTGACTTATCAATGTGAGGGTGAGGCTCCTTCCTCTCTTCCCTTCCTATATCCTAAAATGATCAATGATGATACACCTTCAATTAACGTTGTCTAATGTCAGGATGATGAATCTATACTCACCTACCTTAGTGCATAAGACTCATATATTCATCGGTTATTACCTTATGAGACACAAACCATGTTGAATGAATCGACTATCAAAATCAACATTCATACTCAGGACAACCCACACATCCTAAAGATTGGCCAATCTTTGGACGTTGTTGAATAGGAAGCCATCACTTCTTTTCTCAAAGATCATAACCATGATTTTGCTTGGTCTTATGCAGACATGCCTAGTATTGACCCCACCATAGTGGTCCACAATATCGTAACCATTCCCGATGCCAAACCCATCAAACAAAAGCTGAGGAAAATACACCCTCGCATTTCCCTTCTCGTCAAAGAAGAACTTCAGTGCCTTCTTTCCATTTCCTTCATATTACCCATTGATTATCCTCATTGGATTTCTAACATTGTCCCTATCACTAAGGCAACATGGGGACTCCACATTTACACAAATTTCCATGACCTCAACCTAGCCTGCCCAAAAGATGACTTCCCCTTACGGTATTGACCAATTGGTTGACCTTACCGCTGGTCACGAGATGTTATCACTCATGGATGGCTTCTTGGGTTATAACCAAATCCTGCTTGCCCCATAGGATCAACATAAAATTGTGTTCATCACCCCTTGGGGACCCATGCACTCGAGTCATGCCTTTTGGCCTTAAAAATGTTGATGCCACATATCAGTGGGCTATGACTTATATCTTCTATGATATCATGCATTGTATATTGGAAGATTATGTGGATGACCTTCTCACCAAATATAAACACCACTCTAAGCACCTTGCCATCCTCAAAACCATCTTTGACCTACTCATTAAATATTGTGTTTGCCTCTAGCTAAAGAAGTGTGTCTTCTCAGTTCCCTCAAGAAAGCTCCTAGGATTTATTGTTTCCTTACATGGTATAGAAGACACCGCTAATCAATGCCATTCTAGAAATGCCTCTACCCAATAACCTTAGACAACTCTATAGCTGCAAGGTAAGTTGTAGTCTATTCACCATTTCATTTCACAATTATCTCGATCGGTGTCAACCATTTCATCATCTGCTCAAGATGGATGTCTCCTTTAAATGGGATGATGACTTCCATAAAGATTTTGAGGCCCTAAAAAATACCTTCTCCAACCACCCGTACTCATTCCACCTAAAGATGATCAACCTTTCTACCTATACATATCAACTACCGATCACTCCTTGGGACCCATGCTCGCACATCGTGATGCAAAACACATGGAGTAGGTGGTTTATTATATAAGCCGTACTCTTTTGGACTATGAAACCCGATACACCCATCCCAAAAAACTTTTCTTAGCCTTAGTTTTCGTTGCCACAAAACCTATGTTGTGACCAACACTGACCCCTTACACTTCATGTATGCCAAACCTTATCAAAATCAGCATGTCACACACGATGGATTATGCTTTTAGCTGACCTTGACCTCAAATTCATTCATCAAAAGTCCATCAAGGGTCAAGCCATTGCCAACCAATTGGATGACGCACCTATTTCCAGGGATCAACCCTCTAATTTTGACTTTTCAGATGAGTCAATTACTACACTTTCCTAGATGAACCCCTTACCAAATGACACTCTTCTTCAATGGTTCCAAGTGTCGGCATGGGGTGGGGCTGGTATTATCCTCATTCTCGCTTAATGGTGAACCCATGTCTTTGTCTTTCAAACTCAATTTTGAATGCATAAACAATATCGTTGAATAAGACACACTCGTATTAGGTCTACAAGCCGCCTATGCCCTAGATGTCAAATCAATAAATATCTTTGGTGATTCTCAATTGGTCATAAACCAAGTCAATGGTATATACCAATGTCATAACGAGATACTTCAAAAGTATAAACATCATGTGGACATACTTTTGACCACCTTTTGACTATTACACCCTATAAAGCGTCCCTTGTTCAACCAACAAATTTGCGAGATACCATGGCCTCAGTTAGCTTCCCAAATACTTGCTTCACCCACCGATTCTAAAATCTTTGTCACCGTATAATGAATCCAATCACCTTTTTATCTACCTCATGATGTTAACTCTATCGAACCATCACCTCGACTTGAGTGACCTTTGGTAAAATCAATACTCGACTACATTTCTCTCTCCATCTTACCTCCCGATCTCACCCGTAACGGACAACGTGTCTTCCTTAAAAATATCTCTTGTTATGTCATCATGGGAGGCCTCCTCTATAAGCGTGGCTTTGATGGTATTCTTTTACAATGCCTCAAAAGTTCTGAAATTCCTTATACCATTAAGGAAGTTCATGATGGCATATGTGGAGGTCACTTTAGTGGCCTTGTTGTTGCTAAGTGTATCCTTTGCCTAGGCTATTACTAGCCAAACCTTAACCTTGATTGTTGCAACTACGTCAAATGTTGTATTAAATGCCAAAAACATGCCAACCTTCATCATAAACCCAGTCATGCCTTACAGGTCTCCCGTGACCTTTGGCCCTTCTCTCAATGGGGTTTAGATCTTGTCAGAGAGATTAGCCCCCATTCTTCCCAACGACATCAATGGATCATCACCGTTACCGAATACTACACAAAATGGGTGGAAGCCATACCACTCATCTCCACAAAAGTTGAAAAATATGTGAGTTCATCAATCATCACATAATTTGTCACTTTGGTGTTCCTCATCACCTCATCACCGATAATGGAAAAAAATTCAAAAACAAAACCCTACAAAAAATTTCCAATGCCTTTGGCATTCAGCTAAGTTTCTCATCACCTTATTACCCAAAAACCAATGGCCAAGCCGAATCCACTAACAAAACCCTAAACAAAATTCTCATGAAAGTGGTTAATGATACTAGGAAGGATTGGCATACACACATTTTTTTGCCTTATGGGCATACCACACTAGTATTCGCACTTCCACTGCCGCTACACTATTTTCTCTAGTCTACGATACAAAGGTTGTTCTACCTCTCGAAGTCCAGATTCCCTCACTCCACATTTCTCTCCATGACATGCTTAATGATGATGACTTTCATCAAGAATGTTTAGCACAACTTGAGTTATTAGACTAATGTCGTCTTACGCTCTTGATCACCTTCAAGTTTACCAAAAATGTATCAAACATGCCTACGACAAATGTGTCCATGAATGAACCTTCCAAGTTGGTGACCTTGTCCTGAAAGAAAATCAACACGTAACCAAAGCAGAAAAAAGTAAATGGGGAAAATTTGCTCCTAATTGGCTTAGACCATACATCGTGACTCATAATTATGGAACAGGTGCTTATCGTTCATCTTCACTCAATGGTAAACCCAAACCTAAACCCCTTAACACCTTGCATCTTCGACCATTCTATTGTTGAATTTTAGTCCTACCTCACCTTTTATTCTTTCCATGCTTGTCCCTTGAGTGCTATCCACTTCATACACCTCACCAATGATTAAACAAGAATCATGTGAGTACCTGTCACATGTTATCTTCTCTTGAATGTGTGTACCATGGCGCTGCACATAACATGATTCTCATGGATACTTTTCATCTACCTTTAGATGAGATCCCATGGTTGTTTCACCCTAATTTTTGAATAAGAGTCCTATTCTTCACCTTGGTATTGTCCATAAATTCAAATCCCTCACATGGGACCCAACTCCTCGAGTCAAAATCTCACAAAAAGATGACTCCCTCAAAAGGACATCTTCCTCTCAAAGCAATCACTACTATAAATAGACTTGCTCCCTCAAAGGACATCTATGTAAAGCCAAGAGAGAGAGAGAGAGAGAGAGAGAAACGTGGAAGCTTCCCGCATCGATCAGCATCACGAAGACCTCAAAGAGTTGAATTCCTCATCTCGTATAGACTTCTGAATAGATTAGTCTATCTCAAATACAAGTCAAAATAGAAAACTTTTTAGTCATGGAATTTCCCATTGTGACCTTGGATATCTTTCCCAAAAAGCATGCTACTTCACACCATATAAAAATTAACCACCTTTCACCCTTCTCACCATTCCCACTCCCATTTCCTATTGCCTTAAGGGACCTCTAGAAAACCAAGACATTTGGTGATCGTGCAACTACTTTTCACCTTATAATAAATCAATCATGCATTGTCTTTAGGGTCTTACGTTCATCACCTCCTCCAAGGTATGATCTAGTTGGTATGATCCTAACCAATCAGTGGCTTTATTACCTCCTCTTCTCTTTTAAAATGTCATTATTTACATTTTGATTACCTTATGTAGGACTTTGTCCTCGACACTTACCTTTGGGGTAATCTTCTTCTTCTTTCACCACAATCGACATCACCTATATCATTTTACCTATAACCCACTCACACCTAACAAACCTAAACCCACAACATGCCTTAAAGCTATTAAATCATTTTCATACCTCATCATATTCTTCCCTAGCTCATGGGAGAACTACATCAGACTGAGGTCCCTTTTCACTGGGACTATGTAGGCAACACTCAGAGGGCACGGGGCCCTTGGAGGTTAGCTCAACCACTCTCTACCCTAACCAATTCATCTTTTCATCTTCCTAAAATCACATTTTGACCCTACGTAGTTTCATTTTTATATCACATAATTTGAAATTAAACGACACAAACAACAAGTTCATAAACACGTTTTTATCATCAACACAACATACATTTATTATGACTACCATTTCTCTACTAAAATGCACTCTACGGTGTCGGTTACTTACCCAACTGGCATCAATCACCCTCCTCGCACAAAATCCAAAATTTTACCCTATTACACTCCCTATCCCTCCTTTTTTTTCCCCACCTAACCCTTACCCTAACCATTTACCTCACCTTCCTAACCTCATCATTTACTACCTACCTTTGTCCTCCTTTGGGGACTCATTATTTTAGCCATACCTCGGCCTTACGTGTCGTGACCTAGATTTTTGACTGGACCATTGCGGTGACCTTGGACCTCATGTGTTCACTATACCTTACGGCACCGCATTACTGTGTTAATTGACCTAATGACCTTACCTAGCCTATTTCCATGATATTTGTTTATCCTGACCCTACCTTTGGTGTACTAGGAACATACCTAAAAGTTCATGCCCCTAACCTATGCTATGTTTCTGACCATATCCTATACCTTGATATCTGAAATCAATTCAACCTTATTTGGTTAAACCTATCGACCTTAGGAAATGTAGAGTTTGGCTGCTCTTCAACTTGGTAGTGTGTTGTGGTTTATACGTGTGTGTGTATTTGATATTACTAGCTTTGACACGACCCATTACCTAGATTACCCGAGTAGACCTTTAACCTTTTTCCCCCTGTTCCCCACCTCCCCTTTCTCACATTCGCCTTTTATTAAACCACTCACTAATTCTACCTTCGGCCTTGTCGGTTCCTAGTTTGAAGGGGATCACCTTCACTCACACATGGGGAAACCACATTTTATTTTTGTTAGCATTGCTTACCAATACAAGCTACGCAACAAAAAGGGGCAAAATGTAGACACTAAAATTAGGTCACACTCCCCTTTGGTCCCTCAACAAATAAACACCTTCATCACATCCACCTAGCCATGGCCCCCTTCACCCCACTCTAATATTAATTTAATTATTTAAATTAAATTAATTCATTATCCTCACCATATCTATTATTTAAATATCCCGATTTAGATAATGCCCACATATCCACCTCATCAAGCCACCTCACCCTAAGACCTATTCTTAGTAAGTTACCATAACTAATTAAGACTAACCAAACCCTAAAAATCAATGCCTACATTCCCTCTAACCACATTCCTGCATACTTATAATAATATTCTATCCTAATCCATGGGTTAACAACACGAGATCCCAGAACATCAAGGGGATCCACCTAGTTTAGTAAACCTAGAAAATCCCACCTTGACCGATTCCGGTTACCCCTAACTGTTGCTGGTTAAGAGGGAACCGCCATCGGTCACCTTTTAATCCCCAAAACAACCTTATTTTGGAGGTTGGAAAACATTGGTAGATTCTTGAGAGATATCACATCTTTTGAGAACAAGTTTTCGTGAGAATACACATGCAAGGAAGGAGATCAAGCATTTTCTCTTGCACAAGCATCCAAAATCACCCAGCACATATTCGATCCAACCAAGCAAAAAGGAATGCACATGCAGCCCATGCAGGATCTTTCAAACGTTTGGTGATCCTTAACAACATTCAACCTCTTACTAGCACCTTCATCCATCACTCATAAGCACCTAGAACCAGATTTCAAGTAAGTAGAACAATTTACTCCTCTGGTTCATTCATTTCATCATTGTATTGTCATCCTTTTGTTCTCTTAGCCACCCATGGACCTCATTTAATACTCACACCTCCATATACCCATCAAAACCTCACCAAATCCCACCCAAACCACCTAAAACCTCACTCGACCAACCAAAGTCCTTTGTGCAATCACAAGGGAGACCCAAAGCTCATTTTGTGGCATTCCCAGTTTTCCACAGTAACCGGCACTAGTTTTCCCCAACCGGCGTCGGTCACCCTTAATCGGCATCGGTCTTTGTATTTACCAATAGAGCCTAGAACAGTTGACTGCCCACTTGTTCTCACATTACCTTTATTCACCTGTGATCTACCTAAGACCTCTGTCAGACCTGTAGAGACCCAAAACCAGTTATTTGACCTTCGGATCTTATTTTAACTTAGCTTGTTAGATTAGATCTTTCTTATTATATTTTGGATGAGATACCAAAATCATTTCAATTACAATAGGATTTACTTTTTTTTATTAGAGGTAAAAGTTAGGGTTGAGGGGACCCTACCCCCTTACAAAGAGTTACCGTTTACTTACATATTGGCCAAAGTATTTATCTTCAAAGGCCAGTCATGATCCAAAATATCAAAAAAAAAAAACCAGTATATGATATCCATTATATATGATATACATTATATAATAGGATTTACTTCATTACCATCATTAAATTATTTTAAATAGTGGATGATGTAAATCTAGGAAGTCTCACACTTCCTAGATCTAGCACACGCTAAAGGCGTTCATTGCACATATTGTTTAACTCTTTCTAGTGGTCTTGCTTTCCATTACAAGAAGTTCCTCCTAGCCAAAAGGAAGTTCTCATGATCAGCTATGGATTTAGAAGTCATACGTGTAGAACAACCCAACAACCAGCATTCCAATAGGTATTCCTCCTACACCCGTTACCCTATTTGTTTCTTCAATATTCAAAGAAACATCTAAGAATTAGGTGAAAAATTTTGGTACGCCCGGTGGGACCCATTTGGGGTTCCTTGCATTTTATTCATTCCTAGGAAAATTTGTGTGTTTTTTTCCTTCGAAAAGCATACACATTAATTTTCCTCCTTGGTAACCCTCTTTTTAATTCTATTTTCTCTAAAAGAAACCTTTCTTTAGGTGTACTTAAAAGAATCATTTCTTCTTGTTTTCTACATTTTAGTGAAAGAGTATTCCTCTTCCTATTGATCCATTTGTGTCATCGACTTCATATTTTGATTTGGGCTTGAAATAAGTGCATTACATTTTGATTTATCGTATTAGCTCACATTAATTGAGGGCAACCTATACGCTGAAGTAATTCGGTGATGGTTGAAAAATGAATCATAGAAAGCACATCTCTCTCTGTCTCGATTCTTACCAAATTACACAAATTCAAAACAAATACATATTCTTAAACAACATATTTCTGGGAACACCATCAATGATCGCACTAATTTGAGGATTCATAGGTACTCCTAGCTGGCTCATTTGCTCGTTGAGTCATACTTGAGTGAAGACCACCCCCGCCATAACATACCTGAAACCTCACCTTTTAGATCTCCTTATTCATAGGAAGCCATCCTCACCAAAAAATTCTATTCTGCAGTTCATGAGTCAGTCCTTAAATAGCATAAGCTAAACAAACATAATAGAAAAGGCACTCTTAGGATCACATTTTTCGTAGTGTTTCTGGTTGGCTTGCATTTTGAGGTGAGAGATCACATTCTTCATTCATCTTGTTTATCCTTGCATGCTCCTCATCATAGTTGGTGTATTCTGGCTTCATTTGAGGGTTCCTGGACCATATTCTCATGATTCTCAAAATTTTGGGTCTGATTCCACATCAGATTTTAATACACAACCATTTTCCTTTCATCACTGTTTTAATTTCATAGTGACCGGTGTCGGTCCAACGACCATCATCGGTTCACTTTGTCATTTTGGTTAACCTACCCAAAATGACATTTGTTCACCTTCTTTAACTTTTCAGAGTCCCTAATATTACTATCATTCCCATTGGCCTTGTAAAACTTATTAGATTTAGCATACCTACCATATTGGACCATATACCTTATTTTTCACTCACTGTCCATTTCCCAAAGTGACCGATCGCGTTACTTGTAACTAGCGTCGATTTACCCTAACCGGCATCAGTTAGCATGTGTCATTGTCCAACTGACATTTGGTACCTAATCCACCTTTTACCACTTGTTTCACATGTTCCTGCTATTTTTTTGTGTCATTTACTGAGAAGTTACCCGACTGATTAGTCTTGGTTCACATGGTGTTGACCCAACAACAAGCAAGTGCTCTCGTATTCCATGCTAGTTGTCAACTACTCCCACCTAGTCCTTCACCACCTTCCATTTTATCACTAGCCATGGATCCTATCTAACCTATCCCTATCACTCTGGAGATGAGGAGTTTGCACGACTCCTTGACCAAAACCCGTCGCCTTGCATTTTTATCCTTCCCACTCGTCCACTCGAGATGCTTCAGGTTAGTTGATATACGACATGCCCGTACCTATCCCTCTGACTCTCGCTCCCACTCCCGCATCGGCCCCATCTCGGCTCTGTGTTTCTCGCATCTACATTACCCCATTCGTTTCAAAGCTAGGTCCTATACCCACTCGACTACCATGTTTGATGCCTCCATTACACCCACCACATCCACCATACCTTCGACAACCACCCAAAATGCAACCTCATCTACCTCTAATGTCTCACATATACTCATAGCTACATTACCACCTCCGTGTCTCGGTGACCCCTACCCATTTTCAGAATGTGGTCCTTTCCATTCCATAATCATTAACCTCCATTGCCACTAGGGTTACCGCGACCCTTCCATCTCGATATATGTACTATCGTAGCTTCTGTTTCATCTATTATCCACTCTAGAAAGTACGTATCCCTTATTTCACTACCTTCTTCTCAATCAACCTACAAGGAAGATCCATATACTAGAATGCCACCCCATTATATGCCCAAAACCAACCCTTGCACACTATAGGAGGCACCCAATCATTGTAACCTACTAATGACCTAATCAAATTGATGATGGATAAGATGCTGAGACATTAGAGGCATCGGTTTCTAGCTCCCAAAACACTCTCACCTATGATGAGATTTACAACGAACCCATCTACCCATCCATTCCTATTCGTCCATACCTTGTGCATTGGGAGATGCCTAAATTCAACCACTTCAATAGTAAGGAAGACCTACAAAAGCATTTGCGGTCATTCAAACATAGGTGATACTTGATCACTCACGATGACACTTTTGCTCTTAAGGACCTTTCCCATGTCTCCGATTGGACCTACATTAGATTGGTATAGTGGATTACCTAGACACTCTATATTTTCATTAATCAAGTAGCCCAAGCCTTCTTGGATCACTTCTCCATCAATATTGTCAAGAAGGTTACTAGGGTGATCTATACTCCATGCGTCAGTATGAGGACGAATCTATCATAGATTTTTTCACTCGATGGCATAGCCTGATCAATCAACTCACCTTCCAATCGCCACAAACAGTAACTCATCGAGCTCTTCAAATAGGCTTGTGCTAGAAATATCTCACCGACCCTACTGAGTTCGGACTTTCTAAACATTTGATGAAGCATTCACTATGTCACAAAAGTTAGAGATTCGGGCCATCAAGAGAAGAAAATCCAAGTATGTAGTAAGAATTTGGCATTCAAGTTGAATGATACCTCTTCTTCTTCCAAACCGTAGAAAAATTATTCAAAGGCCAAGGGCACCTCTAATGCGGTGGTACTCAAAGCCGGTCCAGCTCATCTCACAAATCAAAGTGCTATACCCTCATCTAATCTCTCACCCGTCCAGGACTTTTCAATTCAAACGAGAACAATGGAAATACACCCCAATTGGGAATCCCTACTCTTATGTCTTAGAAAAGCTCATCAAATCTAGGTCAATCACCCTTACGCCTATAAAACCACACACTAGTTTTGACTGCCTTTCGCCCCATGCCCGCATGGTATAAAGAACATGAATTTGTAACTATCATCGAGTAAAGGGTCATAGTGATGAAATTACATCACTTTTAAAAAATTGTTGAAGAAATGCTCGAGAAATGTGAGTTAACCATGGATAATCCTAACGCACCTGCCAACCAAAACCTACACATCTTCAAGAAACCCTTTCCCAATCATGCCCCTTTGTCTGATCAAACCGGTGAGACCTTAACTCATGATATCCATACCCGCGAGGTCCATGCTATTTTTAGTGATGCACCTGTTGCTTCCCAATTACCCCATATTGCTTCCCACGGAGGATATTCTAGCTCAAAACCCTCCTTACGCATTGGAATTTACCTCACCTATTCTTCCACCCATAGAGGAACACCTTTCACCTCCTTCCTCACTCGTGGAGGAGCCCTTCACTAATATCGAGACCATTTCACCTCTAGCTTCTCCACCTAGGGAACCGTCACCCACATTAATTCTTCACTCAATGGAGGATAATTGTTTACCTCCTCCACCCATAGAGGAGCACCCATCATCTCCTCCCCTATCACAGACCCAATAGAGATACCTTTTCCTCTAGGTGAGCATTCTCCTTCAGCTACCCAAGATCCTATAGACCTACTTTTGGCTCTCTTACCCACGGAAGCTGAAGCTAATGAATTTCCCGTCTCTAAGACACATTTTATGGGAATTGCCATTAGGTCCTCATCAATTCCACCTACATACATGTCGTTCTCATGTTTGACCGATTGCTTAGATTATGTGAATAGGGCCTTACTTTGGGGGCACCTTTTGCTTCCTGTCTCAACGCAGATGCATATGTCACTTGTTGATACCTCCACTATCTACCCAAAAATATTTCAACCAATGAAACAAACATAACCACCTCTATCATAACTTCTTCCACGACACCCATCATAACTCAACATACACCCTTACCCATAAATCAAACTACATCTAAACCCAAACCCAAACTCCGTAGCATCTTCCAAGACTAAACCTATTACCACCTTAGGGGTCACCCCAACCACCAGCCTTACTCATCCACCTATCAAACTAGATTTAGCTACATCCTCCAAAGTCAACACCACACCTACTCTAACACCTAAAAGAAGAACCAAACCCATAGACCTCATAGCCCATTTTGCACCGATCACACTGCACTTTTCCCATCCATCTTAGGATGGATAATTTTGGGTTGCAAAATTATGGGCATTACAAATGTGTGTGTGTGTGTGTGTGTGTGTGTGTGTGTGTGTGTGTGTGTGTGTGTGTGTGTGTGTGTGTGTGTGTGTGTGTGTGTGTGTGTGCGTGCGTGCGTGCGTGCGTGCGTGCGTGCGTGCGTGTGTGTGTGTGTGTGTGTATAAAATAGTGTAGGTTTGAGCGGCCAAAGGGGGTGGGTGGATAGGGTATGCGGGCCACCATTTTTATTTAAATTTTTAAAAATAAAAACAACAAATAAACTCCTTTTTTAATTAAAAACTTTGCATGACAAAAATATCATTGTTCATGGGTTTTTATTAACTTTACACATAAAATAAAATAAAATAAAAATATATATTATATATAAAATTTACACAACAATGATTTATATTATAATATATATGTCTAATGGATTAACCCACTAACAATGAAATTCTACGTAAATATGTTAGATTCTTAAAATATCAGCAATAAAACATAATATGAGAATGTATGTTTAGATTTTCATAAATATATTTATTCTATTTTAAGCTTTACATAACATATATTATCATACTATACATACATACATACATACATACATATATAACTCATATCATACTTAAACTTCATTATTTTTAAATGGAAGATATGTTATTTAGAAGAAAAATACTATTTTCACGAAGTACATTAAAATTAAAAAACAACACTTTAGCACTTCATACTCAAAATATGGAAAAGATATATTCATTTTTGTATACATATGTGTGTACATATATGCAATGTGTTTGTGTGTGTGTAAGCAAGTGTAAAACTTCAACAAGAGTTTATCTCAATTCATAATAAGAATTAAATCAACATCTACCTTAAATTAAATCTGAAAATGAATTCCAACGATGCAATTTCCTTCACGTAGATCAAATTTGAAAAATAGAATATTTCATTCATTCCATTTCAAAAGAGATTACCAAAACAACTAATATTTCTTTAACAATATCCCATAAACAAAACAACAAGATTTTTTTTTTTCTTTTCATACGATAATTGAAATCTTAGGATTCCTAGTTTCTTCCAAAAATGAATCCTTTTCAAGAGTAATCAATTACAACCATTCACCAACTAAAATAAAAGTATACAAGCCTCCCCAAAAGAGGGAACAACATGCCAAAATTTTAAACAATTTCCCAAAACCAAAATGATCCAAAAATCTTCTCCTACAAGCTCCAAGTTCTTCAAATCTGCAAGGCTTGGTTTACCACCCAACCATAGGCATCATTATATGCCCAAAATCAAGTAATGAGCATACTAGCCTCCCTCCAAGCCCATGGGAGAGAGGATATGCTTCTCAATATTGCACAAGGGTTCATAAAAATCACAAAAAAAGTAAAACACAAGCATAAAAAACCAAAATCAAGGTAAGTAAAGTGAGTACCATTCTCCACTTTGTGTCATAGGGCGAGGGTAACAAACCATACAAGACATTAGGTACTTATATTTTTTTTTTCAAATGTATTATAATTAAGTATCAATATTTTAAATCCCCTTATACCTCCATGCAACCTTGTATCTCCCAAGCTCTTCCTTGGTAAGGTTTTTCAAGCCCATACCTTTCTTGGCTTCCCTAAATCAAAGATGGGAGGAGATTGTTCCACCATAGAAAGGAGGCTCCCACTCCACCATAGGAGAGAGAAATTACCTACGTATGAAAGCTCCTTAAATCCCTCACTAAGTCCTAAAATATCCAACCAAAAAAGTGAGGATGGACCAAAATAAAACACAAGTTTCAATTCTCACAAAAATTACCATCAAACTAACAAAATTCAAAAGATTTCATGATAGAAAACCTACCTCAAAATCCAAGAAAAAATCCAATATTTCCAAGCACCAATCCAATCCAAAGTAAGCCAAAAATCAATTGCCAAGTAAACACCAAGCTCAATTCAAAATTTGGAATAAGACTAACACAAATTGAAACCCCAATCCCTCCAGATTTAGAGGATAAATAATAAAAACCCACCAACAAGAAAACCAATGGGAAGAGGCATAAGTGGCATCTAGTCACCATCTTACTAGATGCCATGTCACTCCTCTCACCCGACCCCAAAACAACATAAATAGAGAAATTCATTGGATTCCCTAACCCAAGGTACATCATTCAAAAACTTGAGGTGAATCCACTCACCTCAAGTGAACTTGGAAAACATAAAAACCATAATGGAAAAGGGGGAGTAAATGCTCATGGGAAAGAGGTAAGGACCCCTTTGCATTGAAAATAGCTTACCCGACCCATGGGTAAGGTTTGGGGGATATTTTCAGGCCAAAAATAGCATCTTCCAATAATTTCACACTTACCCTAAATCCCATTCTTCTAAAATCCGAATTTGGGTGAATGGATTTGTGGGAAAGAGTGTAGCCTCATCCTAAGCATGATTAAACAATCCAAATGTAAAATGAGACAAGTCAAACCAACATTAAACTCAAATAATAAAATCAAGACGAGAAATTATATAAATTAAACTAACATCGCAATATGAAATACTAATAAACATAAGGTGAATCAATCAACCACAACAATAACAATACGAAAGATCAAACTACCACAAAGGATCTAGATAAAATCCACCAAACATGACGAAAAATAAATTAGAGGTAAAATTTGGCCAACGACCAATTTTTCTAGCAAAGGAAGTAATCTCATAAAATCCACGTTCATTAGCCATGTAATCTACACACTCAATGCACATGAATCATATTTTCCCAATAAAATATAACCGACAAACACAACATCCAAGCATGTCAATCAACCAAATCACAACATAATGTAATCAACATCAATCCAATATAGGATGTGTGTATATCCCCAACACAAGCTACACATAATACTAAACATTATATATGCTACCATAAGCATCATAAAAGTCAAAAACATATACAACAAAATAATCATAAAATAACACCGATCTCATAGTCTCCATACGACTCAAAGTTTTAACAAATAATCACACATCCTGTCAACAAGTTAGCGATAAAAAATATGATGTAAATATGTAATGTCAGTAACTAATCATACACCATGTCAAAAGTTATTAAAGACAAAAATATAAATCCTATATCCATCATAGTCTAAATATCATCTACCTAAATAATAATCAACATAGATGATAGTCTCAATACCAACATGATAGCTCAAAATATAAGTTAGTTGAATCCATAATACAATGTCAAAACGTGGTGTGAACTACATGAACCTTCTTAGTTTCATATCTTTCAAATGGTAAATGATTTATAATGTTTTTTTCCTTGAAAGTGTATTTTATTGTGAAATTTCCATATTTTCTCATATCAATTTCTTATTGTAATTTTTTATAGTTTTTCTAGTTTTCCCTTTTTCACACTTTTTGAAATCTAACATTGTACAACATTGTACAATTATAAGCACTCATGAGGGGTTAGTTTTTCTTGGAAATATTATTATAAAGTGTCATACTTTTAAAGTGGTGGGGTAATACTTATATGTTGGTCAGATTGGGTTGTGTGTTGACTCTTATATTGAGAATTATTTTCTCTTAAACATCCTTATTGTGTTTGCTAAGAATTTAATGGCACTACATATGTTTCATGCTACACTTCACACTTATTTTGGAGCTTATTTTCCGTAGTTGAAACATGTGTCAAGAAATCTAATGAAAGGCCTTGTGAATCTTTCACCACTTTGTGTATATACTGAAATAAATTATGGTTCTCATGCTCCAATTTGTTTACATTTATCACTATGTATTTTCTCTTTGTGATAAAATTCCTATTGCTTTGAGATTTGTTTTTACGAGACCATGATGATGGATGCATCTCCACATATTATAGAAAAATATGCAAAGTGATTTTTTTGCATGGAACATTCATTTATTGTGTAGGGTTTTGAGTTTTCGTCTATTTCTAGATGAACAAGTACATTCTCCTTTTGAGATAGTTATTTACAATGATTAGCTTAACTTAGGTGACATTTTCCTTGGCCACTTATTGATGAATTATTCCATATCTCCATCATTTGTAGCACACATATTTTCCTTTCTTGGAGACCCTTATATTATTAGATAATTTTTTTCTTTGAGATTGTAGTTTCCATTCCTATTTCTTTTGAGGATACATTCTTGTTGGTTATTAAAAAAATTAGAACCTGACATTTTGAGACAAGTTACTGCTAGATACGAGATATTTCTTTGTAGATTAGACTTATACTATTATACATGTTGATGTTCTTCCACTTATAGAGCCATAACATATTTGTACTTCAAAGGATTATTTTTTCTCCACTTGTAGAAGTGCCCTTGCGATGTTCTTTGTCTCATCCACATTTTTGAGATTACTAATGATCCATCCCTTGATAAGGATCCTCATTCATCAATTTTGAGGTTGATGAACCATGCCCCTTCACTTTACATAAAAATTATTTCAATAAATGTTCCAAGTTATCTCTTCTAGTAGGTCTACTTTAGTGGCATTTGTTCTTGTACATGATATTTCCAAACCTAATGTCACATTAATTTTTCCCCTAGTTATAGATTTCTCCATGTTGTTGCATTTTATTTCCTTCGTGGAGTGGGAAAATGATAAATTTTCATCTTATGTTCTTTAATTTCGAAGGGAAGAAATGTTATTCGATGCAACAAGGCCTCCTTCAATATTTAAGAAGAGGTCTTCACCATCAACATTATTTAGTTTGAGACTCAATTTATTTCACCACTTTTGACATCTTAAATGAGGGACATAGTACGTGTGTGGGGTGTGGTTACTTTAAGACCTCTTTTATTTATGATATTTCATTGTACATGGAAAATTTATGTGACCTAGTTGTCAAGACTCATTTTAAAGGATTCTTATCCTATTTTTTGTTGAGACCTCCTAAGTTTCACTTAAGGGGAATTTTGGTGTAATATATAAAATGCACCCAATTTGAGATAATCCATGTTAGTTTTCTATACTAAATTTTATATTTGACACAATTTTGTAGGGTTATAATAGAAATAAGAATTAGTTTTATGCGAACTAATTAGGAATCACATTTTTTAGGCTGATTACAAATAAATATTTTTGGTCATTAAGATAAGGGGATATAGATCTTGTTTAGCTATAAATACCCTACCCATCTACGTATTTTCAAGATTCATGAATAAAATATTTCATTTTTTATGTTCTCATTTTGTTTTGAGAAGCTCCGAGAAGTGATAGTTTTTAGGAACATTATTGAGAGATTATTTGTGTTACAAAGGTATTCTTGGGTGTGAATAAACTAAATATTTATTATCTAATTTATACATTTATAACCTTTTAAAAATTAAAAATGTATTAAAAAATCTATATGCCTCTTTCCTTCCATTTATGAGGCATTCCACATAATCATCTTCCTCTTCCTCTTCTAGCAAATTGTTTTCTCGGGTGTATGAAATGTTTTCTCTATAAAAGTCATTTGAAAAAATCCTCTTCATCTTCTTCTATTAATGCCCCTTCTTTCCCTTGTTTTTGAATCATTTCTCACGTTTTTTTCTATTTTCCTATCAATTTTTCTATCGAGTAGTCCCTTCTCTACCTCCATGTCCTTAAAATAAAAAATAAAAGCGAGGAAGAAGATATCTCCCCTTTTATGTTTCATTTTAGGTTTATTTTTGATGTATTCATGAAATTATTTACGTTAGGATTGTGTAATCCATTTTTTTGTTTCATTTTAGGGTTATTCATGTTGTAAACATGCCGTTATTTATGATAGATTTGTGTCATCCTAATTTTTATAAGAAATATTATTAAAATAGTAAAATATTGGGGCTTAATTTAATTAAGGGAGAAACAGAACAAAAAAGGGACTTAATGTAATTTAAGGAGACGAGAGATATTTTAAAGAAATGTTTTACAATTTTAACTAGAGATTTATGTTAACTTAAGGAAAAATAAGACATTAATAAATTATTTATGTTAGGGGACATTAGTTATGACTTGTTTTACTTTGAGGAGCATGAGAAAATTAATCAATAAGGAGGTTGGATTAGGAATACATATTGATACTAACAAGGAGATAGGTCAAAATGTAAGGATAGACATAAATAAGGGAGTTGGGTTAAGGTTTGGGAAGAAGGAACAACTAAAATAGATAATTGTAATAATATGTTATATTATAAGGGTTAATATAATATATTATAATATAAATAATTTATTATATTGTTATATAATCATATAATATATAAAAATATTGTACTATATAATAATAGCTTATATTATATATTTATTTACATTGTAGAGTATATTATAATATTGTGTGTGTAGATTGAAAAAATAAATTTACCAAGAAGATGAATATATCAAACATATAAGTTTATTAAGCAACATATTCATAATATAATTAAACAATATTTTTACAAAATTAAAAATATTAATTTATTTTCAATTTTTCATATAATACAACAACTAAGATTTTTATTCAATTGAGGTGGAGTTGGTCATATTGTTTTTTGTTCTTCAAAGAGGCCAATCCAGGATTTCCTAGCCTATGGTAACAATTGATAATAAAATCTTGGTTATTTATAAATTGTGCACGTAATGTTGATATCCCTAGAAAAAAATGTCTTGTAGGAGTGAAATCAGATGTTTAAGTAATTTATTGTGTTGTTTAAGTGGATACTTTATTTAGTTGTGGGTGTGCAATAGGTTATGAGCGAAAAACATGTGGTGCTGTGTAGTGGTGATGGTGCAGTTGGTGAAATACTTATCTCGATGGGGCCATCATTCTCATGAAGAAGAAGTGACGATGTGACAAAATTTATTCAATTTCTTTATATTTTTTTATCATGTTCATACAATTCATATAAATGTTATAGAAAGTAAATTTATAACTATTTCAATTAGTTAAAAATTGTTATATTATGAAGTGAACTACAATTTAATTTACAAAACCATGTTTTCTTTGAAAACAAGTAAAACAAATATATTATTTATGTGATTGAGAGTTGAACATCAAAATTAAATGTTAAATAAAAGTACATTGTTTCAAAGATTGGGTTTACAAATTGTTGGTCGTCAAATAGGACTTTTAAGAAGAGCAACAGTCAGGGGACAAGAAGTCCCTCCTCTTTAATGGGAGAGGTTCCCTTATTCAGAAACGAACCTATTTACAAATGTACAAGACATGATTTGTTGGTTAAACTTGGATATTACGAAAGTGTTTTCAATGAGGATGTTCAAGTACAAAAGGACAGAGGAATGAGAAGACGAGAATGAGCAGAAAGGCAACATGCAGAATTATAGAGAATCAGAGTAATTCATTATGTATGCGAAGTTACAGTGAATCGAAACAAGATCATTTGCATCGTATGAATAAGATGAAACTTAAAGACACAAAGTTCTGTAAATAACACCCTTCGGATTCATTAATCAAGGACACAAAGTTCCTTCTTGGTTATACAAGATCGCTGTGCTTGCAAAATTTGGAAAAGTATGCAACCAGTGAGACTAACAAATCATTAACAAATGATCTTCACAAACATTAAACGAAAGCTCAGAGATAACGGAGATTAGATAGACAAAGAATGGAAAGTCCTTTTGTATTGATTTCTTTATGATCTATTTACACTTTCAGAAAATATGCCAAATTCTTCCTCCCTTTTTAGAATGGCGTAAGGAAGGCCATTATATAGCTTACAAATCAGTTATTCTTCGTAACCGCTTCTTTAACCAAGAACAGTTAAGAACCGCCAATCGCAATACCTTAACTTCTTACAAAGAAAATGGAAAAAGAAAGGGAAGAAGAGAAAAGAACAAGGAGAAGAAGACAGGTGGCCAGTCACTGAGAGGGACCCACCGACTTCAGAATCCGCTGCTTGAATTTCCTTAATGCCTCAGCTATGTCTCTGCCACGAGGGACTGACGTGTTGGCCGTTGACTGAGAGAGAAGGGTGATCAATGCGCATTTAATGCATACCCACCAATTTGAATAAGTAGGATATTCAGGTAGAGCGGCAAAAACTGGTACGAATGACACTTGGTTCACTTGGGACATGTGAGACGCGAATGCGCGAAACACGCGGCTCGGCCGATTCGGGCGAAACAGGGAGAAGACGCACAAATGCATTTTGGGACATTTGGGACGAAAATGCGCAAATCTGTGATTCGGGTGTTTATTTGAAAATGGAACAAAAGGCTCATTTAAACTTGGGACATTTGGGACATGAAAGAGCGAAGTACGTGGTTCAGGGGTTTCGACTGAAAATGGAACAAAATGCCCGTTTGAACTTGGGACATTTGGGACATGAAAGAGTGAAGTACACGGTTCGGGTGTTTCGGCTGAAAATGGAACAACTTGCACTTTTTGACTTGGGACATTTGGGACAAAAAAAAGTTCAAGTACGCGACTCGGGTGGCTCGGGTGAAAATGGAACAACTCACACGAAAGGTTTGGGACACTTGGAACATGAAAGAGTGAAGTACGCGGTTCGGGGATTTCTACGATCGGGAACAGAGCGTAATTTTGAATTTGGGGAGGTTGGGACGAAAAGCTCCGACGGGCCCAAAAATGGAACAACTTTGGGGATTTCGGCCAATCGGGGAACAGAGCGTACTTCAGAACTTGGGACATGCGGGACAAAAATGTCCGACCGGCCCAAAATACATACAAAATGACCTAAAACTGCAGACTTTTCTCAATTTCACGACTTCGGTACATTAGAGAAAACACTTAAACTCAAAATTTTGAAATTTTTTTACTTTCATCAGAGCAGGGAATTTTGAGTGGACAACAGCTGGCTCCTTCTGAGGATGACTTGGCATAAATTCAAGGAATGAGACAAGGAAAGAACTTAGACAAACTCGGGGAAGCAGACCAGTACCTTATCCATTGGGCAATGGAGTCAAAAATAGACCAATACAGAGGGCAACACACCAAAACAAAAAGGAAAGAAAAGCAAAAACGCTGTACAGAATATACAAGGGACTCCCTAATCACCTAGGACTTGAACAACTTGAGATACTGCCCACTATAAGGAAGTGGGAGAGAAGAACCATCCATGTAATCAAGATAAAAGGAATTCTCACCAGCAAAGTGTCTGATCTTGAAAGGTCCGAGCCACAGGGAATCAAACTTTCCATGGCTGCCACGAGGTTCATGTCTTTTGTCCCATAACAGCACGGTGTCTCCAACTTGGAAATCTCTGAACCTAGCTTTCTTGTCAAACAGGACCTTTACCTTCTGCTGGTGAACAGATATCCTATCAGCAACCATCAATCTATCCTCATTCAGTTTGTGCAGGTACATAATTCTCTTGTCCAAAGCATCTCTGAAACTAGTATCTTCAATGGCCTTCATTAGGTGCAAGGCTGGCAGTTCCACTGTCACTGGCAATTGAGCTTCTACTCCATATACCACTTGAAAAGGAGACATTCCAATAGCTCTCTTTGGTGTAATCCTGTCTGCCCAAAGAGCATCATAGAGCTTCTTGTGCCAGTTTTGTTGAGACTCATTGACCAACTTCCTTATGATAGTCACCAGATTTTTGTTAGTGGATTCTGCTTGCCCATTTCCCTGGGGGTAATAATCTGAAGAATGAGCTAGGGAGATGCCATACCCGTAGCAGAAATCCATTATCTCAGTTGAAGAGAAATTCAAAGCATTATCTATTTTACAATCTTATTAGGTACACCATACCTTACCAAGATGTTCTCTTTAATGAAGCTGCACACCACTTCAGAAGTAGTACTCTTGACTGGAATAGCTTCCACCCATTTGGTGAAATAGTCAGTGGCAGTTAGCACATGAGTGTGACCAGCACTAGAAGTAGGATTAAGTGTACCAATGAAGTCCAAACCCCACTGTTGAAATGGTTCCTCAATCACAACTGGCTTGAGAGGCAAAGAAGCCAATTTAGGTCTTCCCACAAAAGTTTGACAAGCCTCACATTTATCAACCCACTTGGATGCATCTCTGAACAAGGAAGGCTAGTAGTATCCTCCACGGAGTATCTTATGAGCTGTAACCGTTGATGAATAGTGCCCTCCACATGCCTGATCATGAAAAGCTGAGAGCAACTTTCTCTGTTGTTCCTTGTCCACACACTTCAAAAATCTCCCATCTAACCCACGCTTGAACAAAGCATTTTCCCACAATACATATTGCACTGACCTCAATTTGCAGTCCTTTTTCTTTACTTGATTAAATGAGAGGGGCATTCCCATAGGTGAGAAAATGGGCGATGTCAAAGCATACCATTCATCAACCGAGCTAAGGAACATAATGGTAGGAATGTCAGCTTTCTCCCCCAGCAATTCATGTTTAGCTCCTTCAGCAATGAGCTCACAAAGGCCTTTTCCACGAACCAGCTTGGTCGGCTTGATGTCAATGTCATACTCTTGGACCTTAGCAACCCAGTTCCCTCTCTTGGATCCAAACTCTTGTTGTGTGAGAATTGACTTAACAGTTGTATCTGGAACCAGCACCATGGAGTGAGAGTTGAGGATATAAAAACAAAACTGCTTAACAACTTTGACCACTGCAAAAGCATGCTTCTCCATCATGGTGTATTTCAACTCATGATCTTTCAGAATATAGCTCATGAACGCAATTGGGAGTTCATGCTCATTAGAGTCTTCTTGAGTTAAGACAGCAGCCAAGGTATTATCTGTAGCATAGCAATAGATGATGAAATCTTTGCTGAAATCAGGACAGGCTAAAACAGGAGTTTTAGCAATAGCTCTCTTGATACCTTCAAAGGATTCCTTTCCTTCAGAAGACAAACCAAATGTTTGCTTTCCTTTCATCATCTGAGAAATATTCAAAGTTAACTCTGCAAAATCAGGGATGAATCTTCTCAAGAAATTTATCTTACCAAAGAAGGAATGCACGCCCTTTTTGCTGGTTGGGAGAGGAATTTGTTGGATGGCTTGAACTCGTTCAGGATCAATCTTAATACCATCCTTGGAAACGATGTGCCCTAATAACTTTCCCTCAGTGACACAAAAGATAGATTTTTTAGGGTTCAGAGAGATCCCATGCTCTCTGCATCTCAGCAGAACTGTCTCTAGGTGATCAAAATGATCCGCTCTTGTCTTGGAAAACACTGTCAGGTCATCAAGATATATGACAATACACTTCCCTTTCAAGCTTCCAAAAGCCAGATCCATGGCTCTCTGAAAAGTGGCACCAGCATTAATGAGCCCAAAAGGCATCCTCTTGTAAGCAAAGGTACCCCAAGGAGTAGTGAAAGCTGTCTTGTGTTGATCTGCAGTATCAACCTCTACTTGATTGTATCCGAGAATCCATCGAGCATGGATAACATTTCAGACCCTGTAACTGCTTGCAAGACCTGATCCATCATAGGCAAAGGATAATTATCTTTCAAAGACACCTGATTCAGGTTCCTGAAATCAACACAGATGCGGATCTCACCATTCTTCTTCCTAACAGGCACAATATTTGTAATCCATGTTGAATGGTTTAGCCTTCAACAACTTCTGAATTTCCTGAAAGATGGTGTCAGCTATTTTGGGATTATACTGCCTCTGTTTCTGCTTAAAAGGTTTAATTCCTGGTTTGAGAGGAATCGAGTGCTGCATATCTTTTGGTTTGAAAGCTTTCAAATCTTCATAAGAATAAGCAAGAACATCCTTATACCTCCTTAGAAGATCAATTGCTTTTCTCCTCTCATCTGTTGTGCAACATTTTCCAATATTCACTAGCTTAGGGTCATTAGAACTCCCAATATTGATTTTGTCATACTCAGCTGATTGCTGAGGTCCAGTAGAAGCTCTAGACTTCACATACCTGTCATGTTTATCAAACAGTTCCTCTAAGCTTACCAATCCTTTAGGAATCTTATTCCCCTTGAGTTTAATGCACCCTTCCTGACCTGTTTCTTCCCCTTGGGTGACTGCTTTGTCAAAGGGCACACTCTCACGAGGTAGGTTGTCACTTCCCTCAAAATACAGCTGTTCGAAATTACCCTTGAGTTCCAGGAAGGAAAGCAAATGTTGATCATCATTGAAAACCTGCCAGTTATTGGTGTTATCAGGTACACTGGGTCGATGGATCATCTCAATGGTGAACTTGTCTTGAGAGAAATCAGGATGAGGAATCAGTAGCGACCCTGAGACAGCTAGTGAATCAGCCCTATTTGTTCTTTTCCTAAATCGCTTCGATAGAGAAAGCATCAAGGAATTCAATGGAATCCCAAACCTGATTCTGGTAATGTTTTAGCCTTCCATTTTTTACTTGAAAAAGGTTTCTGACCTACTTTACAATTAATTCTACATCACCACGAGCCAGAAGATTCTTTACACCTTGTTCTTTGGCCACTTGCAATCCAAGAATGAGAGCCTCGTATTCTGCTGTGTTATTAGTATTCTCGAACTGCAACTTAAATGAAAAGGGGTGTAGGCTTCCTTCAGGTGACACCAGCAGGACACCGGCTCCGGAACCAGCTGAGGAGCAACTTCCATCAAACTCTAAAATCCAAACCCCATTAGGATCTTTAGGAGACACTTTGGGGGGTTAGATTTCATCAGGGGACATAATCATGTAGTTACCATGCCCCATATCCTCGTAGAGTATTTGTGCTCTAGGATCATCCGTTTTCTGCACAATATACTCAGACTGCTTCTCAGGCAGCAACTTCTTCATTTGTCCATTGACAGGCACGAGTGCATGTGACCAGTCCATTTGGATTTCCCCACCCACGTCCTTACAGAAGTTCCTACTTAGCAACATCCCGTATGAAGGGGGAATATCTGCCACTAAGATGGTAGCCAACACTTTCTTCTCGGGCAAAGCAGCAAAAGCTACTTGTGCATCTTTAATTCTCCCGACCAGGGGCACTTCTTTACTCTCCATGGAGTAACAAGATCCATAAGTGCGTGTGAGGGTCAGGCCTAAAGCATGAGCTACTTTAGCAGGCATCACATTATCTGAGGCTCCGGAATCTATGACACAATTACTGAGCCTATGACCAGCTATAAGAAGTGTTACATAAAATGGTTTAATTTTGTCACTAGGTGAGGTGACAAGTAAGCTACGTACTAGGACAAAGCGTGGAGTAAGGAAGGAGGAGTGGGAAAAAGGCCTTTAGAGGTGGTCTTAGAGTGGGAATTGACAAAGTGGATCATTTTGGAAAAAGCTTTGGGGTGGGTTTGATAGTACTCAACTTCTGAGATTTGGACCTTGGTCTTTTTCAGGTGATCAACAATATCAAAAGATCCAGAAGTGGACGGGCCATCATCATTCGGTACTCTAGGCTTATCAACTTTAGGAGAAAAAGAAGAAGAAATTTTGGTAGTAGGATTAATAGGACTCACCTTTGGTGTAGATGAGGTAGGGATAGGAGATCCTCTTTTTGCAATCACGGGAATAGTTGTCGACTGCTCCTTAGATTTCTTGATAGGCTATGTCACTTTCTCCCTCTGATTTGTCTGTTCTCGAGTCATGACAGCGAATGATTCGCTATTCATGTCTGCTACCACTTCATCATAATCATCTCCATCATCAATGCCCTCAGTGGTGAAGAAATTTACTCGAGATCCCTCAAGTTCATCTGCTTCATCATCAACTTCTCTCGCAAACTCTTCGCAAGCTTCGTTATCTTCATCGTCATCTGGTTCTTCCACCTCGCAGGTCGCATTGATAGGGACTTTAACAGGAGGTCCTTCAAGTGCTAATCTTGTTTGAGAAGCAGGAAAACGATTTCTGGGCTGAAAATTTCTCCTTGGAACGTCTGCATAAGGAGCATGCTGAGCCAATTGTTTCTTTATAGCAATAAGATCATTTGCAAGTTTCTGAACTAATGGATCAAGATTAGGTCCAGTGGTGGAAGAGGAAGAAGCAGAGACTTAGATTTGGGAGGGTCTCTTCTCAACTTCCCTGACATGATCAAGTCATCCTCGATACTAACAGCGAGAGTTTGATCCTCGACCAATGTTGCGAGATTAGCCCTTCTTAGTGCATAACTAACTTTGGGTGATTGAGCATTTAGGAAGAAACATTTTTGAATTTGATCAATGTGCAATTCGGGTAGGCTGCGGAATTTTATTTATCAATTTGTTGAACCGGGCCACAAATTCTCTCATGGGCTCTTGTGAATCTTTCTTTATCTGAGATATTTGAGCTAGTAAGGCATGTACATCTTCTGCCAGCTTGAAACGGTTTTCGAACTGAGTTCTCATTGTGTCCCAGTCGGTGATAGCGCCAGCCGGAAGGTGGTAGAACCAATCAGCAACATTATCTTGTAACGTCTCGATGAACAGCCTTACGGAGACGTCTTCATATTCGACTCCCAGAACTCCACATGCAACAACGAAGGCTGCGATGTGTTCATCAGGATGCACTTTGCCATCGCCTTTGAATTTGGGGAAGTTCTTCCGGTTACCTCTGGGTAACTCATGCAAAGGCTGAGTAAGGGCCAGGGGCCCGACACGATGACCCCATGGTAATGGCGTAGCCATTCTTGGAAAAACGGCTTGGAGAGGGACTACAACACCAGTAAGAATCAAAGCTTGAAGGTTAGGGCTAGCTGGCTCTGAAGGAATACCACCCATAGGAATTCTGTCTTGAGTAGGTGGAGTGCTTGTCGAACGAGTCCTTCTATTTCTTGTTGAAGGGAAAGGAAAACCCTGCTGCTCCAAAAGCTGAAACTGAGAATCTTCAACACCAAGGGCCCTCCTCCCTCGAGTAAAACGTGGAGTCACCAGATCAAAGGATGATTAAAAATTACAGAACTGGAATATGATTTTCCCAGAGAGTATCCAAAAATGTTGGTCGTCAAATAGGACTTTTAAGAAGAGCAATAGTCAGGGGACAAGAAGTCCCTCCTCTTTAATGGGAGAGGTTCCCTTATTCAGAAACGAACCTATTTACAAATGTACAAGACATGATTTGTTGGTTAAACTTGGATATCATGAAAGTGTTTTCAATGAGGATGTTCAAGTACAAAAGGATAGAGGAATGAGAAGATGAGAATGAGCAGAAAGGCAACATGCAAAATTATAGAGAATCAAAGTAATTCATTATGTATGCAAAGTTACAGTGAATCGAAACAAGATCATTTGCATCGTATGAATAAGATGAAACTTAAAGACACAAAGTTCTGTAAATAACACCCTTCGGATTCATTAATCAAGGACACAAAGTTCCTTCTTGGTTATACAAGATCTTTGTGCTTGCAAAATTTGGAAAAGTATGCAACCAGTGAGACTAACAAATCATTAACAAATGATCTTCACAAACAATTAAACGAAAGCTCAGAGATAACGGAGATTAGATAGACAAAGAATGGAAAGTCCTTTTGTATTGATTTCTTTATGATCTATTTACACTTTTCAGAAAATATGCCAAATTCTTCCTCCCTTTTTAGAATGGTGTAAGGAAGGCCATTATATAGCTTACAAATCAGTTATTCTTTGTAACCGCTTCTTTAACCAAGAACAGTTAAGAACCGCCAATCACAATACCTTAACTTCTTACAAAGAAAACGGAAAAAGAAAGGGAAGAAGAGAAAAGAACAAGGAGAAGAAGACAGGTGGCCAGTCACTGAGAGGGACCCACCGACTTCAGAATCCGCTGCTTGAATTTCCTTAACGCCTCAGCTATGTCTCTGCCACGAGGGACTGACGTGTTGGCCGTTGACTGAGAGAGAAGGGTGATCAATGCGCATTTAATGCATACCCACCAATTTGAATAAGTAGGATATTCGGGTAGAGCGGCAAAAACTGGTACGAATGACACTTGGTTCACTTGGGACATGTGAGACACGAATGCGCGAAACATGTGGCTCGGCCGATTCGGGTAAACAGGAGAAGACGCACAAATGCATTTTGGGACATTTGGGATGAAAACGCGCGAAGTACGCGGTTCGGGTGTTTCGACCGAAAATGGAACAAAAGGCCCGTTTGAACTTGGGACATTTGGGACATGAAAGAGTGAAGTACGCGGTTCGGGTGTTTCGGCCAAAAATGGAACAAAAGGCCCGTTTGAACTTGGGACATTTGGGACATGAAAGAGCGAAGTACGCGGTTCGGGTGTTTCGGCTGAAAATGGAACAACTTGCACTTTTTGACTTGGGACATTTGGGACAAAAAGTTCCGAAGTACGCGACTCGGGCGGTTCGGGTGAAAATGGAACAACTCACACGAAAAGTTTGGGACACTTGGAACATGAAAGAGCGAAGTACGCGGTTCGGGGATTTCGGCCGATCGGGGAACAGAGCGCAATTTTGAACTTGGGACAGTTGGGACGAAAAGCTCCGACGGGCCCGAAAATGGAACAACTTCGGGGATTTCGGCCGATCGGGGAATAGAGCGTACTTCGGAACTTGGGACACGCGGGACAAAAATGTCCGACAGGCCCGAAATACATACAAAATGACCCAAAACTGCAGACTTTTCTCAATTTCACGACTTCGGTACATTAGAGAAAACACTTAAACTCAAAATTTTGATTTTTTTACTTTCATCAGAGCAGGGAATTTTGAGTGGACAACAAGCAATAAAAATTTAGAGAATATACATAATTAAATATTGTTAACTACATTTCATTTAATAAAAAAACTACATTTCATTTTTCTAAAAAATGATAATTTTTCCTTTAAATGAATAATCAATAAAATGCCCTTCACTAACATTTATATTTTAATTGATTCTACCATAACATAATGGGATAAAATTCAAGGCATTTTGTTCTCTTAGTCATTAGCGCAGTCCATGTATTAGAAATTGTGAGGTGTTAAATGCTTGCACCCGCTTACTATTAATGAAACCAACAATATTTTAAAATAAAGAAATGATGAAATAATCATTCATCTTATGGGTTTCTATGAGGAATTAAAAATTCAGTCTCCCATAGTATTTAAATTAGAACACATTTCATATTTTGACATGCCAAAATTTTATTTGACAAGGAATTCCAATACATAAAACTATACATGGGTGTAAAAATACCTTTGGTTGACCTAATATTAGTGGAATAGTAGACCTAACATTTTTTTATTGAAAAGTAAAATTTTATTGATAAAAAGATAATTACAACATTGATTATACAAAATATGGGTGGACACAATCACACCCTTGAATTCCAATCATATCGAGTTAGCAGGCCTTGAGAAAGAGGCCAATCAAAACATTATAAAAGTGCAGATCTCAATCAAAAAAGAGGGAAAACAAAACAAGGCCAAGCTAGAAACCTAGGCTATGGTAGTGAGCATGATGGTAGGAGGTAAACCTGTCTAGCTTATCTCCTTAGCGTAGATCTAGTGTGAGTTATATTCGGGATGGGCTCCCATCTAATTTCATCTAGTTGTTATTGTTGTTATTTAGAATCATCAATTTGTCGAGAAGGAGAGATGGTAATATAAAGCCGCAAGAATTTTTCTTGTTGTAGGGTAGACCACCCATAACCACTAAGAAAATCAAAAATCCTACATTGAGTAGGGGATGAGGTCAAAACTAAGGTGCCACCACCATAGAGGAGAGGAGCTCCACCAACTTAAGGAGCAACGCCTGTGAAACCCTCATCCATGGGGAGGAGGGGATAACAATGCGGCTGATATGGTGAGTGGTATTGAGTAGGAGCATCAAGCGGAACATGACCTGAACATGAAGGGGGGTGGCAACCCAATGGTTGAGAAATTTACGGAGGTGTTTAACCTCCAGCCTAAACCTTCTCGGTTAGGTCTAAATCTAAAGCAACACAGTGGAGATAAAAACTAATTTATTAGTAACAAAAAAAATTATCCATAGGAACATTGTTAAATATGAAATTATTTCTATCTTTACATAGATGAAATAAAATATCACCTACGAATATTTTCTAAAATTTGTTGTAAATTATAGGAAAAAGAGTCGAGTCCCTAGAAGAGCCATATTCTAGGTAAGAACATATGGGGATAAGGGTTAAAAAGGGGAATGAAAACATTTCTAGATTGATTGAGTGTGAGGATAGAAAAAAAGATGTGCTTGATAGTATCAAAGTTTGTGTAAAACTAACAATGTGGGATTCATAGCCATATGCCTAAGTAAATCCCCTGTGGGATGTCCTCAGTGTAAAATTCACCACGAGAAAGTGGGCTTATGGGTTCAACAAGAATTGACCAAACCCTTTCAAACTGATGTTTCTATGCCTACATCTAGGAGGAAATGTTCTAGCATTTTTGAGTGAATCAAAATTTATTGTTTGTGGAGTGAGAAGGTGTAACCCAAGAATGGTTTGTAATGGAGGAGTGGAGTAGCGGAAGGCCATTTTTAGTTGTGCCACCATGGGACACCTAAAGTGACACTAATTTTGTGTGAGAATTCCACAGATATGTAAGAAACGATATTCATGATTGATTCGAAATCTTAGTGTTGAAGGTTAAAATTATTATCTAAGTCTCCCAAGAAATACTGAGAACTGGAATGCTTACAAAATAAATCCCTCACCACTTTCATACCTTTTCAAGAGTGAATAGCTTTATCCTAAGGTGATAGAACAAGAGGGGCCTCATGGAAAGTGAAAATGGATGACCACCAGAGAGAACAAGAGTTGATAGAAAGGACAAATCTGAATTCATCCCCTTTCCAAATAAGGTGTGGTTTAAGAAACTCCTAGGATTTACAGATATTTTAGGCTATAAAAGTACCTTTAATTTTGATAGAAACTAGGCAAAAGAGAAGGGGTTGGAAGTTGAATCCTTTCCAAGCTTTTCTTCTATGAGGAAATCCTTGGAAGATATAATGCTAAAGGAGAATATTCTAGGCATCATTCCATTCTAGGCTATAAATTATCCATTTGACACAAAGATATTTCCTTGAAGCTTGATGTCAAGCAAGCCAATGCCACCTTCTTCTTTAGTTCTACAACAAGTGTCCCATGTCACGTGATGAAATACCTTGTGGATTTCATAGTTATCCTAGAGAAAGTCTCTTAAAAGCTTTTCAATCTTGGAATAGGTAGCATTAGAATGATCTCAACAAGAATAATATTATACATGGGTGGCGGTAAGAACCTTATAGTAGATTTGGAATTTACCCACTAGAGAGAATGGTTTAGTAATATAGTAGGATATTTTTGTTCAACTCATTGGAACACATAGCTCCAAAATTGAGTAGAGGTGTCTTAGAAGGTGAAGGGAATTCCAAGGAATTAGAATTGAATGCCCATTTAGATATAAATCTATTGCAGATTTACAAGCCATTGAGGGATGTGGGATTGTGATTGCTTATAGAATTGAGTTTTGTCCACCGGGTGGGTGATCCAGGCTAAACAAAAAGTATCAAGATAGTCCAAAATGATGTTAAAATATTTCTCTTCTTGAGAGTGAAGAAATATTCATTATAAAATTAGCCATTGATGAGATGTTGAGTAGACTTTGGTAGAGAAATCATGTTAATGAGGAATTGGGAAGCACTTTGGGCCAACAGATAGCTAAATTCTTTAGCCTCCAATATGTAGAGCGAAGGGCTAAAGAAAATCCTTAATGAGATAGACTGAACAAACCAAACTTGGAAGATTTAACTCCATTAATGGTGATGCATGATCCATAATTATTGAAAAACATCTACACAGTGTGGAAAACTCGCTCCAATCCTAAGATCCTAAAATTTTTCCAAAATGAAGGACCAATCAATGTGATTGTAGGATTTGGCATATTTAATTTATGATAAAAAGGCTTTTTGGTTGGATTGTTGAGCCTATTCCATCCCTTCCCAAATGACAATGATATTTTCAAGGATGTATCGTGCTTGATATATCATGTTTTTTTTTCTGAAAATAACAAGAGGAAGGAGGTTCATAATTCTATTTGAAAGAGCCTTAACAATGATCTTATATGACACATTGAGTAGAGTGATAGGCCACTAATTAGAATTTTTTCAAGGTCTCCTGATTTAGGGATAAACTTGATGTTTCCTTGATTGATCAACTCATCGAGGAATTTAGAAGCAAGAGCATAAAGGTAGAAATTGTAGAGGTCGGGGTTCTAGAGTATCCCACCTGGTTTGATAAAATTAAGAGGAAATCCATCAATGCCTGGAGATTTTTTAGAATCCATATGAAAATCAGCCTCCTTAATCTCTCGCAAGAGATAGGGGAAGATCACACGCAACACACTGGGAGTGAGAGAATTTGCATAAAAATCTTGTACAAAATTAAAAACACTTCTTCTCTATTTATTATTTAATTATCCTAATTAAGATAATTCCCACACCACCACCTCACCTAGCCACCTCACCCTAAGACTATTCTTAGTATGTTGCCATAACTAACTAAGACCAACTAAACCCTAAAAATCAAAGCCTACATTCCCTCTAACCACATTCCCGCCCATTAGAAAAGAAGCTTCCATTCTAATCTGCGAAAAGAAACTAATTGGATCAAGAAATCAAGTAGATCTACCCATTTTAGTAAACCTAGGAAATCCCACCTAACCGACGATGTCGGTCACCCCTAAACCGACCGGTCAACCGAACCATCATCGGTTACCTTTTATTCCCTTTGGTAACCTTATTTGAGGTTGGCACATTTCTGAGAGCAAGAGAGAATAATCACATCTGCATGTAATCAGAGTGAGCATCCATTCACACCAGACATCCACAACCATCCAAGCCAAGAGTTGATTCAGCCAAGCAAGGAGAAAATCCCAGGAAGCTCAAGCAAGAGTCTCCTATCAACCGGTGGACCTTCATAGAAGAAATATCTCACCACCATCTCCACTCTTCACCCACATTGACTGGTAGAAAATTCCAAGTAAGTATATTGCTCTATTCAGTCAGTTTTGTTTGAATACTTTTAGTATTTAGATTCTTTGTGTGTTATTGCTTTCCTAGCCACTCACAGGTCCTCTCTGGTAACTATCCCCTATACTTCTTCCAAAACCCCTCAAAACCCCATCCTAGCAATCCAACACTCCATTCGACCTACCCAACCCTTTGTGCAATCACAAAGAAGATCCAAAATCCATTCTGCAACATCTCCCATTTTCCCATAGTCATCGGCATCGGTCTCCTAAACCACCATCGGTCGAGCCTATATACATACGGTTGGTTTACCTACCCGATACTACCCCTTTACTACCATTCACCAACTTAACCCATAACTCCTCCCAACTTCACCAAAACCCCACCAGACCTACCCACTGACCTGCATCCCTACCCACACCTCCTAGACACCTCACTAGTTCCCCATCAACTTGGAAAATAGACCCAGACCCCTATTCTTGACCCCCTGTCATTTTTCATGTGACTGACATGGTCACTGATTAACTAGCGGCATCGGTCGGGACTAGACCGGGCATCGGTCTCTGTGTCATCAACATAGTATACTACCAACAACCTACCTACTTACTCCCAAGTTACCTATAATCACTGTGACCTTCATCTAGATCTCTGTCAGACCTGTAGAAACCCAGAACCATTTACCCGACCTCCGGATCTGATCCTAACCTATTTGTTAGATTAGATTTTTCTTATTGTGTTTATATGAGATGCCTAAATCATATTGACTATAGTAGGACAATATTTACCTTATTTCTCACATTAATTTTTTTACAACAGTGGATTGACAACCTTCTAGGGAGTATCACACTTCCGGATCTAGCATATGCTAGGTCAGTCCACTGCATATACTATTTAACTTCTATTTGGTGGTCTTGTTGTTTATTTCAGGTAGTTCCTCCTAGCCAAAAGGAAGCTCTCACGATCAGTTGTGGATCAAGAAGTCATATGCATGCAACAACCTTCAACCATATTTTCAATAGGTATTCCTCCTAGCCCTTTTACCCTTATCTATTTCATCACATTCCAAGAAACATTCTAAGAATCAGGTGAAACATTTTGGCATGCCCGGTGGGACCCATTTCGGGGTTCCTTGCATTTCTTCATTCCTAGGTAAAATTTGCATGTTTGTTTCCTTTCGCAAAAGGTTCTCACATTAAATTTCTCCCTGGAATCTTCTCTTCTTTCTATTGTCTCAAAGAAATCATGTTTTGGTGCTATAAAAAGAACTCTTCTTCTCTTTCATTTGTATTGCATTAGTGAAAGATCATATTCTCTCTTGTTCATCTTTTGTGTCATCGAATTTAATATTTGATTTGGGCTTAAAATTAATGACATTTCATTCTTGTATGCTGCATTAGTGCACATTAAATGAGGGAAACCTATACGTTGGAAGTCATGCCCAATTGATGGTTGACAAAAGAATCATAGAAAAGCACATTCTCTCTCTCTCTCTGAGTCTTACCAAACTACACAAATTCAAATTAACACATCTTTCTTAAACAACATCTTACCAGGAACATCTGTCAGTGATCACATGGTCCGATTGGTAGGTACTCCCTAGCTCGTTGCTTCTATTGAGTCATTATCTCAGGAGATGGCCCGCCCCCACCATAACATACCTGAAACCTCTCCTTTTAGATATCCTTCTTCGTAGGATGCCTTCCCAACCAAAAAAATTCTATTCTAAATACACACAGTCAGTCCTTAATAGCATAAGTTGAACAAACATAATAGAAAAAGCACTTTTAGGATCATATTTTTCTTAGTGTTTCTACTTGGCTTGTGTTTTGAGGTGAGAGGACACGTTCTTCATCTTTTTATTTCTCCTTGCATGCTCCTCATCATAGTTGGTGTATTCCAACTTCATCTGAGTGTGCCTGGACCCCATTTTATCATTCTCAGAGTTCTAGGTTTGATTCCACACTTGATTTTAAATCACAACCACATTTTTCTTCATCTTTGTTTCAATTTCATAGTAACCAGTGTCGGTCCAGTGACCGTCATTGGTTACCCTCTGACCATCACCGGTTTTATCCAACCAGCATCGGTTTACTATTCTTTTGGTTAACCTACCCAAAAGGACACCTACTTCATCTTCTTTGTTGTTTAGAGTCTCTGTAACTCTCAATATCTTCTCTGTTCTGATAAAATCCATCCTACAACTTATCTACCTAGTAGATTATCAGTCTTTTTCCTTGTTTGGAAAATTGTTCTTTTTTCATAGTGACCGACCATGGTTACCTCTGACCGACATCGGTTTACCCTAACCAGCATCGGTTAGCTTGTGTAGTTTTCTAGCTGACATTTTAACCCAATCCACCTACCACTACCTATTTTTCCTTTTTTGTTGTATTTTTGTGTCATTTATAGAAAGTAGTCCTACCAAATCAGCACTTGTTCACATGGTGTTGACTCGTAGCCAAAAACACCCTCATATTCCATGCTAGTTGTCAACCACTCCCACCTAGTCCTTCACCACCTTCCATTCTATCACCCATGGATCCTACCCAACCTATCACTATCACCACAGGTGATGAGGAGTTCACATGACTCCTTGATCAGAACCCTACCACCTTACAGTTCTATCTTTCCCACTCATCCACTCGAGATGCCTCGGGTCAGTTGATATATGACATGCCCATATCTATCCCCCGACACTCATTCCTACTTTATGTCAACCCCTTCTAGCTCGCACTACCCACACCTACTGCCTTGCCCCAGTATTTTTAGCTAGCCCTAGGCCCTATACCTACTATATGACCACCACATCACATCACCACATCTATTGCACCCACAACATCCACTATACCTTTTGACCACCAGAACATAACCTCATCCATGCCTATTGTCTCACATATACCCATAGCAACACAACCACCCCTGGTGTCGATGACCCCTACCCCATTTCAAAACATTGTCCTTTCTATTCCATAGTCCTTAGCCCCCATCACTACTAGAGTCACCTCGACCCTTCCACCTTCATATACGTACTATCAGTAGCCTCCCATTTCATCTATCATTCATTAGGTATGTGCCCCCTATCTCACTCCCTCATTCTCAACCTACCTATTTGGCATCACCATATACTGGAATGCCACCTCCATCATATGTCCAACATCAACCCTCTTATGCTACAGGAGGTACCCATCCATCACCACCTACCAATGACCTCATCAAGTTAATGATGGACAAGATGTAGACACTGGAGGCATCGGTTTCTGGCTCACAATTCTCTCACCTATGATGAAATTTGTAATGAGCCCATACACCCATCCATTCCTATTCATCCATATCCCGTACATTGGGAGATGCCTAAATTTAACCACTTTCAACAAAAAGAGGACCCACAACAACATTTGTGGTCTTTCAAACATGGGTGTTATCTGATCACCCATGATGACACTTTGCTTTTGAGGACCTTTCCCATGTCTCTGACTGGGCCCGCATTAGATTGGTATAGTGGATTACCTAGACATTCTATCTACTCATTTAATCAGGTAGCCCAAGCCTTCTTGGATCACTTCTCCATCAATGTTGTTAAGAAGGTTACCATGACTGACCTCTACTCTACGCATCAATATGATGATGAGTCTATCACATATTTTTTTCACTCGTTGGCATAGCTTGATCAATCAACTCACATTCAATTACCACAAACCGAACTCATAGCTCTCTTCATGCTTGGGCTTGTCTTAGACATATTTTTTCCGACCCTGCAGTGTAGAACTTTTGAACTTGATGAGGCATTCACCATGGCATGAAAACTAGAGATTCGGGCCATCGAAGAAAAGAAAATCCAACTACAAAATAAGAATGTGACATTTAAGTCAAATGATACCTCTTCTTCTTTGAAACCACAGAATAATTATTCAAAAGCCAAGGGAACCACTAATGCGGTGGTACTCAAGGCCAGCCCAACTCATCCATCAAATCAAGCTAAGCCCTCATCTAATCTTTCCCTATCCAAACTTTTCAATTTAGATGAGAACAATGGAAATACACCCCAATTGGGGAGCCTTATTCTTCTATTTTAGAAAATCTCATTAAAGTTGGGGCCATCACCCTTCCTCCTATAAAACCACACACTGGTTTTGATCCTGCTCACCCCACACCTGCGTGGTACAAAGAGCATGACTTCTACAACTATCATCGGGTAAAAGGTCATAATGATGGAAATTGCATCACTTTCAAGAACATTGTCTAGGAAATGCTTGAGAATGGTGAGTTAGTCTTGGATAATCCAAATGCACCTACCAACCAAAACCTACACATTTTCAAGAAACCATTTCCTAATCATGCCCCTTCTTCTGACCAAACTGGGGAGACCTCAACTAATGATAGCAATACCCATGAGGTCCATGCTATTTTTAGTGATGCACACCAGTTGCTTCCCAATTGCCTCATATTCCTTCCATAGAGGAAATCCTAGCCCGAAGTCCTCCACCTACACATGAACCCACTTCACCTATTCCTCCACCCACAGAGGAACACCCTTCATCTCCTCCCTCACCTGTGAAGGAGCCTTTTATTAACATCGAGACCACTTCACCTTTGGCTTCTCCACCTAGAGAGCCATCACCAGCAGTACCTCTCTCGACCCATGGGAGATGCTTGTTCATCTCCTCCACCCATCAGAGGAGCACCCATCATCTCCTCCACCTATCAAAGATCTAGTAGAAATTTTGTTACCTCTAGGTGACCATTCTCCATCAACCACCCAAGATCCTCGTTGACTTACTTTTGGCTCTCTTACCCACAGAGGTTGAAGCTAGTGATTTCCCTATTTCTAAAACACATTTTATGGGAATCACCATTGGATCCACATCGACCTCACCTATAGCAGTGTCATTCTCATGCTTAGCTTGATGATCCTGGATTATGTTGATAGAGCCTTACTTTGGGGTGTCTTCTACTTCTGTCTCAACACAAATGTAGATGTCACTCGCTGACACCTCCACTATCTATCCAAAAAAGTGTTTTTTGGCCAACCAAACCAAACCAAACACAACCACAACTATCACAAATTCTCCCATGACACCACTCATGGCTCAACTCACATCTCTACCCATAACCCAACATGCATCTACATCCAAACCCACACCTACATCATCTTCCTTGCCTAAACCTATTACTACTTTAGGGGTCATACCAATGGCTAGCCTTACTCATCCACCCATCAAATTAGATTTAGCTACGTCTTCCAAAACTAACACCAAATTTAACCAGCCCCTAAACAAAAGAACCAATCTCCTAGATCTCATACCCCAACCTCAGCCAACCACACCCTTATCACCTTCACCCCTTCCATCCATCCTAGGACCTCACCCCTCGACCTGGCTAAGAAACCCCCATCCATTGGTAAACCAAAAACACAGCAACCCATTTCCCCATCATAGACCTCTAATATACCCAAGCCCCACACAACCTCCCCCACACCTGTAACCTTTTTACCACCCATACCTCAATACCATCAATAACTTCTTCACTACCCATGACACTTCCTTCCCTTTCCCTCACACCTCCTACCCAACCTATGCCACCTACCTCCACAACACCTCGGTTACCCCCATGGGTAACCCCCCTCTTCCACCATCCACTTTTCCCTCTACATCTGTGCCCATATCACCTTTACAAGAAGAAGGTGCAACCTAAAGGAAAAAAATCACGCTACCCTCCAATAAGGTAGTTAAACCAACCACACACTCTATTTCAGTTCATCTACCATGCCCCTACCCAAAGAACATGACCAACACCTAAGACCACACCACACACCAAGTTAGTAGCCCAACCCACTCCCCCTCTTGCAAAGACTCTTCCTATATAGTCATCACACCTACACCCAAACCCACATTCACCTCCCATTGTGATCCACTAGTGGGATCCTATGCCAAAATCTTAACCAATCTCCTCGAAACTTTTGTCATCACATTACCACCTCTTAGACCTTATGACCCACTCAAACCCAAACCAAAAGGGTTTGATGAAACCAAAATTTACACCTACCATGTGTGTGCCAGGACATGATGTAGAGAACTGTAAGGCTTTGAAAGCCACTCTTGTCTAGTTGTGTCCTCTGAAGAAAACTTTGATGATGATGATCTTCTTGATGAGGACCCCATTTCACCAGCACCAATTTCCATAGTTCTTCCCTCATTTCCTACTCAAGTGACCAAAATATCCACCCCCACAACTCTTAGATCCATCCCCGAGATTCAAAATTAACATGGTTTGTATCAGAGAACTCACCAAACCTCCACCCAAATGTCGGTGTGCCCAACTCATTTCACAAGGTTCCTTCCCACCTCTTGGCTTCTTCCCCTTCTTCATTACACCTTTCATGGCTCACCTACTTCATCTACCTCCCCACCTCAAATCAACATGATCCACATTGTTACCATGCTTAGAAGGAAAGGAAAGGAAAGGAAAAGGAAACCACCCAACCAACCCTATACCCAACATACCATCTACACCCACACCTAAAGTCACTATCTATGGCCCCACATATCCTATTTCTAATGGGGTTACACATCACGTGATGCTCAAACAATTACACCAATCCTCCCTCAAAATGTCCCTATATGACCTCATCCAAACCTCTGAATCCCATCACCAAGCTCTCATGGAGGTTCTTCAGTCTATTGAGGTTTTACCCAATGACCCTACACCGTAGCCTCCATTATTACACCTCATCATGTAGCCTCTCTCACCAAATTACCACCTTCTTCTACACCTCCACCTACTCACCAAGTAGCCACCCTTAGCTTCTCAGATGAAGAGATCACACCACACCAAACCGATGACCCTGATCCAGCCCTTTTCATCTCCATCCATATGATAATATATGTGTATGATGTGTTATGATCGATGGGGGCACTAGCATTAACATCATCTCCTCCCATGCATTTGACCAAATGCATACCTAAAAATTACATGCATAAACATCCCATCATGTTACATTCATTTAATGACACTATCACTTCTACACTTGGCACCATCATCCTCCATGTTTGTGGGCCCCCGTACTATTCTAGAGTTATTTTATGTCTTGGAGGGGGAATTTCAATATAACTTGTTGCTTGGTAGACCCTGGATTCATGTCATGGGTTGTGTTCCTTCCACTTTGCATCATTGTGTAAAGTTTGAGCATGAAGGACACACCTATACCATTCTGGCTGACCCATCACCTTTCAAAACCTACAACATGCTTTACCGACCCAATGACGTGCTTGTACCCATTAAGGCATGTCTACCTCCATGACCACTTCCTCTTCACCCACACCTCCACTCACCAGTGCCACCGCTACCTCAACCACACCTAAATCCTCCATTCCCTACCACTTCACTGCCTGACCTCCACGGCCTGACCCGTTAGCCTCCCAATCAGCTGGCTCCACCTCCGATCCAACCTCTAACACATCATCTATCCCAGCTACCCACATATCGACCACCGATCCCTTGGAAGGTGTTTTTCAATGCCTCACTCTGGGGGAGTATCACCTATATAATGTCAACACATTCCTTACTCCACAAGAGTATGGAAGCCTTCACCAACACCCTCACTATGATCACCACATAGGAGAGCATCTCCTTTATGGTCCTCCCCACCTTCACACCAATCTCACCTATGGGGGACTTGATACTTCCACTTATACACCTGAACCACCATCACAAACCCACCCCTTTTCTACTGCTGACCTCAGTCACTCAATCACCACTTCATTTCTTCCCACACCTTCCTACACCGATGTGTGTGGAAAGTTTTGGTTTTGGATTTTATGAGAAAGGCCATCACACTATTATTCCATGTACTACCCACAAACATAATGACCGTAGTGGTATCGACTTTGCTGAACTACCTACCAAGAAGGCCCGCATTGAACTCATTGAGGATATCGACCCTTCTCCACCTTCTTCCACCTTCACTTCACCTTCTTCACCACCTTCACCGATAGAGTCGATGGATCCAGAATCCATTCCTCCTAAATTTTTTTTTCATAAACACCATTTCCTTGGGGCCTCTGACTTATCAACATGAGGGTGAGGCTCCCTCTTCTCTTCCCTTCTGTATCCTGAAATGATCGATGATGATACACCTTCTATTAATGTCATTCAATGTCAGGATGATGAATCTATACTCACCTATCTTGGTGTGAAGAAGACTCTTATATTCATCGGTCATTACCATCTGAGACAAACCATGTTGAATGAATCGACTATCGAAATCAACATCCATACTTAGGATGACCCGCACATTCTAAAGATCGGCCAATCTTTAGATATTTGAACAGGAAGCCATCACTTCTTTTCTCAAAAATCATAACCATGCTTTTCACTTGGTCTTATGTTGACATGCCCAGTATTGACCCCACCATAGTGGTCCACAATATCGTAACCATTCCCGATGCCAAACCCATAAAACAAAAAAGTTGAGGAAAATGCACCCTCGCATTGCTCTTTTGGTCAAAGAAGAACTTCAACTGCCTTCTTTCCATTTCCTTCATCTTACCCATTGATTATCCCCGATGGATTTCTAACATTGTCCCTATCACTAAGGTGATAGGGGACTTCACATTTGCAGATTTCCATGACCTCAACCTAGCTTTCCCCAAAAGATGACTTTCCTCTACCGGTATTGACTTGGTTGGTTTGGTTGACCTTATTGCTGGTCATGAGATGCTATCACTCATGGATGGTTTCTCGGGTTATAACCAAATCTTTCTTGCCCCAGAGGATCAACACAAAACCACATTCATCACCCCTTGGGGGACCTTTCTTATCGAGTCATGCCTTTTGGCCTTAAAAATGTTGGTGCCACATATCAATGGGCTATGACTTACATCTTCCATGACATCATGCACCATATATTGGAAGATTACGTAGATGATCTCCTTGCCAAATCTAAATGCCGCTCTCGAGCACCTCACCATCCTAAAGACCATCTTTGACCACCTCATTAAGTATTGTGTTCACCTTCACCCAAGAAGTGTGTCTTCGTGGTTCTCTCGGGAAAGCTCTAGGATTTATCATTTCCTTACGTGGTATAGAGGTTGACCCTACTAAAGTCAAGGCCATTCTTGAAATGCCTCCACCCACTAACTCTGGAAACTCCGTAGCCTACAAGGTAAGTTATAGTCTATTCACCATTTCATTTCACAACTTTCGATCGATGTCAGCCATTTCATCATCTTCTCAAAAAGGATGTCTCCTTTAAATGGGATGATGACTACCATAAATATTTTGAGGCCTTAAAACAATACCTTCTCCAACCTACTCATTCCACCTAAAGATGATCAACCCTTCTACCTATACATCTCTACTACCGATCACTCCTTAGGGGCCATGCTGCTCATCATGATGAACAACATAGGGAGAGCAGGTGGTTTATTACATAAGCCATACTCTTCTGGACTATGAAACCCGATACACCCATGCTGAAAAACTTTTCTTAGCCTTAGTTTTTGTTGCCACCAAACTCCGCCATTACCTACTCAACCACAAAACCTATGTTGTGACCAACACCGACCCCTTACACTTCATGTATGCCAAACCTTATCAAAACCAATGTGCATGCACATTGGCTTATGCTTCTGGCTGACCTGACCTTGACCTTGAATTCATCCAAAAAATTCCATCAAGGGCAATATATCACCGACCAATTGGTGATGCACCTATTTTGGGGATCAACCCTCTAACTTTGACTTTCTAGATGAGTCTATTGCTACCCTTTCCTGGATGAACCCACTTACCAAATGACACTCTTCTTGATGGTTCCAAGTGTCAGTGTGGGGGTGGGGCTGGTGTTATCCTCATTCCGCTTGATGGTGAACCCATGCCTTTGTCTTTCAAACTTGATTTTGATTGTACAAACAATATTGTTGAATATGAAGCACTCGTATTGGGTCTCAGGCTGCTTATGCCTTAGATGTTAAGTCCATCAACATCTTTGGTGATTCTCAATTGGTCATAAACCAAGTCAATGGTATATACCAGTGTCGTAATGAGATACTTCAAAAGTATAAGCATCATGTGGACATACTTTTGACCACCTTTGACCATTACGCCCTTCAAACCATCCCCGTTCTACCAAAAATTTTAGATACCATGGCCTGCTTGGCTTCTCAGATACCCACTTCACCCGCTGACTCTAAAATATTTTTGTCACCATACAAAGACTCCAATCACCCTCTTATTTACCTCATGAAGTTTACTCTATCGGAACCGCTGCTCTGACCCGAGTGACCTTTGGTATAAATAATACTCAGACTATCTTTCCCTCTCCATCTTACCTCCCGACCTCACTCATAATGGAAAACACCTTTCTCAAAAGGGCCTCTCATTACATCATCATGGGTGGCCTCCTCTATAAGCATGGCTTTGATGGTATTCTCTTACGGTGCCTTATGAGTTCTAAAATTCCCTATACCATTAAGGAAGTTCATGATGGCATATGTGGAGGTCACTTTAGTGGTCTCGTGGTTGCTAAGTGTATTCTTCACCTAGGCTATTATTGGCCGACCCTTAACCATGATTGTTGTGACTACGTTAAGTGTTGTGTAAAATGCCAACAACATGCCAATCTTCATCATACACCCAGTCATGCCTTACAGGTCACCCGTGACCTTTGGCCCTTCTCTCAATGGGGTTTGGATCTTGTCGGAGAGATCAATCCCCATTCTTCCTAGAGACATCAATGGATAATCACCGCTACGAATATTACACCAAATGGGTTGAAGCCATACCTCTCATCTCCATGAAAGATAGAGAAAATATGTGAGTTCATCAATCATCACATTATCTATCACTTTGGCATTCCACATCACCTCATCACTGATAATGGAAAACAATTCAAAAATAAAACCTTAAAAAACTTTGTGATGCCTTTGGTATTCAACTAAGTTTCTCATCACCATATTACCCACAAACCAATGGCCAAGCTGAATCCACTAATAAAACCCTAAACAAAATTCTCATGAAAGTGGTTAATGATACTGGGAAGGACTGGCATACACACATTCCTTTCACCCTGTGGGCATACCATACTAGTATTCACACTTCCACTGTTGCCACTCCTTTTTCTCTGGTCTATGGTATAGAGGTTGTTCTACCTCTCGAAGTCTAGATTCCATCTCTTCGTATTTCTCTCCATGACATGCTCAATGATGATGACTTTCACCAGGACCATTTAGCACAACTTGAGTTATTAGATGTCATCTTAATGCTCTTGACCATCTCCAAGTTTACCAAAAATGTATCAAATGTGCCTATGAAAAATGTGTTCATGAATGAACCTTCCAAGTTGGTGATCTCATCTCTGAAGGAAAATCAACATGTAACCAAAACAAAAAAAAGTAAAGGGGAAAATTTTCTCCTAATTGGCTTGGACCATACATCGTGACTCATGCCTATGGATCAGGTGCTTATCATTTATCTTCACTTGATGGTAAACCCAAACCTGAGCCCCTTAATGCCTTGCATCTTTGACCATTCTATTATTGACTTTAGTCCTACCTCACCTTCTGCCTCTTTTCATGCTCATCCCTTGAGCACCATTCACTTCCCTCCTTTCACTATGCCATCCCCTAATGATTAAACAAGAATCATGTGTGTACCCATCACTCTTTTACCCTCTCTTAAATATGTGTACCATGGCTCTACACATGGCATGATTCTCATGGATACTTTTCATCTTCTTTTAGATGAGATCCCATGGTCATTTCACCTTTGCTTTTTGAACAAGAATGATTCTTCACCTTAGTCTTGTCCATGACTTAAAATCCCTCACATAATTTCCACATGGGATCCAACTCCTTGAGTCAAACTTCCAATAAAAAGATGACTCCCTCAAAAAGGACATCTTTCTCTCTACATCGCTGTTATAAATAGATTGCTCCCTCGAAGGACAACTATGTAAAGCCTGCTTCAAAAAAAAAAATGAAGCTTCCGCATCGATCAGCTTCACGAAGACCTCAAGGAGATAATTTCCTCATCCCATATAGACTTCCCATCATCGATCAGTCTATCTCAAATAAATACAAGTCAAAATTTTTTTTTTTCATCATGGACTTGCTCATTGTGATCTTGGATCTCTTGCCAAAAGGCATGCTACCTCATACCATATAACCTAACCATTTTTTCACCTTCTCACCATTTGCACCTTCATTTCCTACCACCTCAAGGGACCTGTTGAAACTATGACATTTGGTGATCATGTGACTATTCTTCACCTTTAGAATAATCAATCATGTAATGTCTTTAGGGTCTTACGTTCACCACCTATCTAAGGTATGGTCCACCCGTTATGATCCTCACCAATCAGGTGGCTCTCTTTCCTCCTCTTATCTTTTAACTTCTTCATTACGTATTGATCATCCTATATAGGACTAGACCCTCGACGCTTATCTCTGGGAAATTTTCCTCTTTCACCACAATCAACTTAAAATCACCCATACCTATTTTCCCACAATTCAACCATACCTAAAAGACCTCGACTCAATCATGCCTATAACCTACCAACCCATTCTCATACCTCCTCACATTTTCCCTAGCTTATGGGAGAACTACATCACCTGAGGTCCCCTTTTTCGGGACTATGTAGGTAGCACTTCGAGGGCATGGGGCCCTTGAAGGTTAGCTCGGCCACTCTCTACCCTTACCAATTTTCCCCTATTTTCCTATTCACATTATACCTTTTTTTTTTTATATATCGACAACTGGAAGTATGATCTCAACACACAATAACTAATACACATATCTACCATCCATGTTTCAAACATCATCATAACATTCACCAATTCATCATTTCATATTTCCACACACAACAAAAATTTGGAAATCTACATCATCACGTATATCTACATTACCATTTGTTATCTGTATCACCAATTACTTGTAATCTACACCAAAACTAACTCAATCCATGCCTAAAACCTGACTCCATCCAACCAAAACTGACATCCATCCATCCTAACCCTAAACCATCCATCCATCCAACCAAAACTGACTCCATCCATGCCTAAACCAAAACCTGACTCAATCCATGCCTAACCTGACTCCATCCATGCCTAAACCAAAAAAACCATGACCTCATCCATGCCTAAACCAAAACCTGACTCCATCCATGCCTAAACCAAAAACTGACTCGATCCATGCCTATGACCTGGCTCTATCATGCCTACACTACTTGGTTTCCATCACATATACAAATCATAATAGCAAGTTACACACAACCATATATACATCATGCCATAAACCACCATCATCATCTATAAATAAATCATCCAAACATGTGTATCCATATACATGACTCTCAAATATCTTGACACACATGCCGGTGTATATAACAAAATCAAAAAACTCTCATGCACATCCTCACTATCTTGGCATGCAGGCTGGTATATATGTCAAAAATATGATGTCAAAAATAAACTAATCATACATGGAGCTCAATCATCTCCCCATCTGATATCCAATCCTATCTCATCTGTCTCCTCCTCCTCTCTCTCCTCGGCGATCATCTGGCTGACCTCTCTCTCTCTCTCGCCTCCCCTAGTCTCTGGCCTCTGATGGTCCTGCCCCAGAGCTGGCCTCCATGCACTAGTGGCCTCACCTGACCCCCCCCTGGGCTGTTGGCCCCCTGTACTCTCCACACTATGTGTGTGGGATCTGCTCCTCTCACTCGAGGCCTCTTTGTGCTCTGTGCTGGCATATGATAAGACATATATCCCTACTACCATCAAGTGATCTGGTAGTATCTCACCTCACCCCATGGTGTCTCTCAATCTAGCTGTAGGTACTATCTGTGGTGGTGCCATTGGCCTCTGACCCTCCCTCCTCTCCTACCTAAATAATGGGACCTGTCCCTGCCCCTGTGGTGGTGCCATTGGCCCCTAGAACCTACACTGCACTATGCCTGGGCTGAAGGGTACTATTGCATTATTCTTGTGCTACTATGCCTGGCCATTGGCCCTACAAACCTATAACTATCCTCCATGCCATGGCCAAATGGCCCTACAAACCTATCACCTACACCTGTAGGGTGGCTACTACACCCCATCTCCATCTCCACCCTCCCTCTCTCCCCCGGTGTGGGTACTGGTCCTGTACTCCCTGTGCATGAAAAGTGGCCACTGTGCCTGCTAGAGTCACAACCTGTGCCCCCCTGTCAGATGTCCCTGTACTATGCCCAACTGGGTCACTCAGGGTAGCCACCTACCCCCTGTAGGGTGTCTCTCTCTGAACCTGATGATGGTGGCTAAATCTGGCTGCCCTCGGTGGTACTACTCGTAGTTGTGCAGCCCCACCACTATCTATACCTATCTATCACCCTCAGCATCATCTATCTATCGATCGATCGGCTCCTCCTCCCCCGGTCGGCACTGTAGGTCATGGCAGAGACATAGGCCTCTCCACATCATCTCTCCTATACTATGGGAAGGGTGGGGGTATATCTGTGGCAACCCAAACTGCCATCTGACCCGGTCTATGGGTATCATCTCATGCTCCCCTACCCACTGCCCCTCTATCCACCTATAGATCTGTAACCCATCCAGCTCCACCACCATCATCTATATGAAGGGAAGCCCACATATGGCCTCCAAATGATGTCCACACAAAACCCCTCCAGTAATCACCTGTAATAGGCTACATCATGTGTAGCTCTCTCTCGCTCAGTGCTCTCCAATAACCGACACCCATCGCCTGTAGCCCACTCAAACAAAACCTGGCTCAAATGCATCAGCCCAGGGCATACCAACTGGGCACACACACACAATGTGCTCATAGGCCCAACAATGTAATAGGAATGTGCAGCACAAGTTGAATCACCGTAGTCACCCATAAGCCCATAACTCCCTGTATAGTTGTACCAAGAATGCAGGTGCCCATGCAAACCGAGTCCTACTCTCCACCATGTCATGTAGAACCCCATCAGTGACCATGGGAATCTCCCACCCCTGCATCATCGGTAGTGAAAAAAAATAGATAGACTACCTCCATCAAGAAGCACTACTGAGCCTCATCTCCGGGGGTAGGCTCGGTACATCACCCCAGTAGCTCATACGGCCTTTATGGAATCCTAACAATGCCATCCCCTCTCCAAACACTGGTAATAGTAACTCCTTGGATGCCTCTCGAGGAGATCGAGTAAACTTGTGTACTACTTATAGGTAGTCGCAGGATCCTGTAAACATCCTCTAGGGTGATCGTGATCTCACCCATCGGAAAATGGAATGTATTGGTCACCGAATCCCATCTATCGATGAGGGAAACCATCAAACTCACCTCCCGGACTACGTGTGTAGCAATTCGACCCCAATCAGGCCCACATCTGCAACATGGCTCCACTCCTCACATGTCATGTCTCCCCCGTATCTCCATGAGCAAGGGAGGTACCCTATCCCTCATCCGTAGCTGGTCCCTGGCTGCATACAACCAATCATATTAATAAAACTTGACCATACCTGCATGCAACCTTGCCACCCCCACTATACCGCTTACCCTAACTAAATCAACCTTTCACCTATATCTATGCCCTAAATCAACACTACCTATCTACCCACACCGGACCCACCTATTTTCATTTTACCTATCTACCCATGCCTCAGACCCTCACCTATTTTCATTTTACCTATCTTTTCTCACCTATTTTTCCCCTCTCACCGATCTTCCTTATTCACCCACCTACCCATACCCATAACTCTTCTTCCCCTACCTAACTCTCCCTACCCCTACCTATATGTCTGTAACCCATCTATTTTAGCTCCTTGTGGGCCTGCCTCTCTAGCTCGACCGGCATCGGTCATCATCGACCGACCATGGTCCAACAATAACCGGCATCGGTCACCACATCTATGACCGATACTGGTCCTCACCCACCGATGCCGGCTAAGAATGGACCGACGTTCGGTCACTATCGTGGTGACAAACCCATGATGCCCTACCCTATTTCTACCTACACTTCTCCTTTCTACCCATTTCCCCCACCAATGCCTACCCAATACCTATTCCCACCCCTCATTTACCTAAATCTACCCTCCCTTGTTCCCCTTTTCTCATTAAATTCCCACATTCAAATTTTAATATTTTCCCCCAAAACCCACTTTCCTCCTACCCGATTTCTATCCTCCACCTACTCAAAAAAACAACAATAGGAATTGACTCTTACCTCATCACATTTCCATCATCTACGTGGTGGCACCTCGGGCCACTACACAGGTCCACCCGATCCCTCTCTCTGCCTCTGCCATCACCGATTACCCATTGGCTCTCCACCAATCAAATCAATCACACCATGCTCATAGACCCACCTATCGACCAATGATCACTCACTCTGGCTCACCAACTCATCTCTCCATGTCACTTGGTCACTTTCCACCTCTTTCTCTCTCTCTTGTCATTTTCTCCTATGTGGAAAATGACAAATGATTTTCAAAAAATGTGGAACTTTTTCTTTTTATAACCTTCCCGACTTGACCGGTGATGGTTTCACCTTGACTGACATCGGTCTTGTGCCCTAGCATACCGTGGTTGGTTCATGGTGACCGACATCGGTTAATTATGACCATTTTCGGTTATCCTACTTAGTCTTATTACTACCCATTACCCCTAATTTGACTGGCTTGAATCCTTTCTACCTCACCCACACCTGACTTGGACACTTCACTTTACCCTCCTGACCTCATCATTTACCACCTAACCTCTTCATCATTTGGGGACTTGTTATTTTACCCATACCTCGGCCCTACCCATGTGTGTGACCTAGCTACTTGGACCTAGAACATTACTAGTGACTTGTGACCTCATGTGCTTGCTATACCTTGTGACACTATTACCCATGTTGTTTGACCTAATGACCTTACCTTGCCTCTTTTCATGACCATTTATCTGACCCAACCTTTGGTGTATTGGAACATACCTAAACATTCCTACACCTGACCTGCGTATGTGTTTCCTGACCATATCCTATACCTTGGATACGGAATCACCTCAACCTTGTTTGGATAAACCTATCGACCTTAGACAATGTAGATTTTGCATGCTCTTCAACCTAGTACCATGTTGCAGTTTATACGTGTGTGTGCATTTGATTATTACTACCTTTGACCCTGACCCATTACCTAGATTAACCGATTGGACCTTTACCCCTTTACCCCATTTCCACCTTCCTCTTCATCACATTCACCTTTTATCAAACCACTCACCGATTTTGTCTTCTACCTCATCAGTTCCTGGTTTGAGGGGATCACCTTCACCCACACATGGGGCAACCACATCTTATTTTTTTTGTCAGTGTCACTTACCAATACAAGCTACGCAACAAAAAGGGGAAAAATGTAGACACCAAAATTGGGTCACACTCCCCTCGGTCCCTCGTCAAATAACCAACTCAAACACACTCACCTAACCATGGCCCCTTACACCCCACACTAATATTAATTTAATTAATTTAATTAAATTAATCCATGTCCTCACAATATTTATTATTTAATTATCCTAATTAAGATAATTCCCACACCACCACCTCACCTATACACCTCACCTAGCCACCTCACCCTAAGATCTATTCTTAGTATGTTTGCCATAACTAACTAAGACCCAACTAAACCCTAAAAATCAAAGCCTACATTCCCTCTAACCACATTCCCACCCATTAGAAAAGAAGCTTCCATTCTAATCCATGAAAAGAAACTAACTGGATCAAGAAATCAAGCAAGATCTACCCATTTTAGTAAACCTAGGAAATCCCACCCTAACCAATGTTCGGTCACCCCTAAACCGATGTTGGTCAACCCGGAACCATCATCGGTTACCTTTTATTCCCTTTGGTAACCTTATTTTGAGGTTGGCACATTTTTGAGAGCAAGAGAGAATAATCACATCTGCATGCAATCAGAGTGAGCATCCATTCACACCCTAGACATCCACAACCATCCAAGCCAAGATCTGATTCAACCAAGCAAGGAGAAAATCCCAAGTAGCTCAAGCAAGAGTCTCCTATCAACCGGTGGCCCTTCACAGAAGAAATCTCTCACCACCATCTCCACTCTTCACCCACAGTCGACTGGTAGAAAATTCCAAGTAAGTATACTACTCTATTCAGTCTAATTTTGTTTGAATACTTTTAGTATTTAGATTTTTGTGTGTTATTGCTTTCCTAGCCACTCACTGAGTCCTCTTTGATAACTATCCCCCTATACTTCTTCCAAAACCCCTCAAAACCCCATCCTAGCAATCCAACACTCCATTCCGACCTACCCAACCCTTTGTGTAATCACAAAGAAGATCCAAAATCCATTCTGCAACATCTCCCATTTTCCCATAGTCACTAGTGTTGGTCTCCCTAAACCACCATTGGAGCCTATACCGACATGGTTTACCTACCGATACTACTCCTTTACTACCATTCACCAACTTAACCCATAACTCCTCCCAACTTCACCAAAACCCCACCAGACCTGCCCACTTGACCTGCATCCCTACCCACACCTCCTAGACACCTCACCAGTTCCCCATTAACTGGAAAATAGACCAGACCCCTATTCTTGACCCCCTATCATTTTTTAGTGACGACGATCATGGTCACTGACTAACCGGCATCGGTCAGGACTAGACCGACATCGGTCTCTGTGTCTATCAACATAGTAGACCAAACAACCTACCTACTTACTCCCAAGTTACCTATAATCACTGTGACCTTCATCAGAACTCTATCAGACCTACAGAAACCCAGAACCATTTACCCGACCTCTCGGATCTGATCCTAACCTAGCCTGTTAGATTAGATTTTACTTATTGTGTTTATATGAGATGCCTAAATCATATTGACTATAGTAGGACAATATTTACCTTATTTCTCACATTAATTTGTTTACAATAGTGGATTGACAACCTTCTAGGGAGTATCACACTTCTCCGGATCTAGCATACGCTAGGCAGTCCACTGTATATACTATTTAACTTCTATTTGGTGGTCTTGTTGTTTATTTCAAGTAGTTCTGAGGTAAATTTGAGAATTTTCCTTTTATTTTGCAAAATCAAGCCAGGTGATATTGAAGAAGATGGGGAGTGATCAAACATAAGTGAAATGTATGCAATAGTGAAAGGGTGAAAAAATTGGGAGAAAGATAGAATAATTATTGGCTCGACATCATGACATGGTCAAGATGTTGAAAAATACACCTTTTCCTTATCAAAAGTTGGACCAAGTGAACCGGGAAGAGGAAGAACTATCCTTGAAAGAGATGTTAGAATTAAAGAATTTGAGCTTGTGTCTTAGATAGAAATATTGGGGTGTTAATGCCAAGTGGGTATAGCTACTTAGACAACCCTTGTGTTAAAAATTATTTTTAATAATCTTAGTCAAAGTATTCACAACTTTGAAAAGAGTGAAGCAAGATAACCACTTACCCATCCTATATAAATAGGACAATCCCTCACAGGATTGGATGAATTGGTAATCTAGTTTTTCTAATGTTTTTCATAGACCAATTGATCTATACTTAGCTTACTACTTATGCAAGCTGTTATAAAATGAGACAAAAGTCTCATTATTGTTGTAACACCCTTGACTATTGTTATTTTCCTCCTTTGCATTCAAGTGTTGATATGTGATTTTTCCTGTGAGGATATGTTCTCTTGATTATGGTAAATTATGCTTGATATGGTTAAGTTTTTTCTTCTCTTCAGATCTTTTGATTGAACTGGAATATTTCCTAGATTCATTTTTCACTTCTTATAGACATGTGTGCATTCTAATTTAAGGAAAAATTGTAAACTTATCTGTTTATATGAGTCACCCTTGGATCAATTCATCGGTTGTTCATTTAGGGGAAAGTTTCATTGGATCTTTGGAAATCGGCCCTGGTAGGTCATTACTGGCGTAATTGGGATTTCAACCTATTCATGGCATTGGAGAAAACTAGAACCCTAAACTAGGTGAGAGTATCTCCTACCTAAGCTATGATTACTTGATGTAATTCTGATTCTGACCTAAACTCGGTACTAAGGAGTTGGAAGGGGTTGCTATGTATTAAAACTGGAACCTAATACAACAAGGCTATATGATGATCTAACTTAGTGCTTTAAACTATGGCATTTTTGTTACTTACCTATGTGGAATTATCTAACCTAATTGCTAGGACCTATGTTAGGGGTTAGTGGTTAGTGTTATATCCTAAGGTATAAACTTTAAGTTACCTAAGATCTAACCTAAGCCATTTATCTATCCTAAGTTATTGGCATGAAAGGGGAACTAAGGGTCGCAAGTGTTGGGCGACGGTTCCTAGGGCATTTAAGATGTTGATAAGGATGGAAGGACTGGTGGTACTGCCAACTTTGGTAGGGGAAAATTAGGTTGGCGGAAGCCTAGGTGGCAAAGTGTCACTAAAGTTTGAAATTCTTTTTGAATGCGACTTGGCAATAGCCAGACTTGGTGGGTGGTGGCAGATAGGATTGAGCGGGAGATTTGGGATTAATGAAATTAAATTGTTTTTGAGCCTGAACTACTTTGGTAGGCATGCCAGCAGATTTCGCAAGGGTTGTTTCATTGTGCATGGTCTCTGATTTTTACTCTGCATGAACTCTGGTTTTTCGAACCAACAGCTTAAACTGCACTTCATGACTATTTTTGAGGTTTCCAATCTATTTGGAATTTATAAAAGGCATTGTGGAAGAAGCATATGGTTGTTGGATCTTTCGTGGAGAAGAGGAGAAGAAACGAGTTCATCTCATGGTCTTCTTTGATTTTACAGCGACACTATCAGGCATGATAGGCTCTGACTTTTAAAATATTTTTCTCACTTCTAAATGATTTCATTGAAACAACTCTGCTCTATTAGTTTAGAACATTGCATGTTGCCTGGTTATTTGTTATTGGGTTTATAAATCTTGCTCTTCTTGGTTTGAAATCCTTTACAAAGAATAATCTTGATTAGACTTTTTGTTATGTTAGTATTAGCACATGAAAATCTATGCAAAAAGGGAACTTTGTAAGTTGCTTAGCGTAATGTGACCTGGTACTCATTGGTACTGGTTTTCTTGTTTAAAACATACTGTTGTTTCTCGCTGAGTTTTCTTGGAAGAATTGTGGGTTCCTCTGTTTTGTTTAAATGAATGATAAAACTGGATAGACCCATGTTTTTGTTTAAGGAACCTTACCTGCAACTAGAGTTTAGTTGATACTTGTTGTCTTATGAGCTCTGTAGATTGGGTTTCGAGATTCTATGACTTTGTGACTTGTTTCTTAGTTGTAATAATCGGGATGTGTTGTAGATGGGTTGTTCTTGTTTCCAACTTGTTAAAATTCTGTTTGTTGTGTGTTATACACAAGAAAAATTGGGCCTGTAGTGAACCCGTATTTGGTGGGAGTAAATGTTTTATGAGACCCTATAAGTTTTGAAGGGAGTTCTTAATGAAACAGTTTGATAGTTATGGAGTATAGACTGAACTCTCTGTTATAGTATTTTAATTCGTCCTTGTTCTTAACTAAGGGTTGAAAGATGATTATGTAAACCTTTCTTTAACTAAGGAAGTTTTTTATGTTTTTCACTACTCCATTCTTGTTCTTCGATGCGGAAGTTTTTATTAGTTCAATGTGGGTATATATATTGAAAGGCTATTCAAAGAACTTGTTTCATATTGTTTGTAAAGACAACTAGGCATGGTGTCAGCCCAAGTTGGGAAACCATTTGGTTTTCTTTGTATAATTGTTAATTGTTAAGGGATTTAACTACATGTACTGGATGCATTCGGTTGAATGTTTGAATTGATGAGAACACGTGCTGAACAAGATGCTTGGGTTATAATTCGAGCCTGGAACACGAAGGAATTGGTTAAAAATATTGCAAGATCTTCATTGAATATAGCCTGTTTTGAATGAACTTCAGTAAACTATGAACCTGAAATGATATAGTTGCATGTTTGGATAATTGCATGTGTATTAAGGAAACTGGAAATGATAGTCTACAAATTGTTTGGTAAACTTTTAAATGTTGACCTTAGATTGTTTAGTAGTTATCATTCTCCATCACATGCTAAAGGATTAGTTGAATGTATTTGGGATGAAACTGGAAATGATAGTTTTGCCTAAATTTCCAGGTAACCGTGAAAGGTTTGACTTGAAATCGTTTTGTAGTTTCTAATCCTGTTAGGAATTCAATATTTTACTTCAAGAGTGACAAGTTGAGAAGTAAGTATTTAATTCTATCTTGACTAAACACCTAGGTAAACTCGAATACGAAATCTTACTCGGGTTACAATTCTTGATTGAGTTCATTGAATTAATATAGAGTTTATATGGAATTATTAGAACTCTTATGGCTGTGTATAGCCTTCACTTGTTTTAATGAATGAATGAAAGGGAATACTTGTTTGATTGGGAGATCTAGTTTTGAACAGGGTTATAAGTTTCTCCTTTTTGCTTTAAAAGTGTTTGGAACTCTTCCTTGGAACCCTTTTATTCATCTGGAAAAATTTTTGGTTTGAAAAAGGAACTATTGTTAATGATAGCAAAATAGATGATTGTTGTGGTAGGTACACTCTGCTTTGCTTCTTTTACAATGGAATGAATTCAATTGTAAGGACTTATGATGGAATGTTCTTAGGATAAAGTTGAACATTGTTGGTTAGCCTTCTTTTACTTATTCTGCATTGTAATAGAAAAGAAGGTGAATGATGACTAGTGTTGAATGGGAAATACAAACTGGGGACTGGGTGATATTCTCTTTCTCCTTACTGGGTATTCTTATTTTATCCTGTTGCGATGAACATCTTAATTAATGTTAGATGAATCATCCTAATTTATATCATGATGTTAGAAACCTTTTTATCCTAAGATAAATAACTTAGTATTCTATTCTATTGTGGTGAAGTTGGAATATAAGGTGATAGTATGATCTGTTGTATTTAAAGGAAATCAATGGAATAAATATCATGTTAAAATGTTAGGATTGATAATATTTAACATATTCGATCTTTCCCTTTTGAAGTGATTCAGGATGTTATTGCTCTTCTTAACTGATTGTAATTACTTACACCTACTGTATGAGATACTAACTGATCCTTAAAGCAGGGTTGTTTTATGGAAACAATTAGTTGAGTGCATCTCATTTTAAGGTTTAGTGCTTGTCATGCTCAGTTCATTGAACTGACTCGCTAGTAATTTTTGCAGATGGACAACGTAAGTGATAAGAGAAGGCACAAACTTATATGATGCATTGGCTGTTCTAAATCTGATTCTTTTAAAGAAATCGATTGGCATAGATTGTACTAGAAAAGAAAAGTTATATTCTTTTGAGGAAAGGCTATTGTTATGTTGTGTGTCTAAGATGCATAGATTTTGTAAATGTATAAGTTTGATTATGAATTGAAAGTTGAGAATTTTCTGGCATTGGTTGTATAAATTCTCTTGTACCTTTGTTGGTAGGATGGTATCTTGTCTTGAGGATATTCTACTTATTATCTATATGGTTGGATGTGAATTTTGATAAATAAATTGTAAAAGGGATTTAGAGGAATTCCCTAAGTAAGCTGCAGTTAAATAAGAGGCTAGAATGCAACATTCTTATTTAAGTATTTCATTATATCATGTGATGTGAAGTAAAACTTTAATGAAAATTGTCGAGATTATAAAGGACATAAATGGGGTGTATTATACCCTAGCATTTTACTATAGGAGGAAGACTCTTCCTCTCTAACAAAGATATACTTAAAAGAGGAAGATATGATTGCAAAACATTAAGAAGTAATTGTAATAAGTCTGATAAGTTTCAGCCTATTAGGCTGTTACAACTCCTTAAGTGGTCAAATCATTTTATAAGAAAGGAACTGGCATTGTTGCTGTCCTATTTTTGGACAACGGGATATTATGCCAAAACTAACCAATTTGGAAGCAACCTTTAGTTAATTAAGTTCTTAGGATTAAATAAAATCTGACTCTTAATAAGGATGTAAAGAGGGTTGGACTCAGTGGTTAGTTGGGCTGCCGAACATGACGTCTATTAACCCAATTTAACTTAACATAAGTAAACTCTTAGAGGTATGTACATCCTAATGACGTTCTATAGGATGCTTTGGCATGTTAGGAAATAAGTGATAAAATATACGGAATAATCCTCACAGGTAAACATAAGAGAAACTAATATGCGTAAAATATTACTATAGGATCTTTGGCATGTTAGGAAAAATGATAAAATATACGGAATAAATAACACAACATAAGAGAAACTAATACGAGAAAATAAAGATCTCAAATAAAAGTGTAGAATAAATAACACAACACAAAAAGATGTATTTAATGTGGTTTACCCAATTTGGCTACGTCCACCAATAATCACTTGCTCGAGATTTTATTACAAGCATCCACTCTCTAAATACAATACCCGGATCCATTTGGAGCTATGCTCAACAAACTTTACAAAATTCACACCGAATTCAAAGCACATCTGCAATGCATTTGCTTGTCTATCTATGTATCAAATGCATAAGACCATATAAATAGACAATTATTTAAGCAATTTGATACAAAAACCGTTGGTATCAAAACCATGGGCAAAAAATCAGGTATCACAAAATGGGTACTAAAAAAACCATGGGCCCAAAAATAGCTCATAACGGTTACCCATTACCCATGGGTTAATAAACCACCCATGAAAATTTACTTTGGGGCTTCACCCCGAACACCCCTGACCCGCTCACCGGTGAGCAGCGGGACCGCCGTAAAAATACCCAAGTGTAACACATAGAAGGTGTACCACACTCTAACATGAAAATAGGCTCCACAAACATAACAATCTCCCACTTGGAGACTAATTTCCACTGAGCAAGCTTCTCAACCCTTCACTGTCATCCGCGAAGGCCAACCAAAGCTGAACATAACTTTAGTTTATCCCTTGTGACCACCTTGGTCATCATGTCTGCAGGATTCTAACTGGTATGAATCTTCTCCAACTTCAACTTATCTTCTTCTAAAATTGTCATGATGAAGTGATATCTCAATTGTATATGCTTCGTCCTGGAGTGGAAAGTAGAGTTATTAGCTAGGTGTATAACACTCTGACTATCACTATGCAACTTACATTCCTCCTGCTTATGCCCCAACTCCTCAAGCAATTTTGTAACCAAATCATCTCTTTTCTTGCCTCTGTGGAAGCAACATACTCAGCCTCCGTGGTTGATAAAGCCACCAACTTTTGTAGTCGTGAAATCCAGCTCACTGTTGTCCCACCTACAGTGTAAATATAACCTGTCGTGCTCCTCCTACTATCTACATCTCCAGCCATGTCTGAATCTACATAACCATGTAAAGTGGTGCACGATCCATTTGTAGCACAAAATTGTCCCCATGGTCCCTCTCAAATACCGAAGGATCCACTTTACTGCTTGCCAATGCTCTTTACTGGATCACTCATAAATCTACTCACGCCTCCCACTACATGGGAAATATCAGGCCTAGTGCATACCATAGCATACATCAAGCGCCAACTCTTGATGAGTAAGGTACTTGGACATCTAGTTTCTTTCTGCTCTGTCTTGGGACACTACTCCTTTGATAACTTAAAATGGCCTGCAAAGGAGTCCCAACCGGTTTAGCATCTGCATGTTAAACATATCCAATACCTTCTTAATGTACTCTTCTTCGAGATAAAGTCATCTTATTCCTTCCTATCCCGAGTTATCCTCATACCAAGGATTTTTCTATCCGCTACCCCCAAATCCTTCATATCGAAAAGGATTCACTTAGTTGTTTCTTGAGTACTTTTATTTCCTACATGTTTTTACCTGCAACCAACATGTCATCAACATATAAACACAGGATAATATAACTTCCATCCTCAAAATTCTTTGTATACATGCAATGGTCAGAATGACATCTAATATAACCTTGCTCCATCATGAAGCTATCAAACTTCTTATACCATTGACGTGGAGCTTGTTTCAAGCCATACAAGCTCTTCTTCAGTTTACACACCATCTCCTCCTTACCTTTGACCTCATAGTCCTCTGTTTCTGCATATATAGTTCCTCCTCCAAATCACCATGGATAAATGCAATCTTTACATCTAATTGTTCTAAGTGCAAGTCTTCTGCTGCCACTATTCCAAGAACAGTTCTAATAGAAGTTATTTTTACTACAGGAGAAAAGATCTCATCAAAATCTATACCTTGTTTCTGTGCAAACCCCTTGACCACCAACTTGGCCTTATATCTTTTCTTTCCTCCTTCTTCATCTTTAACTCTGTACACCCACTTGTTTTGCAATGCTATTTTTCCTTCCGGTAGCTTCACCAAATCCCAAGTCTGGTTCTCCACGAGAGACTTATGCTCCTCATCGCATGGCTTGCTCCCACTTCTTACTAGCATCTACTTGCATTACTTCATCAAAGCTCTCTCACTCTCCACTATCAGTGAGTAATAAATAATAAAGAGAAGGAGAAAAATGTTCAAGTTCTTTTCTTACCCTAGAAGAACTCCTCACCATAGGAGTTTGGGGTTCTATTGAGTCGGTTCGAACCGATTCATGGGTCATTGTCCCATCGGAAGATCTCTACCACCAGCTGCATATTATTTTTGGATTCTTCCCTATTTTCCTACAACTGTTGCTTATACATGACTTTCTCATTAAAGACCACATCCCTAGATCGAATGATTTTCTTGTCCTTAATACTCCAACATTTAAATCTAAAGTCATCACCACCATAACCAATGAAAGTACATTTTTCTAATTTAGCCTCTAGTTTGGTCCTATCATCCTTGTCTATATGAACAAACACCTCACATCCAAAGACTCTAAGAAATGAATAATCAACTTTCTTACCATACCAAGCCTCCTCAGGTATGCCTCCATCCAAGGCACTTGAGGGTCATCTATTTATCAAGTACACATTTGTGCTCACCACTTACGCCCAAAAAAAAGAGGTAGTCTGCATGTAACCTCATGCTCCTCCATTACACGTTCATCCTGGAACCATCTTTTGCCTATGGATTCCATTCTTAGAACAGTAATCATTAAATTCATTGCTGCAATACTCCCCTCCATTATCTGACCTAAGACATTTTAGCTTAAGACCTGTTTCATTCTCTACTAAGGCTTTCCATTTAACAAAAGTGTCAAATACATCAGATTTGTTTCTAATACAATAAACCCAAACTTTCCTTGTTGCATCATCAATAAAAGTAACATAATAACTTGAACCCCCAAGAGATGATACCTGAGCTGGCCCCCACACATCAGAATGCACCAGCTCTAACTTACTCTCTTTCTTTGTAGGTCCAACCTTGAGAAACCTTACTCGCTTTGTTTCCATATATATGCAGTCCTCACGAGAACTCCAAACCTATTTCTATATATCCAGGAAAATTCTTCTTTATGATGTCCATGCCATTATGGCTCATATGATCGAGCCTATAATGCCATAATATTATATCTGCATCTGAAGCCACAAGATTACAATCATTAGTACTATCAGTGGATAAATACAAGGTTCCAACCTTCTTACCTCTTACCACCACAAGAGCACCCTTGGTAACCTTCCAAGAGTCAGCTGTAAATATCATAGTACAACCATCACTTCCCAATTACCCCACCGATATCAAATTTCTCCTTAATGTAGGCACATGTCTGACATCCTTCAATAGCCATGTATTCCCATTTTGCATCTTAACCTGAAAAGAACCTTTTCCAACTATACTGCAAGGCTCATCATCACCAAGAAAAACATGCCCAAAATCCTTGAACATAATCAACAAAATAATGCCTATGTGGAGTAGCATGAAAAGAAGCCCCTGAATCTAAAACCCAAGATTCAGTAATATTATGTAAAGAAAGAATCAAAGCATCCTAGCATACATTACTTGATGCCACATTTTCCTCCTTGTTTTCTTCATGTTGTTTCTTCGGTCCCGAAGCTCCCAGCATCCTTCTTTGCATGCCAAGACTTTCCATAGCTCCAACATACAATCTTGCTCTTGGATTTTGACCTTGCCTGATCTTTCGATTTTCCATGGTTTCCTCTATTCTTGTCTCCCTCTAGTTTCCACTGTCAAAGCATTCCCTAAAGTAGAACATTCCCCAAAGTAGAACATTCCCCAAATATTTTTCTTCGCATTTCCTCATTTAGAATCACTCGTACAACATCCTCAAACTTTAACTTGAGTTAGTTTGGAACCGAGTTACTTACCACCATTACCAGGCTATTCTAACTTTCTCGGGTAAAAGCATAGAATTAATAAAGCCCTAACTTCTTCATCAAATTATATTGTAACCGAAGCTAGCATATTCATTTAAATGATCTCTCGTATTGAAATCATATTAAAAATATCTTATTAGAGGTAGAGGGTTTTTCATACAACTTCCCTAATGCATCCATCAGTTCTTTTGTAGTCTTTTCCTTTGAAAAATTAAATAATACCGAAGATAAAATACACAACCGGATCATTCCAAGTGCCTTCGATCCAACAAATCCCATTTCGCATCTATCATACTCAAGGGTTTGTTCACCTTATCGTATAGTAGAGTATAAATATCCTTCGATAAAGGTAATCTTCCATCTCGCATCTTCCAAAGACTGAAATTCAGCCCGTTGAATTTATCAACCCTAGATCTTCCATCATTTGCCATAGCTCCCACTCAAGATAAAACTTTCCCTACGATTCAACACTTCAGCAAACCAAACCAGGCTCTGATACCAATTGTTAGGAAATAAGTGATAAAATATGCAGAATAATCCCTTACGAGAATCGCAACAGTAGAAACTAATATGCAGAAAATATTACAAATCTCAAATAAAAGTGTAGAATAAATAACACAACATAGAAAGACAAGTATTTAACATGGTTCACCCAATTTGGGCTACATCCACCAAGAATCACTTGCTCAGATTTTATTACAAGCCTCCACTCTCTAAATACAATACCCAGATCCATTTGTAGCTATGCTTAACAAACTCTACAGAATTCACACCCAAATTCAAAGCACATCTACAATGCATTCGCTTGTCTATGTATCATATGCATAAGACCATATAAATAGACAATTTCTTAAGTAGATTGATATAAAACCGTAGGTATCAAAACCATGGGAAAAATCAAAACCATGGGAAAAAACTATGGGTATCAAAACATGGGTAAAAAAACCATGGGCCCAAAAACAGCCCATAACGGTTACCCATTACCCATGGGTTAATAAACCACGCATGAAAATTTACTTCGGGGGCTTTGCCCCGAACCCCCTGACCCGCTCACCGGTGAGAGGGACCGCCGTAAAAATACCCGAGTGTAACACATATAAGGTGTACCACACTCTATCATGAAAATAGGCTCCACAAACATAACATGGCACATGTCAACCGCAGGTTGTACCTTTGAGAAGATTAGGAACTTTTCGAGGATACAACAAGATAAAGTGAACATGTGGCAACACCCTTTACATTGATCATCAAGACATACACACCTTTGAACTTGAAAAAAATTTCCTTCTAGGTTTGGATAGTAATGTAGTTAGGATATGAAGTAGCCCTTTAGGACTCAAGGTACCTTGGCACACGGGGTTAACCCAGGTTGACCCAGTATTCCAATTTATCCTAAGTCTTTATGAGCCTCTTCATATCATGACCTATGTTGTTACCCTAAACTAGAGTAAACCTTGGGCAAGGGGAGGGAATTGAAGTCAGTATAAGGCATTCTAGATAACAATGGAGTGGGGTGAAGGAAATATTCGGATTGATGAGTATGTCGTCAAGGAATAAGATATACAAACAATATGTTAGAAATCTTTGGCCAAAGTATCGCAAGCTGCTGATTGCGTTGTCCTATGTCACCTAGGCTAAGGATCGTGATGCCGATGAATATTGGTAACAAATATTCAGTTAGGTTCCTTAGACAGATCACTCAATACCTAGAGTAGGGTAAGAAAACCAAGTATACAGAGTATTCAGGAGAATGCTCAAAAACTCAATGTTACGCATGAATAGATCGGTAGTTCACCGAGTCATGAAATGAATAGATCGGTTGCTCACCGAGTCATTACAGCTACATATGGTTATCTGTTATAAGAATGGTTGTTATGGAATGTGTGTTCTAAATTATGTATTTAGAACAGAGAACAAAAAAATCCTTGTTTCTAAAATCTTAAAATGGGAATGTTACAATTATTACTGTGAGACTGAGGAGTGAAGTGGAAGTGTTGGGTTAAATTGATAAATTATTAATATAAGACAATGTTTTTCAGTGGAGTTTTTCCCTACGGGTTTCTCCACTTAAATCTGGTGTCTCTTATCTCATTTACTTTCAGCTATTGATATTTTTTTCATTCATATGTTAATTGTTATATGCATTTGTAAAACATCTGGTTAAAATGTCTACACATTATAATCTATAATCCTCAACTATTAATCTATGGATCTATAATTCTTTAATTATATCTTCCGCATTTGTTCTAACATGGTATCAGAGCTTGTGATTATGTGTGTGTAGATCTAGATCTGGATGTTTTCTAGCTTGCAAGAGCAAAGAAGCTTGAAGATTGTTTGATATACGAAACCTTAAAAATTTAGCCGACAACTTCAAGCTAAATCAGGTGCAAAGTTCTAATTTTCATCCCAAAATTACTTGGATATTGGTCAATTGAATATTGAAATCCTGTTAGAGATTTTTGTATGCTTGATCTTTTCTTCTACATCTAGTTTTAGTCATTTATGGTTTAAATCTATCATTTACGAGATTATTTTAAGTTTTCACGTCGTTTATAGTTGTTAGGGTTATTTTTTTATTTTGGACCTGAAATATTTCCTTAGATATAGTTAGTTTAGAGCATTTAAATCCACCTTGTCTTTATAAATCTTTATTTTTGCTAGATATGCTATTGCAAAGCCCGATCCAATATTATTTCACCATCTAGCTTTGTTTTTCAATTTTGTGAAGTTTGGACCAATAAAATTGCTCCAAATAGCTTATTTGTCATGTTTTTCATGTTTTGAAGACATACCCACTCTTAGAGTGCCAAGTGGCTTTAGTATGACATCCTTATGTATTTGAAAAGCTTAGTCCAATCATTTTGTGCCATATAGCTTTTCCCTATCTGTCTTATTTGACTTATTTCATTTCTCGTTATATTCGTAACACCCTTGACAATGGTTAAATTCCTCTACATTTCAAGTGTTGACATGTGATTTTATTGATAAAGGTGTGTTCTTTTGACTGTTGAAGATCACGCTTGAAATGGATAAACCAATTATGCTTTTTGATTGGAGGGTTGGTATGTTGTTGCTTGCAATAATCTATTTCACTCTCTTTGGATAATCTGTAATCTGGTTTAAAGAGTTGCAACTTACCTTTAGCTATTGGACTCATCCTTGGATAAATTCCATTGATCTAAGGTATGTTTTAAATATTTTTATTATAAATGAATGAAAAATTGACATTCATCATTTGTGAGGCTTAACAGACTGAACTTGTGTTTGTGGAAAATTCTTTATTATCTTGGAAACAGTGCTTGCATTCTATTTTGTGTTGAGCTCGGCTCTTCTTGGTTGACCCTTGCAGGGCACTTATGGCATCAAGGGAATTAGGAACCCTACTTTTGGATTCTTGAGATAAATAGATGGTTGTGTACCCTAATAAAACATGGGATTCAGGTAAGTTACCTAACTACTATTACTACCCCTTTACAAGGGATGACATTCTAACCTAAGTTGTTAGCTTGTAATGAAGTGACCTAGGGGATGCTAAGTTATTTTTGAACCTATAGTTTCTGGTTAAAACTACATCCTAACCTAGGATGGAAAACTATTGTTGGGGGTTATATCCTAAGGTTATTTATTTAAACTAACCTAAGATCTAACCTAAGAAAATTCTATCTATCCTAACTATTGGGATATGAAAGGGGACCTAGGGGCCATTGGTAATGGGAACTAAGTGGTGGTTCCAAGGATTTTTATTGGGATTTGTTTTGATTTGGTTTTTAATACATGAAAGGACTACCAGTGTGGCAGGGGTTAGTGAAAGTTAGAGGAATCTACGTGGAGGCATCTCTAAGTTTTGAAATGCATTACGAATTGCAATTGGGTCTCGCCAAATATGAATAGCGGTGACAAGGAAAGGTAACTGTGAAAATTGGTCTTAATGGCATTAATGTGCCTCGAGTTTGGTGAGCAAGCCATCTTGGAAGGCATGTTGGTAGATTTATTGGGGGTTGTTTAGCTTTGCATGCTTCAAAATTTTTGCTTTGCATAGAGCTATCTAGTTCTTTGAACCAGTAGTTTGATCTCCACTTTGTAGTTATTTTTGAACTCTCTGAGCTATTTTCAGTCCGAGGAATGTATAAGTGGGATTGTGGAAAAATAATATGGTTGTTTGATCTTGTTTGGAGAAGAAGAGGTCTTGGAAACTTAAGCTGAAGTATTCTTCAAATCGGTAGAGGCACTATCAGGCATGATAGGCTCTACCCATTAAGATTTCTTCTTTCTTCTAAATGATTCATTAAAATAATTTTCTCATTGGAAATTTTATATTTTCTTGATATATGTGGTTATTTACTTGCATATAAGCTTGATTTTTTTGGGGTTTTGGATTACGAATCTTTTCTTTGTTATTGAAATTTTTTGGAAAACTTCTCTATTTTGGTTCTTAGATGGTTGCATGTAATTGTTTTGGAACTCTTCAATCTGTTTTAGAAGCTCTTTTGACCTTTTTAACTTGAACTAGTAGCTCTATACTATATTTAAGCTTGTATCTTGTTATGAAGCTTATTTTCTTACATTTGAGAATAAGGTGAAAAGAGTTGGCGTATTACTTTATGGGTTCTGAATTCGTTATTGGGTTGATGAGTTTGATCTGTACTTAAGCTCATTGAGCTTGAATTAGGAACTCCTTGGTTGTTTTTAACTTGAACTATCAGTATTGTTGGGATGGTCTTGTATCTCTGTTTATGGTTGTGTTCGGGTAGTTGTAGCACTCTAAGAATAACCTAAACTTGTATGAATCCGTGATTGGTTTTAGCTTTATTTGGACTGAATGGTTGTATGAACTATGTTGAACTTATGGAGGTTCTAAACTTTGAAACTTGTATACGTTCTTACGAAATTACGTACTGATGATTTATTGCATCGTGCTTTGAAATTGAGTTATGTACCGAGATTTTATTATTCCTTATGAAAATAGAAGGCCTGAACCTATAATAGGGTGTTGTTATTATTTTGAGTTTTTACAAAATCCATGTTATTCCATTTTAGATTTGTGTTTGAACTTGGGTTGTGTGAACTTGTGATCAATGCACGAATTCAACACATCACATGAATTCTTGTTGGTCATTTTGATTTCGTATGAAGGAAATCAACTAGTTGTATACTTATTAGTATTTTCTTTGAATTTAAAATTGTAGTTTCCTTTAGTATTGTTTGATGGAAGGGGTCATGTGAGTTGTTGGTCAAATTTGACCGTGTAACTTCTTTATCTCCTTTGTTTTGACGATTGAAGGAACGGTTGATTTGATTCTACCTTTACATCGTATTGTGTTTCATACTTAACTGGGCATGTGAATCTTAGAGTGTATTTTTTCATATCTTCTCTGAGTGTAATCTAGTCTTATGGGAAATCTTGACTGCTTTGTTCTTGAAATAATTGGGGTGAAACTTTGTTCTATTAAGGAACCCCACGTATTAGTTGTAGAGGTTCATGGAAGAGTTACTTATTCCTTTTTGTCTTTTAATTAGAAAAAACCCTACCTGTCATATGATGTTTGAGAAACTAGAGAGTCCTGTGGTTATCTTGATCAGATGAGTTGGAATAAGGTAGGACAGAACTAGTCTTGTCAAGTCACTTTAATATTTACTTCCATCTAAGTAGTGGGTTTTGGATGAATGCTAAGTTCAAACCTGATATCCTATTTGTTGTCTGAAAGTTTCAGTACCATTTATATGGATGTTGACAATGTGAATCTTTCTTGGAAATTCATATTGTCTTCTCATTAGCAGTTTGTTGTTAATGTTTGTAATGGTGATTCAGTCTTCATTTGTAGTGACTTCCCAATCTTTTCAATTGGAGGAATTTTTCTCAACTGTTATACTTTGTTGAACCACCTTGTATTAAAGAGAGAGAGTTATACTCTCTTGGGAGGGGGCAGTCTACAGTTTGAGACTGTACTGTGTTTTCTTCTTAGAAATTGTTTTGAATTTGAGCTAAGTGATGAGGTTAGGTCTTCCTGGGAAGGTTTCTAGAAAATTGGAGGTATTCAGGCTTGAATGTGCATTTGGTTTTGAGCTCTCTTTTGGAAACTAACTTAAGAGTCCTAAGTTGTTTTAGATGTTGGATTTCATTTCATAGTATAAATGAAATGAAATATGGTTTGGGTCCTCATGGTATGTGATCCTTTTCTGTTGACTGATAAGATTATGGATTAAAATTTTCTTTATTCATTCTCTTCTTTGTCTTTATTGAGGGATAGAACTTACTAATATCATTATGTTGTAACTAACCCTTTTGCAGATTGGGAAAAGTTAAATGTGCTCTTCTATCTTTACGAATTTAAGAGATAAATTAATGATAAGGCTTGTTTATTGATCCAAAACTAAATTGATAGGATCTATTAAGTATTGTGGTATAATTTTGAAGTTGTAGATTATAAAATGTTACTTTCTTAGAAGTAGACTAGATTTCTTAATTGTACTTCTTACTTGATGTTATTACTTATGATTACTTTCTTGATGTTTTTCAATTGATTCATGAAATCAAAGTTGTTTAATGAAGCAATTAGTGGAATGCACTTTACTTTAATGCTTAGTGCTTATCATGCTCAGTTCATTGAACTGACCCATGCTAGCAATTTTGCAGATGGACATCGTAAGTGATTAAAGAAGACAGGAAATTTCATGTTGTATTGGGTTATTTGATTTTGAACCTTATGTAAAGAGTTTCGATTCATTCTTTAATTGTATTGAAAAAGAAAAGTTGTATTCTTTTTGGTATGGAAGTTGTTTTTCATACAACATGCCTGAAATACTTATTCTTGTAAATGAAAAGTTTTAAATGAGGAATTTAAATGTTGGAGATTTACTTGTATTGGTTATGTAATCTATCTTATATTTATGAAGAATATGGAATATCTATCTTGATAACATTATTCATATCTATTATATGTATAATACGGTTAAACTTGATAAGTTAGATAAAAAGGGGATATTTTAATCTCTCTTAGTAGGTTGCAACTAGTTATGATTGCATAAGTTATCAATCTTATCTAAACAATTCTATTATAGTATTTAAATGCGTAATGAATATGTGATGGAACGTTAGAGTTTGTGAAAAATAAGAAGGGTTTGACAAACCCTAACACTTAATCAAATAGAGGAAGGTTCTTCCTTGCTAAATGATACATAACCCAAAGAAGGGTGACATGATCATTAAATGTAGACTTCATTTCTTATAAAGTCTACCATGGTTGAACCTAATTGGTGACTACACCTTCTATGAATGATTATGATGTATGTAATGGAACTTATGCTATTGTTGTCCTATTTTTGATTAATTGTTGTTAAACTAAATGAATGAACAATAAAAGCAATCATGAGTTAGAGGAAGTTCTTAAATGCTTAATTGAACCAAGTATAGAACAAGGACTTGAGGAGTGTTGGATTAGGGTTTTACATGACGGATTTGTAATATGTTTTTAACCAAATTAACTTAACCTTAATAACCTCCTTGGTGTATGTACATCGTGATGAGGTAGTTTCTGTAGGATGCTGGCACACACCAACTACAGGAATGTACCTTTGAGAAGACTTGGGTCTTCCCAGAGGATACAACATTACAGTTGACATGTGGCAACACCCTTCTACATTGATCATCTAGATCTACACACAATAAGGACTTGAACTTAGTTTTCTCTAGGTCAAGTTAACAACATGTTTAGGATAGGTAGTAAATTTCTATAACTCAGGGTACTTTGGCACATCGGTTGACTTGGGTCAACCGAGTATGCCCTTTTATCCTAAGTCATCAAAAGTGTCTTCCTATAATAGACTATGTTCCTAACCCAGGCTAGGGTTAAACCTTGGACAAGTGGACTGACAGTAGTCAGTAAAGACCTTTCACGATAATAGAGGAGTGAGGTGAAGGACGTATTCCAAAATGATGAGTATGTCATCTAGGAATAGTGACATACACAATATGTTGTAAAATATTTGGCCAAAGTATCACAAGTTGTTGGTTGCATTGTCCTATGTCACCTAGTTTAAAGCCACATGATACCAAATGAATATTAGTAACAAATATTTAGGTATGTTCTTTAAACAAGATCACTCAGTACCCAGATTAGGGTGAAAACCAAGTATACGAAGTATACGATAAGTATTCAATACTTAAAGTGAAGCATGAATAGATTGGTAGATAACCGAGTCATGGAATGAATAGATCGGTGTATTACCGAGTCATTTACAGCTGCATATGGTTATCTGTTATGAGATTGAATGGCATTGAATGTGTGTTTTAAATTAAATTTTATTTATAACATTGAACATTATGTAAAAAAATTCCCTTGTTTCTAAAGTCTTAAAATGAGAATGTTACATCTTGGTATTATAGTGAAGGTTACTGACTCTTGGACCTATTGTGTCCATAATCGATGAAACTTAAATTTTCTTGTAACAGAAATGGTTAGAACAAGAGGAAATGTTGTAAATAACCCTCCTCCCGAGGACGGAGTGGCAACTTCCCGAAACTCGATGAGATCCTTGCTTCCCGTTAGACACAAGAGATCATCTTGGCCTGTACTTGAAAAAGTAAGTAATGGGCAATGAGGAGGAAGATGACATTGATAACAATAATCAGCCACCTCCTAGGGACAATACCAATGTAGGTGTTGATAATAACAATCGAACATACTGTTTAGCTTTGAAAATAATAAGGCTAGGTTGGCGGTGGAACTCACTAAAGATATAAAAGGATACATCCACCCAAGTTTGATGGCACCACATTGGGGATGGAGTTGAGAATTGGCTTAGCAAAATGGAGAAATATTTTGCAATAAGGAATTTCTCGAGAAGAAAAAAAGGTGATATGGGGAGCATATCAGCTTTCTCATGAAGAATCTTCATGGTTGGATAGTCGAAAGGCTGAGTTAAGCATTGATGAAACTAACTTCACCTGGGATCAATTTAAGGGTTACTTTAGGCAACGTTGGCTACCTCAAATTTACTATGATAAGAAAATGACTGGATTTTTCAGAATTTGGTTTAGGGGAAACTAAGCGTAATTGGGTATTGGGAACGATTTACAAAAATCCTTATGTACCTTAGTACCAACGGATGAGAAGTTCATGATACGAAATTCATCATGGGATTGAATCCTGTTATAGGAGGAGAGGTGGATGTTCATAGCCCAACCATGATGGAAGGGGTTGTTGAAAAGGCCATAAGGAAGGAACAAAAATTAAAGGCAATTTCTGCTCACAAGGAGGAAGTGAGGAAGAAAAATCCAAACTCCTCTTCATCATCTCTTACACCTAAGAAAGGACCATGGAAGAAATTTGGAATGAAAAGTAAGTTTTCATCTGATACTAATAAGAAAGCAGCAACAAACAAGTTTTCTAGTAATGCACGAAACAACTTTTCTAAGAACAATAATAACGGATAGAAGTCCTATGGGGGTCAGAACAATAACTCTAAGGCTGGAAATAAACCCGAGCCTAGGAAGGGACCTATAGGAGGCTGTTATAACTGTGGAAAATATCATTATGCAAATCAATGCCCTTTGAAAAAGGATGATCGTAATCAGTAGCACAAGATACACGCTGCAGTAGCTGACAAGCAGGATGAGAAATAGGCCACACCTATAGAAGTTTCGGGTAAGTTATTTGGTTTACCTGTAACTATTATTTTTGATACCAGAGCTACTGAATGCTTTATTTCTAATAAATTAACATCAAAATTAAAAGAAAAGATGGAAACATGGATAAAATATGGACTGTATAGTATGGAAACAATGTTATTAATACAATTAGTATGTGTCTTTTTGGAGCAGTCCTTGATTTACCTAACTTTTCCACTGAAGTAGATCTTTATGTTGCACCTTTGGGGTCTTATGATGTAATCATAGGTGTTAATTGGTTATCTGAACATAAGGCTAAAGTGGATTGTTTTGAAAAACACATTAGTTGTGTAGATGATCTACAGAAAACAAAAGAGATTCGGTGTGAAACATGAAATTTCTGTTAGAAATATGTCAGCTATGCAACTTAAGAAGGCCAAAAACAAGGGTTGTACCTTATATGCAGTAAAAATTGCTAAAACAACTAAAGAGAAAAATGATGTTATGGAATGATATCCATTGTTACGAGACTTCAGTGATGTATTTTCGGAAGAATTTCTAGGTCTTCCACCCAAAAGGGAGTTTGATTTCATGATTGAGATCAAACCTGGAACTAAACCTATTTCTAAAGCACCATATCAAATGACTACTACATAATTAGTAGAGCTTAAGGCTCAGTTGCAAGAAATTTTGTCTAAAGGTTTGATCAGACCAAGTTTTTCACCTTGGGGAGCACCTGTAATTTTTGTGAAAAAGAAAGATGGAACACTTAGATTGTGCATTAATTATAGAATGTTAAACAAGGCAACAATCAAAAATAGATACCCACTCCCTAGGATTGATGATTTATTTGATCAGATGCGTGGAGCATCAATATATTCTAAGATAGATCTTTGATCTGGATATCATCAATTGTGGATTAAGGATGAGGATATCCATAAAATAGCTTTCAAGACAAGGTATGGACATTATGAGTTCATGGTTTTACCTTTTGGATTGACAAATGCACTTGCAAAATTTATGAATTTAATGAATAATATCTTTCAAGAATACGTGGACAAATTTGTGCTCGTATTCTTGGATGACATTCTCATATATTCCAAAAGTATTAAGGAACACCATGAACATCTAAAGATAGTTTTGGAAATATTAAGAAAGAGATGGTTATTCGGTAAGTTGTCTAAATGTTCTTTCTATGACACAAAAGTACACTATTTGGGACACGTAATAAGTAAGAATGGAATTGTTTTAGATCCTTCAAAAATTGTAGCTATAACTGAGTGGCCTACACCAAAGAATGTACATGAAGTTAGAAGCTTCATGGGACTTGCTGGCTACTATAGAAAATTTGTAAAAGACTTCTCTAAGGTGGTTGCACTAATAACTTCTTTCTGAAGAAGGATAAAAAGTTTGTTTGGAATGAGAAATGTCAAATTGCATTCAAAAATTTGAAGGAATAGTTAACTTCAACACCTATTCTTGCAGTACCAGATCCTAATGGAGATTTTATGGTGGTAACTGATGCATCTGGTGAAGGTTTAGGAGGCATTTTGTTACAAAATGGTCATGTCATAGCTTACGAAAAGTAGGAAAATTAAGTTACATGAGTTGAATTATGCTCCACATGATTTAGAGCTTGCTGCCATTGTTCATGCATTGCAAGTTTGGAGGCATTTCTGTTGGGTAAACCTTTTGAATTGAAAACTGATCATCTTGGGCTGAAATATATCTTCACTCAGCCAAATCTTAATGCAAGGCAATGAAGGTGGTTAGAGTTTTTGTCTCAATATGATTTTGACATCAATTATATCAAAGGTAAAGAAAATAGAGTGGTTGATGCTCTAAGTCGTAGGAAGCACATTTATGCTCTTATAACATTGAGAACTCAATTTAAGGATGAAGTAAAAAGTGTTATGGAGTCTGATTCTTATTTTTAGCAAGTAAAGATAACACTTGCTGCAGATTCTAGTGATTTGAGATATAAAGGTTTTCACTTTGATAAGGAAGGAATCTTACAATTTGAAAATAGAGTATATGTACCTTTGCTAAATGATTTGAGAAAGAAATTGTTATCAAAATTTCACAATTCACCTTTTTCTGGACACCCTGGTATTACAAAAATGCTTGCTGATATAAAACAACAATATTTCTGGAAGGGAATGAAAAAGGATGTAATAGACTTTGTGACACATTGCCTTGAATGTCAACATGTTAAAGTGGAACATATGCACCCATCTGGTTTGTTGTATCCTCATAGCATACCACAAGTACAAATGGCAAGTGATAAGCATGGACTTTGTACAAGGGTTGCCTATGTCAAGAAATAAACATGATGTTATTTTAGTAGTTGTGGATAAACTAACAAAGGTAGCACATTTTATCACTGGAAATCTGAAGGATGATTCTCCAGTGTTAGCTAAAATATTTGTACATGAAATTTTAGATTACATGGAGTACCTGAATTAATCATTTCAGATAGAGATCCTAGAATGACGTCAAGATTTTGGCAAACGCTTAATGTAGCTTTAGGAACTAAGCTGAATTTCAGTTCTGTGTATCATCCAGAAACAGATGGATAGACTGAAAGAGTTAATCAAGTTTTAGAGGATATGTTATGAATGTATTGTATGGATCAGTAGTACAAGTGGGAAGAGTACCTTCCACTAGTTGAGTTTGCATATAATAATACATATCATGCCTCTCTTAAGATGGCACCTTTTGAAGCATTATATGAAAGAAAATGTAGAACCCCTGTTAGTTGGGACAACATGGAAGATAGAGAGGTAATTGGACCTGAAATCCTTATTGAAATGGAACAACAAGTTAAATTGATTCGTGAACGCTTGAAAGAAGCAGCAGATAGACAAAAGAGTTATGCTGATTTGAAGCGGGTAGATAGGAAGTTTGAACTTGGTGAGAAAGTCTTTCTTTGGGTCAAACCAAAAAAGAGCTCTATAACTTTTGGAAAGGCTACCAAGTTATCACCTCGTTATGTGGGACCTTTTGAGATAGTTGAAGTAATCAACCATGTAGCTTACTTCGCTTAGCATTACCTCCTACTTTATCATGAATGCATGATGTTTTCCATATTTCTTTGCTTAAGAAATACGTTTCAGATTTATCACATGTGTTAAATTGGAATTCCTTGCAGGTCCAAGATCTAGGAATAATTGTGGTTAAACCCATATGAGTACTGGAAACTCACCAGTTGCATTTGAGAAATCGTGAGATAAGTCAATGCAAGGTCCAATGGGACCAGTTTAATGAAGAAAGTGCAACCTAGGAAAACTGGATGATATGAAAACTACTTTTCCATATCTTTTTGAATAGAATTGATTTTGTTGACTGATAAAAAAATTGTGATTTTATCTTTATAATACAATAAGTATGCCAGTTTGGGCAGATATTTATTTGTTTGAATAAACAACTAATTAATGCTGATTTCTAGAATTTAAAATTTTGATACTGTTGCAAACATATGTTAAGAAAGTGAATAAAAATTGATTATCCTAAATGCAATGATTAAAATGAGGTAATCATCGGGCGATGATTCTTTTTAGGAGGGAAGCATGTAACACCCTCGACAATGGTTATATTCCTCCTTTGCATTTCAAGTGTTGACATGTGATTTTCTTGATAAAGGTGTGTTCTTTTGACTGTTGAAGATCATGCTTGAAATGGATAAATCAATTATGCTCTTTGATTGGAGGGATAGTATGTTGTTGCTTGCAATAATCTATTTCACTCTCTTTGGATAAGCTACAATTTGGTTTTAAGAGTTGCAACTTACCTTTCGCTATTGGACTCATCCTTGGATCAATTCCATTGATCCAAGGTATGTTTTAAATCTTTTTATTATAACTGAATGAAAAATTGACATTCATCATTTGTGAGGCTTAATAGACTGAACTTGTGTTTGTGGAAAATTCTTTATTATCTTGGAAACAGTGCTTGCATTCTATTTTGTGTTGAGCTCAGCTCTTCTTGGTCGACCCTTGTAGGGTGCTTATGGCATCAAGGGAATTAGGAACCCTGCTTCTGGATTCTTGAGATAAATAGATGGTTGTGTACCCTAATAAAACATGGGATTTAGGTAAGTTACCTAACTACTGTTACTATACCCCTTTACGAGGGATGACATTCTAACCTAAGTTGTTAGCTTGTAATGAAGTGACCTAGGGGGATGCTAAGTTATTTTTGAACCTATAGTTTCTGGTTAAAACTACATCCTAACCTAGGGTGGCAAACTATTGTTGGGGGTTATATCCTAAGGTTATTTATTTAAACTAACCTAAGATCTAACCTAAGCAAATTCTATCCTAACTATTGGGATATGAAAGGGGACCTAGGGCCATTGGCAATGGGAACTAAGTGGCGGTTCTAAGGATTTTTATTGGGATTTGTTTTGATTTGGTTTTTAATACATGAAAGGATTGCTAGTGTGGTAGGGGTTAGTGAAAGTTAGAGGAATCTACATGGAGGCATCTCTAAGTTTGGAAATGCATTACGAATTGCAATTGGGTCTCGCCAAATATGAATGGTGGTGGAAAGGAAAGATAAGTGGGAAAATTGGTCTTAATGGCATTAATGTGCCTCGGGTTTAGCGAGCAAGCCGTCTTGGAAGGCATGCTAGCGGATTCGTTGGGGGTTGTTTAGCTTTGCATGCTTCAAAAAATTTTCTCCGCATGGAGCTATCTAGTTCTTTGAACCAGTAGTTTGATCTCCACTTTGTAGCTATTTTTGAACTCTCTAAGCTATTTTCGGTCCGAGGAATGTATAAGTGGGATTGTGGAAAAATAATATGGTTGTTTGATCTTGTTTGGAGAAGAAGAGGTCTTGGAAACTCATCACGGAAGTCTTTTTGAATCAACAGAGGCACTATCGGACATGATAGGCTCTACCCATTAATATTTCATGCTTTCTTCTAAATAATTCTCTAAAACAATTTTACTAAATGAAATTTTATATTTGCTTGATATATGTGGTTATTTACTTGCATGTAAGCTTGGAAAATTTGTGGGTTTTTGGATTACGAATCCTTTGTTGTTATTGATAGTTTTTGGAAAAATTATTTGTTCTGGTTGTTAGATGGTTGCATGTAATTATTTTGGAACTCTTCAATCTATTCTAGAAGCTCTTTTGACCTCTGTAACTTGAACTAGTAGTTTTGTACTGTATTTAAGCTTGTAGCTTGTTTTGAAGCTTGTTTTCTTGCATTTGAGAATAAGGTGAAAAGAGTTGGCTTATTACTTGATGGGTTTTGAATTCATTATTGGGTTGACGCGTTGATCTATACTTAAGCTCATTGAGCTTGAATTAGGAACTCCTTGGCCATTTTTAACTTGAACTGTCAGTATTTTTGGGATGGTCTTGTATCTCTATTTATGGTTGTGTTCGGGTAGTTGTTGTAGCACTCCAAGAATACTCTAAACTTGTATGAAGTCATGATTGGTTTTAGCTTTATTTGGACTGAGTGGTTGTATGAACTGTGCCAAACTTATGGAGGTTTTGAACCTTGAAACTTGTATACAGTTCTTACAAATTTTGTACTCATTGTTGAGTTATTGCGTCATGCTTTGAACTTGAGTTATGTACTGAGATTTTATTCTTCCTTATGAAAATAGAAGGCCTGAACCCGTAATAGGGTGTTGGTATTATTTTGAGTTTTTACAAAATCCATGTTATTCCATTTTAGATTCGTGTTTGAACTTGGGTTGTTTGAACTTGTGATCAGTGCACGAATTCAATGCATCACATGAATTCTTGTTGGTCATTTTGATTATGTATGAAGGAAATCAACGAGTTGTATACTTATTGGTATTTTCTTTGAATTGAAAACTGTAGTTTCCTTTAGTACTGTTTGATGGAAGGGGTCTTGTGAGTTGTTGGTCGAATTTGACTATGTAACTTCTTTATCTCCTTTGTTTTGACGATTGAAGGAACGGTTGATTTGCTTCTACCTTTAGACTGCACTGTGTTTCAAACTTAACTGGGCATGTGAATCTTAGAGTGTATTTTGTTCATATCTTCTCTGAGCATATTCTTGTCTTGTGGGAAATCTTGACTGCTTTGTTCTTGAAATAATTGGGACTGAAACTTTGTTCTATTAAGGAACCGACGTATCAGTTGTAGAGGTTCATGGAAGAGTTACTTCTTCCTTTCTGTCTTTTAATTGGAACAAACCCTACCTATCGTATGATGTTTGAGGAACTAGAGAGGTATGTGGTTATCTTGATTAGATGAGTTGGAATAAGGTAGGACATAACTAGTCTTGTCGAGTCACTTTAATATTTACTTCCATCTGAGTAGTGGGTTTTGGATGAATGCTAAGTTCAAACCTGATATTCTATTTGTTGTCTAAAAGTTTTAGTACCATTTATATGGATGTTGACAATGTGAATCTTGCTTGGAAATTCAGACTATCTTCTCATTAGTAGTTTGTTGTTAATGTTTGTAATGGTGATTCAGTCTTCATTTGTAGTGACTTCCCAATATTTTCAATTGGAGGACTTTTTCTCAACTGTTATACTTTGTTGAACCACCTTGTATTAAAGAGAGAGTTATACTGGGAGGGGGCATTACAGTTTGAGACTATCTTGTGTTTTCTTCTTAGAACTGTTTTGAATTTGAGCTAAGTGATGAGGTTAGGTCTTCTTGGGAAGGTTTCTGGAAAATTGGAGGTATTCGGGCTTGACTGTGCATTTGGTTTTGAGCTCTCTTTTGGAAACTAAATTAAGAGTCCTAAGTTGTTTTAGATGTTGGATTTCATTTCATAGTATAAATGAAATGAAATATGGTTTAGGTCCTCGTGGTATGTGATCCTTTTTCTGTTGATTGATAAGATTATGGATTAAACTTTTCTTTATTCGTTCTCTTCTTTGTCTTTATTGAGGGATAGAACTTACTAATATCATTATGTTGTAACTAACCCTTTTGTAGATTGGGAAAAGTTAAATGTGCTCTTCTATCTTTACGAATTTAAGAGATAAATTAATGATAAGGCTTGTTTATTGATCCAAAACTAAATTGATAGGATCTATTAAGTATTGTGGTATAATTTTGAAGTTGCAGATTATAAAATGTTACTTCCTTAGAAGTAGACCAGATTTCTTAATTGTACTTCTTACTTGATGTCATTACTTATGATTACTTGCTTGATGTTTTTCAATTGATTCATGAAAGCAAATTTGTTTAATGAAGCAATTAGTGGAATGCACTTTACTTTAATGCTTAGTGCTTATCATGCTCAGTTCATTGAATTGACTCGTGTTAGCAATTTTGCAGATGGACATCGTAAGTGATTAAAGAAGATAGGAAATTTCATGTTGTATTGGGTTATTTGATTTTAAACCTTATGTAAAGAGTTTTGATTCATTCTTTAATTGTATTGAAAAAGAAAAGTTGTATTCTTTTTGGTTTGGAAGTTGTTTGTCATACAACATGCCTAAAATAATTATTCTTGTAAATGAAAAGTTTTAAATGAGGAATTTGAATGTTGGAGATTTACTTGTATTGGTTGTGTAATCTATCTTATATTTATGAAGAATATGGAATATCTATCTTGATAACATTATTCATATCTGTTATATGTATAATACGGTTAAACTTGATAAGTTAGATAAAAAGGGGATTAGTTTAATCTCTCTTAGTAGGTTGCAGTTGGTTATGATTGCATAAGTTATCAATCTTATTTAAACAATTCTATTATAGTATTTAAATGTGTAATGAATATGTGATGGAACGTTAGAGTTTGTGAAAAATAAGAAGGGTTTGACAAACCCTAACACTTAATCAAATAGAGGAAGGTTCTTCCTCGCTAAATGATGCATAACCCAAAGAAGGGTGACATGATCATTAAACGTAGACTTCATTTCTTATAAAGTCTACCATGGTTGAACCTAATTGGTGACTACACCTTCTATGAATGATTATGAAGTATGTAATGGAACTTATGCTATTGCTGTCCTATTTTTGATTAAATGTTGTTAAACTAAATGAACAAACAATAAAAGCAATCATGAGTTAGAGGAAGTTCTTAAATGCTTAATTGAACCAAGTATAGAACAAGGACTTGAGGAGTGTTGGATTAGGGTTTTGCACGGATGTTGTAATCTATTTTTAACCAAATTAACTTAACCTTAATAACCTCCTTGGTGTATGTACATCATGATGAGGCATTTTCTATAGGATGTTGGCACACACCAACTGTAGGAATGTACCTTCGAGAAGACTTGGGTCTTCCCAAGGATACAACATTACAGTTGACATGTGGCAACACCCTTCTACATTGATCATCTAGATCTACACACAATAAGGACTTGAACTTAGTTTTCTCTAGGTCAAGTTAGCAACATGTTTAGGATAGGGAGTAACTTTCTATAACTCAGGGTACTTTGGCACATCCGGTTGACTTGGGTCAACCGAGTATGCCCTTTTACCCTAAGTCATCAAAAGTGTCTTCCTATAATAGACTATGTTCCTAACCTAGGCTAGGGTTAAACCTTGGACAAGTGGACTGTAGTCAGTAAAGACCTTTCATGATAACAGAGGAGTGAGGTGAAGGACGTATTCCAAAATGATGAGTATGCCATCTAGGAATAGCGACATACATAGTATGTTGTAAAATCTTTGGCCAAAGTATCGCAAGCTACTGGTTGCATTGTCCTATGTCACCTAGTTTAAAGCCACGTGATACCAGATGAATATTAGTAACAAATATTCAAGTATGTTCTTTAAACAAGATCACTCAGTACCGGATTAGGGTGAAAACCAAGTATACGATAAGTATTCAATACTTAAAGTGAAGCATGAATAGATCGGTAGATAACCGAGTCATGGAATGAATAGATCGGTGTATTACCGAGTCATTTGCTGCATATGGTTATCTGTTATGAGATTGACTAGCATTGAATGTGTGTTCTAAATTAAGTTTTATTTAGAATAGTGAACATTATGTAAAAAAATTCCCTTGTTTCTAAAGTCTTAAAATGGGAATATTACATATTCTTTTGACTGCGAAGCTTGAGCCAATAATATTACTCCAACTATCTATGCATTGTCAGCTTTTGTGAAGCCCGAGCCAATCAAAAGGCTCCATCTTACTTTATTGTGTTAGTAATATTGTTTATATGATTTTGATCGCGAAATGTGAGTCAATAAGGGCTTTACTCGTGTCTTTGTGTTGTTAGACTTGGATTATATATCCTCTGTCATCTATGAAATTTGAGCCAATAATATTTCTCAAAGTAGCTCTGTATTTCACATTTCTAGTATTCTTTTAGCTTGCTTATGACATATGCAAAGGAAAAATGAATAAAATTACTCTAAGTATATTTTATTTCACACTTGTTAGATTTACAAAATTTGAGCCAATATAATTGCTCCACAATTTTACATTTGTCAGTCTTTCATTTGTGGCAGTTGGTATCCAATTATTCCATCATTTCACATTTGTTAGTGTTTGTCACTCTTGCAAAAAGTGATCCATTTAAAAGGCTCCATGTGTCCTTAGTTTGCTTTAGTCATTTTGGTTGCACATTGTGAAGTGTGAACCAATAGTATTTGGACATGTACATCTCTTTTTTACATTTGTCAGTCTTTGTCATTTGCGAAGTGTGATCCATTTAAAAGGCTCCACGTATCTTATTTTTTGACTTGTCTTTTTATATTTGTAAAGTGTGAATCAATTGATTTTTGACACGTATTTTAATTGTGTTAGCCTTCACAAGTGTCAGGGTGTCAGTCTTTGCTTTGGCTTAGCCACTTAAATTATGACACTTGTCTTATACCTTTTAGACCGAACTTTATTTCAAGTTTGGTTTATTTTGGGGACTTTAAGCCCACTCAAAGCTATCTATTTAAATTTTGGTGAAAATCCGCCAAGTGTCTTTTCTTTAGTTGTTAAACTTTCAACAAATGGCCTCATTTGACTAAGACTTTGATTTCGCATTGTGTCAAAGTGAAAAGCGATCCAATTAATTTAAGACATGTGTATACGGTTTTTTTTTTTAATTAATTATCTTCTATTTTATTAGTTGCATTGTGAAATGTGAGCTAATTAAAAAGTGACATGTATATTTATTTTTCATTATTGTTGGTCTTGTCTTAGTTTTTTGACGTATGTCTATTTTGTTTATTTTCGCAGACCAAAAAAAGCATTATTTTTTTAAAGTTTCGTGTCCCCTTGAGGATATATTTTTAAGTTATTTTTTATTAAGTATCTCATTTTTTAGCTCACCCTACCGAGTTACTAAATAAATTATCAAGATACTCTAGCCCGACTTAGTTCGAGCTCAGTTAGCTCTCCTATAAACTTGACCCTAACTAATATCTGTCAAATTGATCTTAAATTCGACCAAATAAAGTTGTTTTTGACTAAATTCAAGCTAATTGCATTCGTATAGCTAATAAAAATATGTAGATAATTTTTGTCTCTGTTTGGATTCCTTGACTCATTTTTAGTTGAATTTATTTACATTTCCATATAAGCTTTGAAAATGGCCAGATTTTGCAGTTTTTGTTGGATAAGTCTCAACTTTTAAATGGAACAAACTATAGTATCTAGAGGGTAAGGTTAAAATCTTGTTTCATGGCTAGAAAGTTTGGGATCTTGTGAATGGTATTGAAAAATGTCCCACATGGAGATAAGCTACCCCTGAAAACCTTAGCTCCTTCTCTTAGAGATCTCAGGAAGCTTTGTCCATCCTATTGCAAAGCATTAGAGATGAATTCTTAATGCATATAGGTCATATGGACTCACTGCAGATGCATGGAAGCAATTAGAGACCATGCATGAAGGCAATAGGTTGTCTAAAATTATTAAACTAGTTTTAGAGTTGTTTACAACACCCATGAAGGGGGATGAGAAAATTGTCAACTATTTGGCTAAAATTAAGAACATCAAAGCTCAATTAGATGGCTGCAACTGTGAATTATTTCAAGATAATATTTTGTACTTCATAATTCAAATCAATATTCATGAAAAGTTTAGAAACTACATCTCAATTCTCAATTCTAAGTATCAAAATGAGAATGATGCTTGATCTAGACACTTTGTCTTCTTTATTGATTTAAGAAGAGAGATTCATGGAGAAATTTGATTCAAAAGAGACTACTTCTCAAGCTCTATTCTCATAGAATCATAAGTCTGCTCATAATAAAAATAACAACAATCATAGTCAAAATCCTAATATCAGATCTAGATTTAAATCAAATCCTAAGACTAACTCTAAGAACAATAAGAAATTTAAAGTCAAATTTAATGGTACTTGTAATAAGTGTGGAAAATTTGGGCATAAAGAGTTTGATTGTAGGGTGAAGACTAACAAATCAACTAAGAATACTAAGAACAACAAGCCTAATAACCATAAGAAAAATCAGAAGCAAACCCAAGAAAATGTGGTTGAGCAGTCTATTGCTTTGTATATTGCCCTTTCAACTTCAAATGACAATGAATGGATTCTTGACAATGGTGCCTCTAGGCACATGACTTGTACTCTTGGTATCCTCTCAGATGTAGTTAAATGTGAAGAGAATATCTATCTAGGAGATAACTCAATCATTATATCAGAAGGTTGTGGCAATGTTAAGCTTTCAAATGGTGTAATTAGGAATGTCTTGTATGTTCCTCAATTGAAAAAGAATCTTTTGTCTTTCTCTCAGCTAACTAAATAAAACTATAAATTTGTTTTCTGCAAGATAAGTGGTTTGTCAAATATATGTTTAAAAATGTTATTTCTTCTGTAATTCAGAAAAATGGCTTGTATATCTTTGATGGTTTTGTGTCTGAATATTTTTTTCTTCCTCTTCTAGGAATGATATTCAACTTTGGCATGAAATACTTTGTCATGTAGATTTCAAAATCCTATATGATATTTCTAGATCTTGTTGTTGGTCTTCCTAAGATAAAGACATGTCATGAAACTTATGAAAGTTACCTATGTGGTAAAAAACATGCTCAACCATTTCAAAAACAACATGATCCAAATTCCTCTTAGTTATTAGAACTAATTCATAGTGATGTGAGAGGTCCACTTGATTTTCCTTCTCTTAGTGGAGCCTTGTATGTTGTATATTTTATTGATTATTACTCTAGAATGACTTGGTCTTATTTCATTAAGAAGAAGTTTGATATCTTAGTTAAGTTTCAAGAATTTAAAGCTCTAGTTGAGAATGATTCTAATCTGAAAATTAAGAGAATTAGGACTGATAATGGAGGTGAATATGTCAGCAAAATGTTTGATGAGTTTTGTGTGTCATGTGGGATTCAAATAGAGTTGACTACTCCCTATTCCCCTTAGCAAAATGGCATTACAGAAAGAAAGAATATGACTATCTTAGAAATGGCTAGGACTATGATTCATGCTTCCAATGTGCCTAAATTATTATGGGTTGAAGCTATGAACATTGCTGTCTATATTCTTAATAGAGTTCCTACTAAAGCTCTTCATCAAGCAACTCCTCATGAATTTTGGACAAAGCAAAAACCAGATATTTCTCACTTAAGAATATTTGGTAGTCCTGCTTTTATCTTCATTCCAAAATACAAAAGGAAGAAGCTTGATCCAACCTCTTTTTCTTGTATTTTTGTTGGCTATGGCTGTAAAAATAAAGGATTGAGAGTTTATGATCCATTCAAGCATGACATTGTTGAAAATAGAAATGTTCAAGTCTTAGAAATAACTTTCTCTGATGATCCTCATGAACCCTCCTTTGCTTCTCTAGAGATAGAGCCTGATAATTCTTCTCCCATGGAAACATAATTTCAAGAGGTTGATCATTCTGATCTAGATATGATGGAGATTGAGGGGGATTCATCTCAAAATTTCTTACAACCTAAGATTCCTAAATGGGCTCAAATTCTTGTTCAAAACTCTCAACCATGATAATATTAGAAAGCTAACTAGAAGTCAACATACTTATCATGCCTTGATGACCCTCTATGAGGTAGAACCAAAATCCTTTGAAGAATAATCTCAAGATGATAGATGGCTTCAAGATATGAAGGATGAATACAATGCTTTAATAAAAATGAAATTTGGGAACTAGTCCCCCATCCTTCTAAAAGAAGCATTGTAGGATCTAGGTGGCTCTTTAAAATCAAATATAACTCTATAGGAGAAATTGAAAAGTTCAAGGCAAGGTTGGTAGCTCGTGGTTTCACTCAGAAACTTGGTATATACTATGTTGAGACCTTTTTTCCCGCTAAGATGAGAAGCTGTGAGAGTTATTATTGCATTAGCTTCCCAATATGGTTGGGAGATTTACCAAATGGATGTTAAAAATGCTTTCTTAAATGGTGACTTAAAAGAAGAAATATATATGAGTCAGCCTAAAGGTTTTGAAGAACCTAGTAAAGAAATTTATGTTTGTAAGCTTAAAACGTCTTTGTATGGTCTTAAGAAAGCTCCTAGAGCTTGGTATGCTAAAATTAATAGGTTCTTTTAGGAACTTGGTTTTTCTAATTGTTGTTTTAATAATGATTTATTTGTTAAGTTTGATAACAACTATATTATAATTATTATTCTCTATTTTGATAATATTTTGATTACTAGTAGTGATAAAACTCTAATTGTTAGAATCAAAGAAACTTTAAAACAACATTTTGAAATGTCTGATTTAGGTTTATTAAATCATTTTCTTGGCATGATTATATTTCAAGATCATAAGTCTATTGTTTCATCTCAATCTTAGTATGCTATGAATTTTCTTAGAATATTTAACATGATTGACTGTAATCTTGTTGCCATTCCTATTGAAGTTGGTGTTAAGTTAGACCCTAAACTAGCTTGTGCTAAATTTGATCCTACTCTGTATAGGTAGCTAGTTGGTAGTCTAATTTATTTGACCATTACTAGACCTAATATTTCTTATGCAGTAGGAGTAGTTTCAAGATTTATGCAAGAACCTTATGAGGTTCATTGGAAAATGGAAAAGAGAATTTTGAAATATATTAAAGGAACAATCAATTATGGTCTTTTTTATTCTTCTTGTAATGATGCACAATTATTTGGTTACTATGATTTTGATCATGTTGGTGATGTTGTAGATAAAAAGTCTACTTTTGGATATATTTTCAAGTTGGGTGTAGGTGCCATCACTTGGAGTAGCAAGAAGCAACCAATAGTGTTTATATCTTCTACTGAGGCAGAGTATAGAAGTGTTATGGAAGCTTCCAAAGAAGCTATGTGGTTGAAAAGACTGTTGGATGAGTTGTACATGGGCATCAAAGGGAGCACTACTCTTCTATGTGATAGCCAAAGTTAAATTTATCTTGCAAAGAATCTAGTTCAGTATCAAAGGAACAAGTATATTGAAGTTCATATGCATTTTATTCGAGAAAAAGTCCTAAATGGTGATATTGATCTCAAGTTTTGTGCCTTGTTGGTCCTATCAGAGTTTCCATTAAGGGGGAGTGTGCATGAAAATGCCACCTCTTAGTATCGTAAACTTCCAATACTTCCTCCACTTTGTAATAAGTAAATGTGTCACTTTATGTGAAGTTACTTGTAAATCCCAACGAAGCTTTAGTTATGGGTATGCCTTAATTTATAAAAGGCTCCATAATTTGATGTAAGTCTTCATAAGTAAAGCACTTTTTCTTAAGAATTTTTGTATGGGAAGATCAGTTGATCTCCCTTGTTTGCATGCTAGCTTGAATCACTGTTGCTGATTCAAGGATCTGTAAATCCTTTTGTAGAAAAAGGTTAAATTGGCATGTCTATTTTTGTTTTCCCACTTAACATTAAGGGGAGTTTTGGGGTGTTAATGTCAAGTGGGGATACCCACTTAAACAACCCTTGTCTTAAAGATTATTTTTAATAATATTAGTCGGTCTTCACAACTTTGAAAAGAGTGAAGTGGTATAACCACTCACCCATCCTATATAAATAGGATGATCCCTCACGGGATTGGATGACTTGGTAATCTAGATTTTGCTAATTTTTTTCATAGATCGATTGATCTATACTTAGCTACGTATGCAATATGTTATACAACAAGAAAAAGTTTCTTATTGTTATTGTGAGACCGAGGAGCGAAGTGGAAGTTTCTTATTGTTATTGTAAGACAATGCTTTTTTAATGGAGTTTTTCCCTACGATTTTCTCCACTTAAATTTGGTGTCTCTTGTCTCATTTACTTTTAGCTATTGATATGTGTTTCCATTCATATGTTAACTATTATATGCATTTGTAAAACATATGGTTAAAAAAATTATAATCTATAATCCACAACTGTTAATCTGTGGATCTATAAGTCTTCAATTATATCTTCCCACATTTTTTCTAATAAGAACTAGGCCTCCTATTTACCCACACACCACCACATAGGAAAATGGTCAGCCTTTTCTTCTGGGCATTCCCCCATATTAAAATTTCCAAATAAAATCAAAATGGAATCAAGGAGGGAGTCAAAAATCCATGTACATAAAATATATCTCTCAACTACATCATTGCATGTGTAAATGTTAGCAAGCCTAAGGATGTACCTATTGAAATCAAAGAGGGTCCACACCACCCAATGGGTGGGGTCATAGCCCCAACAAATCAAATGTTATAAAAAGTCAAGAGAAATCAGTGTCATGACCCCTCCACGTTTAGGTTCATGATTGGACACATGGTATCTTGCATGGAGCCAAATTATGTGAGTAGAAGATTAGAGAGGAAATCCTGTAAGTTTAAATTCCTACAAATAGAGAAAATACATATGTTGAAAGTGAAGACAACTATCCCTAACATAATATATTTGGGTGGGATTAGTAAGGACATGCACATTCCAAGAGTACACAATCATTTGATAGAATTGAATTACATAGATCCTTCATAATCAAAACTGGAGAGGGAAGAGAACTGATTGTGAGATGAGTTGATCAAGGCAACATCTTCCACTAACTATGGTTTAAATTTTTCTTGAACAAATTCTCCATCTTTGGTGGGGTTTGGGCTATGGGAACAGCTAAGGCATGATTTTTATACACAAGTGAGTTATTTTCTTCCATAAAAGGTGACTTGGGAAGATAAAGAGAAATAAAGGCCAAGAGAGCATAATATTTCATGGGGATCACAATTGAGGAAGCTAGTAGAGAGCAACCGAGAATGTCCGAGATACAACTTATTTTACGGGAGTGATGGAGGAGCTTGCACCATAATTATTAATTGGATGATAAGAAAATACTCGAGGATTTTTTTAGGCCACAGTCATAGCCTCTTTTTTTGGTCACTGTGGTCTAGTCATATCTAGAGGAGGGGGCTTCGGGTTCTATTTGTTTCTTTTCTTGTGTCCTAGAGCAAGATTCAACCATAAGAGGACATTCCCAAATCATATGGTCAGACACTTGGCAACAAAAATAAGTATTAGGTAAGTTTATGTATAAAACACATTGAGAGAAATGGGTTTCCCCAACTTGAACTTGAATTTAAATTGTGTCTCGATGTGTCTTTGGATATGTCAACTTCAACACAGACCCACTTTTGAGGGTGAGCATTGAAAAATTTGGGTTGTTCCAAACAAACAAGTCTCCCCAAGGGTTTGATTAAATGCTCAAAAAATCCCCACAAGGGGAGAGGAAGCTTGGGAAATGCAACCCAAACCTGGAATGCTTTGTGACTTGTAAATATCTGGTCTAGTGTGAAAACAACACCGGTGTGTTATGGATAAACTAAAGACCATGGTTGACAAGTGGCTTTTTTAGGGCCCAAAATATTGGCCAAGTATAATAAGGTACGTGGGCATGCGAGACCTAGTTGAAGAAGGGCGCATGGGGTAAAGGTGCGCATGGGGTTCTAACATGGTTTTGTAGAACATACGACACATGCACATAAGGCAAGATGAGTTTTGGAATTATCCATATTCGGTGTTCTAGGAAGAATATGAGAAAAGCATGACATGTCTAGAATGCAAAGTGGATAAGGTGTCACTATGATCGTAGGATCAAAAAGGGACTATTCCATACATGCAATGAAAGGTTCTAGAAGAACATCATTACACAGAGTGGAGATCTTGGATCAAAGGAGACATGCTCCATTGGAGGACCACTTGGACACTTGGCAGCCGATATGTTACCTCAGAAGGCATGGCGGTGAAGGTAGGAAAGCTATATAATGAGGTGCGCAGATGGTAGAAAAGGGTGATGGGTAAGGGTGTGAAGAGATAGAGATATACATGGAGTCATCCTAAGAGAGAGGAGGTATTGGAAAGGTGACACAACTTTCTAGGGATCTTATGGATGATTCTAGAGGTTGGGATTAGGAAAATATATGAGTGATGACACACTTAGAGGGATGTGCCTACATTCATCTTTGTAAGGTGATGAACATAGTGCAGTTATGATGCATTACTTGGTTTTGCATTGTTATATGAAGGTTTGTTATGACTTCAAGGGATGTAATATGGTTATTAAACATGTTGATATAAATATAAGGCTCTGTTCTAAATAATATATGTGTTCATGAGTATAATACTTATGCATTTCCTTTATGTATGAACCATTTCCATATGTTGTTAGCTATTTCTCTTTTCTGGATGCAATAAGGTAACAAATTGTCCTAGGTTCTCGGAATGTTGTACAGCTTCTTTTCTATTCGTTTTCACTTGAATATTTTTCATAAGGTAATGTATTCTTGCAAGACTCACATAAAGGAGAGGCTCGGTGCCCATGCGTGCCACAGGTGAGCACCTAACACCCTTTGGGTGATAGGTCGAGTGCACATGGGATTATACTATTGGTTATTAGGAATTAGAGAACAAATATGCAGAAACAATTCCTCAAACCACAACAGTAGGAAACTATATAGCATAATTATACTTGCAGAAATATAACAACATAAATGAATAATGCACAAAAGAAGACAAGACAAGATTTAACATGGTTCACCCAATGTGGGCTACGTCCACCAAGAACTTTCTTAGATTTTATTATCAACAAGAGTAAAAAAACTCTCACAATCTTCTCTCAGTTATGAACTCACAAAAAAATTCCAAAGATGTTAAACCACATCTAAACCACAATTGACACCCAATTGCATAACCTTGATCACTCTTGATCACCTCTTGATCATTAAGACTCAAGACCTCTTAAACACTCAATATATCTTTAAGATACCCTAACACCTTTATTTATAGGATTAAAATCCTTCTAAGAAGCCCTAAAGCTGACCCTAGAAGTTTGAAAGTCGTGATCTTTCAACTTCCCACGGCTGGAAAAAATAGCCCCGACGTTAATAGAAACGTCACAACAATGGCACAATCGCCATGTACCCACGTCATAGAAAACAACTGCAGAATACTCCGAAGTCTCCAAACTTAACTATTCGAGCTCCAGCACTTCAACATTGATTCAAGAAGACCTAAAACAAGCTCCACACCCCAACAATCTCCCACTTGGAGACTATTTCCACTGAGAAAAGTTCTTAACCCTTCATTATCAACCATGAAGGCCAATCAAATTTGAACACAACTTCAACTTCTCCCTTGTGACCACCTTGGTCATCATATCCACAGGATTCTAACTGGTATGAATCTTTTCCAACTTCAACTTATCTTCTTCCAAAGTTGTCATGATGAAATGATATCTCAGCTAAATGTGCTTCGTCCTAGAGTGGAAAGTGGAGTTCTTCACCAAATGAATAGTGCTCTGACTATCACTGTGTAGTCTCCCAAATTCCTGCTTATGACCCAAATCATCAAGTAATTGTTGTAGCCAAATCATCTCCTTTCTTACCTCTATGGCAGCAACATACTCAGCCTTTGTGGTTGACAAAGCCACAACCTTTTATAACCGTGAAATCCAACTCACCACTGTATCACCAACCATAAATACATAATTTGTCGTGCTCCTCATGCTATCCAAATCTCTGACCATGTCTGAATCTACATATCCACGCAATGTAGTGTGTAATCCACCGAAACACAATGTTGCTCCCATGGTCCCTCTCAAATATCAAAGAATCCACTTTACCTGCATGTTAGTGCTCTCTACCTAGATCATTCATAAACCTGCTCACTGCTCTCTTTCCCTTGGGTAGCTCAACCAGATCCCAAGTCTAGTTTTCCATAAGAGATCTATGCTCTTCATCCATGGCCTACTCCCACTTCTTTTTGGCATCCACCTACACTGCTTCCTCAAAGCACTTTGGCTCTCCATTGTCAGTGAGCAATAAATAATTCAAAAATGGAGTAAATTGTTTAGGTTCCCTTCTTACCCTAGAATCCCTTCTCACCTCAGGAGTTTGGGGTTCCTAATGAGTAGGTACCTGAATCGGCCGTGCCGAAACATCTTGTACTGAACCAAGCACTTTGTGTATTCTTTCTTTGATTCCTATTTATGTTCCTGAATGATCTTTATACATGATTTTTTCATTAAAGACAATATCTCTAAACCAAAATATTTTCTTGTCTTTAATAGTCAAAACATGAAAACCAAAGTCATCTTCACCATATCCAACAAAGGTGTATTTCTCGAGACTTAGCCTCTAACTTATTCCTATCATCTTTATTAATGTGAACAAATACCTCACATCCAAATACTCTAAGAAATGAGTAATCAATTTTCTTACTAGACCAAGCCTCCTCAGGTATACCTCCATCCAAAGCCATAGAGGGTCCTCTGTTAATTAGATAAATAGTTGTGCTTACCGCTTCTACCCAAAACATGAGTGGCAGCCCCACATGTAACCTCATACACCTAGAATGCTCCATGATTGTCCTGTTCATTCTCTCTGACAATCCATTTTCCTGTGGAGTATTTGGAACCGTTCTCTACCTACGAATCCCATTTACCGAACAGTAATCAAGAAATTCATTGTTGTAATATTCCACTCCATTATACCACCCGAGACATTTCAACTTGAGACTGTTTCATTCTCAACCAAGGCTTTCCATCTTTTGAAAGTTTCAAACACATCAAATTTCTTTCTAATGCAATATACCCAAAATTTTCTAGTTGCATCATCAACAAAAGTGACGTAATAACATGAACCACCAATAGATTTTACCTTAATTGGCCCCCATACAATGTGTATGCACAACTCCAACTTACCCTTCTTCCTGGTAGGTCCAACCTTGAGGAATCTCACCCGCTTCTGTTTCCCATAAACAAATTCCTCACAGAAGTCCAAATCTAACTCCTTTAATCTGGGAAACCTATCCTTTATAATTTGCATGCCCTTATGACTCATATGACCAAGTCTCTAGTGCCACAAAGTTGCATCTCCATCTGTAGCAACTAAATTGCAATAATCAGCACCATTGGTTAAATACAAAGTACCAATTTTCTTACCTCTTGCAACCACAAGAGCTCCCTTGGTAACCTTCCAAGAATCCATTGTAAAACTGACCGTACATCCATCACTACCCAGCTTTCCGTTGATATCAAATTCTTCGTCAACTTAGGAAAATTCCCGACATCCTTAAGCAGCCATGTGTTCCCATTTTCATTTTCACCGAACACAACCTTTCCCTACTATGTTCATGGTTCATCATCACCAAGATATACATGTCCAAAATCACCTTGAACAAAATCAGTAAAGTAATGTCTATGTGGGGTGGCATGGAAAGAAGCCCCTGAATCTAACACCCAAGATTCAACAATATTATCTAAAGAAAGAATTAAGGAATCTTGACAAACATCACCTGTTGCCAAATTTACCTCTTTAGTTTCCTCCTTGTTCTTCTTATCTCAAAGAGCCCAGCAATCTTTCTTAGCATGACCAACCTTCCCATAGTGCCAACATTCTAACTTACTCTTGGAATTTGACCTTCTCGTGATCATTCAACTTCCCACGGTTACCTTTCCCTTTGTTCTTTTGTCTCCCTCTACTCTCCATCGTCAAAGCATTTCCAGAAGTAGAAGAATCTCCGGTGACTTTACCTGTGGTAAATACTATTCACATCAAAAATGAATTTACCATGGTAACTACTATTCACGGCAAAAATGACTTTACCATGGTAACTACTATGCACAGTAAAAACAAGGTTACCCTCCAATTGATTTTTGACTAAGTGGGAATATCTCTCCAGACAATCCACCATGAGGAATGGTCCCGGCAACGGAACCAAAATGTCATCACCAATCCGGCACTATGATAATTCTTCATTGGGAACTCCTTGTGCTATGATTATTTACTAATGCACAACCTTTAGTTTGGTGGATGTAATCTGGAAACAAAACAACAAACATAACACAAGAATACCATCGACTATGATAAGACAGAATGATGAAAATCTGAAATATCAAAGTAAATTATAATATTAACATGAAATTGTTACAATCTCACCCATGAGGTACTTCAAGTGTTATTGACTTCACTTGCCTTCCACCAATACTATGGGAGAAACTTTACAATTACACCTCTTAATGGCTTCTTCAACACACCTTTAAACTAATGGCTTCCTTTACACACTTCATACAATATTTCTCACTACTTCCTTCTATGCTAAATGAGGGGGGTGGCCTCTTTATTTATAGAACTTCCAAGCTTATCCATCTTATCTCTAAGATAGGATAAGAAATCCACTCTAACGAATCATATTCCATACCTTAACTCTTATCTGTACATGTAAGCTTATCTTTTAAGATAAGATAAACCTTATCATTTCACATGGGTTCCACATTTTTAGACTTTTTACAAATAAAATACACAAAATATTTATGACCTCACTCCTTGTCCTTATTACCAATATAATATTTCTAATTCCTAATCATGTAGACCCTACTTCTTTACTTATCCCAACTTTGACATTTTAACATTACCGGACCACTTACGACAAATATTTACTTTTCACAACATTCCTATTGTACTTTGGATTATTACCGTACTCTACATTATTGGTGGCACTGCATCGATGGCGTCATTACCTTCTATCGATGCTACTACTAATTACACTTAACAACATCCTATTCCTAATACATACATTAATGAAATAGAAATTACGGAGGAAAATTTTAGTGTCGACAGATCACACCTATTACATCCTCAAACTTTAGCTTTGAGTTATTAGAGACTCGAATTACTTACAGCCATAACCAAGCTATCCTAGCTATCTCGCCAAGGAGCACAAAATCAACAAACCCCCGACCTCATCATCAAATTCAATTTTAACCGAGTATAACATACTCACAACCATATTAAATTCATTCAAATGATCAACGACAGAACCATTCTAGACATCTTCATATTAAATAAATTTTCCATCAAAAATATTTTATTAGAAAGAGGGTTTTTCATATAGCTTCCCAACGCACTCATGAGACCTTCTCGTGGTCTTCTCTGCGATATGCTTTGAAAGCAACCAAAAATGCAAGGCATAAATGAATTACCCGAGTGCCTTTCTATCTAGCAACTCCCAATCCTCATCTGACATGGCTGCAGGTTTCTTTAATTTTCCAGCCAAAGGAACATGGAGGTCCTTCTGATATAAGTAATCCTCCATTTGCATCTTCCACAAACCAAATTTCTTCCCATTGAAATTCTCAACCCTCGATCTGCCCTCATCCGCCATAGCTCCCACTCAAGCTAAAATTTCCTGTGATTTACAACTTCAAAGCAAAAACCACCAAAGCTTTGATACCAATTGTTAGGAATTAGAGAACAAATATGCGGAAACAATTCCTCAAACCATAGTAGTAGGAAACTATATAGTAGAATTATACTTACAGAAATATAACAACATAAATGAATAATGCACAAAAGAAGACAAGACAAGATTTAATGTGGTTCACCCAATGTGGGATACGTCCACTAAGAACTTTCTTAGATTTTATTATCAACAAGAGTAAAACAACTCTCACAGTCTTCTCTCAGTTATGAACTCACAACAGAATTCCAAAGATGTTAAACCACATCTAAACCATAATTGACACCCAATTGCATAACCTTGATCACTCTTGATCACCTCTTGATCATTAATACTCAAGACCTCTTGAACACTCAAGATATCTTTAAGATACCCTAACACCTCTATTTATAGGATTATAATCCTTATAAGAAGCGCTAAAGCCAAGCCTAGAAGTTTGAAATTTATGATCTTTGACTTCCCATGGCTGGAAAAAGATAGTCCCAACATTAACAACATGTTAACAACAACCTCACAAAGAACGACACAATGACTCGCAGAATACTCTTGAAGTCTCCAAACTTAACCGTTCGAGCTCCAACACTTCAACACTGATTCAAGAAGACCTAAAATAGGCTCCACACCCCAACATTGGTCTAAGGGTATAAAAATGACTACATCTTGGTTCCGTTCTTTGGGACCTCTGTTCAAAGTTGTATTGAGAAATGGCATACATCTTGGTCCCCGCAATGCGTGATGACAAAACAATTGAATTTGAAAAATGTTGAAAAATTGTTCAAGAGTACGAGAGGACAAGTTTTCTCAAAGATTCAAAGACTTGGACATGAGTTCAATGTGCGTAGATGGGTAGAAGATAACATGTACCATGAGTTGTATGAGACATTCTTTTGTTGTTTTCTAGTAGAACTATATGAATGGCTCTCAACATATGCATTCGAGATCAAGTTGGTACTATAGATCACGTGTATGGACCCAAGATGACTATCAGAGGCTGCAGGATACAGATCGACTTGGACACATGTTGTTGATCATTGGTGGAAAAGAGTATTGACCAGTTATACTCTAGAATATGCCATTTCTACATATTATTGTCCCAGAAGTTGCTGAGTTTGAGTTTCTTAGGGATCCCAAAGGATCTTTTTTTCATACTATTCATTTGGATATGAAGATCTTGGTCATTACCTTGAGTTTAGAGGCATTTCCCATGGCTGGCTAAGCTTCTCTAAGCACTGGGAGAGTAATCTAGGGTGGAGTAAGATGTTGGACATTACTACTGCGAGAAGGAAAGGTAGGAGAGATAACTAAAGTATAGAAAATCCTGTGAAAGGGAGATGACTAGACAATGTGAGGTTGCAAGTGTGATGGATCTATGGAGGTAGGGTTTACGGGAAGAAGTTGAGGCTCACGCAGAGGATGTGGAACCGAGAAATATATGTTACCCCATCTTGAAAAGAGTGGGAAAGAAGCCCCGTCAACTTCTAATGAGAGTTCATCATATGGATAAAGGAGATCCATTAGCATGCATCGAACCTACATGATGAAAAACCCCGGTGCTTGGTTTTCTATATCAAGGGAGAAGTATTTCTAACCCGGTTGGCATCGTGGGAGTAGCTTGATCCTGCACCTAGGAGATATAATTTCTCATTTGGAACATCCATGGCTACACAAGCCATTCCTATATTTGGAGGAATTTTTGGACAAGGTGCAAGTACGTAAGGTTTGGGTATCACGTCTATGAGTGGCATGGGACACAAAACTAGAAGTGGGACAATATCACAAACCATCGGCATGCAGTTCAGTGGGAGGTTGGGAACACTTGGTGCGACCACTTTAGACCATTTTCCAACTTTAGGAGGTGGAAGTGATCAAGAGGAACATGACCTGGTGGATCCGGTGGATGCAGTAAAGGAGGAAACACTAGAGGAAACCAAAGCTCTAGATCAGGTGGAAAAGGGCCTCAACCAGCTCTAAAAGTATTCTTTGAGATGTCTTTGCACTTACTAGACTATATGGGTATTGAAGATGCTGCAGAACATGTAGACAAGTGTGAATTATTATGGCACATGAAAGGGATCACTACCCCAAAGTGGAAGGCAAGTCAGTTTGCAACAATGTTTTAAGGGTGCACACATAGTTGGTATAGTAAGGATGACCCCCATCGATAGTGGTGGACTACATTGCATTAAAGAATGCTTTGCTAGCAGATTTATATATCCCTAATTTTGAGCAAAAGAGCATCAATGCTTTGAAGGAGATCCAACAAGGAAGGGCAAAGAGTGTGTGAAATTATGATGCATTTTTCAAGACTCTCTTGTAAAAACTATCCTATAACATTCATCCTTCTCAATATACTCAATGGTTTGTTGGAGGATTGATAACACCATTTAAAAGGGATCTGTCACACAAAACTTTCACAGACACACATAAGGCATTGAAAGATGCCCTATGCAATGAGGTTGTTGGGAGCATTGATATTAGTGTTAGTCCTTTTTGGAGGCTCAAATTTTTGCAATGGCCAAGCAGTTGGAGAAGTTGTCTACAAACTTAGCACATGAGGTTCATAGTGGGCTTTGGTGTATAGACTATGAAGTGGAAGGGCATGCAAAGGATAGTTTCCCTCAGAAATCGGTGCACATTATGGTGGTAGAATGTGATATCTACCATGGGGATCATGATGCAAGTAGGTGCCCTCTACTATAACGTGTAATCCACAAGAATGTTTCTTGCTATTGTAAGATTTATACCTCTATGACCCATGATACCAAGGATTGTAGACTGATTGATCAAATCCATGATGCTATTGATCTTGGTGTGTGCCAGACTAGTCTTGCAAGTAATTCCAAGGATGATGATCGTCATTATGAAGGGAACGTAGATGGAGGAGTGCATGGAAGAGGTTTTCACAGAGGATTTTCTAGTTGTAGTAATCATGAAGGAGGAAGAAGTGAATTTTCATGAGGAACCTATTATAACTATGAATTTATAGAACATTACAAACGTGAGTGTCCTGATCTATTACAATGCTCATGGTGTGGAAAGAAACATAAGTATGAAGAATGTCCAAATATTTATGAGCATATGAACCAACAACACTAGAAAGACAAAGGTGTTGGGATGGTGAGCATCAAGAAAGCTGATTCACAGTGGATGCCAAGAGTGGTGTGTGAGTCAGGAATAGAACTTGTATTGGTGACGATGCAAGTAGAGGTCACACATGCCAGGAGATGCCAAGAAAAAGACATTAGTTTCAAGAGAGGAAGTGGTACATGGAAATTATCCAGACCCTACTCATCAAAAGGAGGTGTATTAAGAGACTATGGATGTGATTCAGAGTTTGCAAGGGGAGATCTAATGTCTAAAGGAGAAATCAAAGTAGTTGGAGTAAAGGAAGAATGTCGAGGCTCTAAAGGATGACTGGATGAGGTCAAGGAAGTATGTAGGATGTTAAGGAAAGAGAATATTATTCCCTTGCTAGAAGAATGGATGAGGGAGAAGGTACCACGCATCGGGGTAGAGTGTGAAAGACATGTTTTGCATGAAAACCTTCCTCCTCACACCCTTAAATATAATAAGGAGATTAATTTGAACATGGTTTTTGATGGATGACTTCTAAATAACATCCTCATCAACATGAGAGTAGAGGTGAATGTTCTTACCTTATATGTCTAGCATCAAATGGGAAGGCCCACATTACAACCATCTTTGAATGTGTTGTATATGGAAAACAAGACTAAGGCAATACCCATTGGAGTCTTGAAGGATGCAATTATCACCATTCAAGGGGCCAAGTTCACTGGAGACTTCAAAGTCTTGGCACTCGTCGAGGTAGACAACTTTCCAGTGTTGCTTGGGTGCCCATGGTATTACAAGAACAATGTTGACATGCGGTTTAACAAGGGGTATATTAGCTTTGAGAACAAGGAAGAAAGGGTGATTATCCCTTTAACAGATGGGAAATCAACACCCTATACTGAGCCCTTAGGAGAATAATTCCTTGATAGAATCTATGTGTGCTCCATTAGAGATCCTGAGATAATTCATCCCATGGAGGGATTTATCTAGTTTGAAGATGCTTAGTCCTTGAGTGATACCACTAGCATGGCATGTGAAAATTGGGTGCATGGGACTTATGAGTTGATTGGGTGATAGTTGAGAGGATCTGTAACAAGGGTAATAAATGTGTGCACAATCAAGCACCTAGGAGGAAAAAATTTGCCAAGTTATTCTAGAGGAGCATGCCCTGAAACTTTCTTGCAAGAAATGGAGGCTCAATGGAAGAATGAGGATGAGAGAAGAGGAATGATCAGTTACAACCTACTCAGAATTGTAGTGTGTTGGTGGGATACACATTGGGAGAGCCTCCTAGAATGATGTGAGGTGAGAATTGTATTCTCTCAGTAAGGTTTTTAGGAGTAACTCACCCACTTTGTCATACAAGGCTACCATGGTAAAGAGACCACCTCATTTCATATCCAAGCATGTGAGAAGGCTTGGATGAAAAGTATTGAAGTGTTACCACCTTCATTATAGGTGCATAAGTTTTATTCCAACCTACAAGGTTGTGCATGTGCATGGTATATTCATTTAGAGATGCGTCTTCAAACGAGTAATTGGCAGGAGTTGGTGGCTGATCTCATTCAAGATTTTGAGTATAGGAGTACACATCCATCAGTAGATAAGGCGTTACAAGTGATAAAGCACCTTATGATGGGAGATAGTGCTATGGAAGAAGATAGGCTACTAGAGTTATTGGGTGAGACTTATTTAGAGACGTGCCTTAATGAAGAAGAATAAGAGGAAGTATAGCTTGAGCACGTGTGCATGGAAAAATAAAAAGGAAAGATGGTCTATGTAGTAGATGAAAAAGAGATGGAGACTTTGAATGTTAACCATTCATAAGGTATGCATGAAGTCATAGATAGAATTGGTGAGCTAACATACACCTACCATGAGCCCTTGAAAACAAAGAAGGTTAACATTGAAACAAAACCTAAGGAAGCTATCATTGGGGACTATTGGTCAGAAAATGAAGTTTTAAAGGTCATTGATATGTTGCATGAGTTCAGGATTTGTTCCCTCATAGGTACCATGAACTCAAAGGCATCCACCATTCCTTAGGGGAGATGAGGATAGTGTTGAAGGAAGGTGCACACCCAATTTGAAAGAGGCCTTATTGGATGAATCCAAACTATCTCATATGGGTCAAGGAAGAAATAAACAAGATGATAGCATCTAGTATCATTGAGGTAGTGGAAGAATAAAATTGGGTAAGCCCAATGGTTATGAGTATGAAGAAGAATGAAAGGATAAGAAGCTATGTTGATTACGGGATCGAATGTAGTATATGTCATCGATCCTTTTCCAACCCCCTTTACTGAAGAAATTTTGAAGGAGTAGCCGAGCATGAGATCTAATCTTTCACAGATGGGTTCTCGTGGTATCACCAAGTCGAATTACTAAGGAAGACCAGAGAAAGACAACTTTTTCCTTTGAATGGGGAAGTTTTTCCTACACGGTTATGCCTTTTGGATTGAATAATGCACATTTGTGTTCACGCGGATAGTGGTACAAGCCCTTTAGACTTCATCCATAAGTTTCTTTGATTTTACCTTGGTGACTAGACTATGTATGGGTTCATAAAATACCATCATGAAAATTTGAGGTTGAAGTTTGAGAAATGTCAGTAATTGAGGATATCCCTCAACATTAAGAAATGTGTCTTTACTACTCCATTTGGAACCCTGTTAGCACATATTATATGCAAAGATGACTTACTAGTGGATCCTGCCAAAGTTACAGTTATTGTGGAATTAGGGGAGCCTACTAGTCAAAGCACAGTGCGTGGGATCCTTGGGAATACGGGGTACTACAATAATTTCATCAAGGGGTATGCCAAGATCATCGTGCCCTTGGAAGAATTTTTAAAACACAAGAGTGCCTTTCATTGGGGAGAGGTGCAATAGAAGGCATTTGACACTTTGAAGGATAGGCTTGTCACGATGTCCATACTACATTTTCCTTCTTAGGATAAGCCTTTCCATGTGCATATTGATGCCTCAGGGATAGCTATGGGAGAAGTACTAGCACAACCTAGTGAAGGAATTGCTCATGATCCATTGTGTTTTTCAAGTAGAAAGTTGACACCAACAGAAAATAACAACACAACTATTGAGTGCGATGCATTATCTATGATCTACATGCTACACAAGTTTTGGAAATATCTATTGGTAGCACCATTTATATTCTAGAAAGACCACATGACATTGAAATACTTGGTCAACAATCCCATTCTGCAAGGGTGCATATGTCATTGGGTTCTATTATTTCAAGATTTTGAGTTCACAGTGGTTGTAAACAAGGAAAGAGAAATTTAGGACCTAACCACTTATCAAGGATTAACTCAGGGGAGGATGCACAAATCATTGAGGATACCATGTTAGATGCACAAATGTTTAGGTTGTGGCACATGCCCTCAGACTTGGAAGATATCACAAAGTGTTCTTGAAAATAGGTGTGGCACTGGAAGGAATGAAGGCTCTAGAGAGAAAGCAATTAGCAATACACACCGCACCCTACATGTTGATTAGTGGAGACATGTATAAGTTAGGTTGTGATGAGGTTCTGCACCAATGCGTATTGGAACATGAGCACATGGAAATTATGGAGGAAGTGCATGGTGGGATTACGGGAGGAAACTATGTCGGAAATGCTACTGCTGCGCGAAAGATTTTACTAGCAAGGCTTTGGTGGGAAACCATCTACTAGGATTGTATTGATTTTTTTCAAGGCTGTGACCATTTCCAACACCTTGGAAAATATAGGAATAAATATAAAATTCCCTTGTGACCAATAGCCAGTGCCAAACCATTTGAAAAATGGGCAATTGACTTTATATGACCAATTTCTCCAGTCACACAAAGGATTGGTTCATGGTATATCATTACTTGCACTGATTACTTAACACATTGGGCAGAGGCAGCACCTATAAAGGATTACACCGCAACAACAGCTGCTAGATTTTTATGGGAGAACATAATCAGCATGTATGGTTGTCCTTTAAGTTTAACAAGTGATAGAGGTACACATTTTCTCAATGAAATGGTTAGGATTTTGTTAGTAGAATTTATGGTGGCCCACCACAAGACTACCCCTTATCACTCTTAAGAAAATGAAACTACCGAGGTATTTAACAAAATACTAAGTCACACGTTAAAAAATATTTATGATGTTGGGAGACAATATTGGGATGAAAAATTATCATCCGTTCTATGGGCATACATGACAACCTACAAGAGATTGAATAAGGCCAATCCATTTCAATTAGTGTTTAGCGTAGAGGTTGTTTTTCGGTTGAATTTATGTTAACATCACTATGTATAGTGTGCACATGAGGTTTACCGATGACAAAGCACTAGAAGAAAGGATTGATAAGTTGATGTAGTTAGACAAAAGGTGATCACTTGCTATGGAGTCGAGGAAGATAGAAAAGCAAGACAAAAAGCATGGCATGATCATCATATCAAGAAAAAGAAGTTTTAGGTTGGGCAAATGGTGTTGTTGTATGATTCCAAGTATACGCACCATCACGGGAAGTTGAAATTCTATTGGTTAGGACCCTATATCAACTCATACATTCTTGATTTAGGTGCTTTCTGAAGTTACAAGCACCTTTGGATGGGATGAGATTACTAGGTCATTTTAATGGGAGTAGCTGAAGCCCTACTATAAATAATTCTTCTTGGTGTTTGTATTAAGGCAGTGTTTCCAATTAGTTTATAATTTCCCTTTATGCTTTTATTTTCTTTTGTTTCCCTTTCTCATTGCTTGTTCCTTTATTTTTATTTCATTTTGTGCCTTGTGCACTGTAACCACATTATTTTTCCAAGGTTGTGTATGCGCAGAGGACTGTGCATCTATTTTAGTGTGGGGTGGAGTAATGCAAAGTATAAGCCTGCAATACAAGTTGAGTGGCCTAGTAGAAAGAAGCACGTAAGGTTGATAAAGCACATGAGGAAACAATGGATATTGAATTATGGTGTCAAGGAGGTGTAACAAAGACCATGTATAAAGGATGAAGAGTGCAAGAACAACATGAGGTAGGCGAGGGAAAAAATTGGGTAAAGGAAAGAAGAAGTTCCTTCGGTGTTGTAGACGTGTGCATAAGAGTCTTCGGTTAGGTTGAATTTTTGCATGCCAGAAGGTTGTAAAGTATTTTTAACGTGGATTGGGTGCGTGGGTAAGTGTACTTAAATTTAGCTTAGTGGAAAATGCCACATTTAATGTTAAAGTACGTTAGTAGGTGGCATAGCATTTATTGTTAGAGGGAAGAAAAACTATAAATACAAGGTCGGGTAAGTCATTATTCTATCTTGTTATTATGAAGTTGAAGTACTCTTGCGAACTAGGGCATCTAGAGAGAAATTTGTGCAAAGGAAGAAGAATCCTAAGAATTTAAGTGTGTGACTAGAGTAGATCTGCAAACCAGAGAGGAAGGAGTACATGAGTGTGAGGAAAGGTTATTTGTGGTGCATTTTCTTGTGGAAGGTTTTCCTAGTTAGGGTTTGGTAGATAGGGCACGAGAGATAGAAGGATTTATCCTAGGAGTTGAGTTTTGGAGTTGAGTTTAGAGTAGTAGAGTAATAGAGTAGAATAAGGAATTTGTAGTTTATCTGACAGAAAGCATGACACCCAAAAAGGAAACCATTTCATTGAATAAAATAAAGGAAAAGGGAAAAGAAAAGCAAATCGTGGCTATCATTGCGATCTATAACGAAGAATGGTATGCAGAAATGCAATACCCAGATGGAGTATTGCTAGGAAAGGAATGGGTATCACATCTAAGACAAATGATTGTGAGTGATTATAACCATCACATGAGAACAAATGAGAAGGAAATGGCATTAGATTTGGTCCGACTAAACTAACAAAAGGACACCAGATGGGATGCCCATATACAAAGTGACGAGGTGAAGGTCAAATTGGAGAAGGTAGGATTATTGCAACTATATGAGTTGCCTTACTTTAGAAATCTTGAGTGCCTTTACTAATGGTTAATGTCACACATGCATGAGGATCACTTTTATTTTATGGGGTGCAAGATGCACATAACACCATAGTTGATATCCAAGTTCACATGTCTTATTTGTGAAGGAGAAAGTATAGATGATGATCTGAGTGATAAGGAGGCTATCAAGGAGATTGTAACAACATATGACTACAAGAAGGGTTCGTGATACTTTGACATCACAGAGATTCCAAACCCTGTTATGAGGATGGTCACGCACTTGGTGACCAAGCTTAATGATCAGGAATGATGGACGCAAGTGAACAAGGCATGGCTAAATGTATGCCAGGAAGATATCAGAGGGAACCATCTATAACTTGTTCGCTTTCATCGCGGATGGGATCATAAGTAGCACATAGGAGGGATGAAAGATATTATTTGGTAACGTCCTCATCACCATTGTATTTTAAAAAATTGGAATGCTATATGGGCCAGAAAAGTTTGTTTGGGAGTATTCAGATGAGAATTTCTCACCCGCAAAGAGATTTGAAAAATACACTTATGAAACCATGATGGCCACTACAAGGTGTGCCTAGAGAAGTGGTATAAATGAATGTGTGATGCATTCATGATAGAGTGGAGGATCCCAGAGTAGTTTCTCGTACTCATGGATGGAGAAGAAAAATTTGAGTGTACTAACATTTCTACATTGGCAGATTTACTTTGAAAAATGGGACTAAGGGTCCATGGTGCAAGCTTCCCTTCTCTTTCACCATGCAATACTTCTAGGAAGGGGTCAACAAGTTCAAGGAATCCAAAAGACTAAGGTTCAACCTTAGTGAGGTGGACCAAGACCACCACGAGCTGCGCTAAAAGATTGTGTACCCTAAAAATCACGTGTACGTGGAGAAGTATGTCTCCCATGAGGTTCAAATGATGAAACCAATAACACTACCAATCACCTGGAAGGGCTGCAGTAAGGATATATCTTTGCATAAGGCCAATGTTTGAAAAAGGCACATATCTAGAGAATGATGTCTCCATTCTAGAAGATCCCATAGGAAGATATAAGGCTACACCAAAGAAGAGAGAAAGAGAAGAGGGGAAAGAGAAGACAACAACAAGTGTGCATACCACACAATCGATGGTCACACCTGAAGTAGTCATGAAGCCTAGTACTTACGCATAGAGAAATAAGTCTCTTGTCAAGGTGAAGAACCAAGAAGAAGAGGCACCAGAGCATGAATAACACCTCACCCATGAGGAATCACCAATGAAGAGATGACTTGTCAAGAAGAAAGAAAAGAATAATCTTCTGTACTAGAATCCCTAGTAAGGAAGAATCAAAAGGTGACAGATGAGGCTAGAATCAAAAGAAATAGAGAGTCTAGATGCCTACATTGGTGACAAGATGATGATGACGAGCTGAAGGAGGTGAAGACCATCTAGTATATGATGTGCATGATTTTGAGGAAGAAGGAGATGAAGAGGAGTATAACAAGGAAGATGAGGAGAAGAATGATAAGGAAGAAGTTGAGGCTCAAGGAAAGGGGGTGAGTGAAGAAGTAAGCACCAAGAACCAAAGAACCCCAAGCCTCACCAAGGAGGAAGTAGAGAAATCCACAGAGAGAGAAGTGGCAGGAATCATGAAGAATTTGGTAGAACAAGAGTTGGAAAGGAGCGCAAATGAGATTATAAAGGAGATAGAAGAAGAGATTGTTGGAAGGAGTATGGTAGTATGGGTGGAGATCCCAAATTGGTAGTAAGCTTCCCAAAATCTACACAAATAGGTGGGAAAGGTGTAGTGGTGGCACAAGGGCAAGGAATGGGATACATTAATGATCCTAGTAAGGTGTTACGTGCGTGCTTCCAGAGCACCATACCTCAGAGAAACTCCTAGCTATGTCATCATTTGATGAAGAAGGAACATACCCATGGATAAGAAATATGTTATCTTGGGCATTTGAGTCCCACGTGGATGAACCAAAATTTGAGGTAAGTTAGAGAGCACTAATGAAGGTGTCGAAACCAAAGGGATAAATCCATTGGTGAACACTCAACAACTATTAGATGAATAAGTCTATAGTGTTTAACAAGGTTTCAATCAAAATTGAGGCCAAAATGTTTGGGAGAAATGATAGAGTGAGATTCTTGGAGGAGGAATTGGAAAAGAAAAATAAGGAGCTCATGGAGAAGAGCAAAGACCTAAAGCAAGAGGAGATGATCAGTGCTCAGCTGAGGTGTGAACTAAAGGAAGAAAAATCTAAGGTGTGTGAAGTCTCCAAGAAGGTAGAGATGATTAAAGATGTAATTTTCTTGAAGCACCCCGATTTAGCACCACCCGAGTAGAAGTATGAGTCAACCTTGTAATGTCTAGACGATCTGACTCATGTTATCATAATGGAGAGGTGACCACTTACTATGGAACCTGCAGAAGAGGTATAGGCACACCAAGAGAAAGAAAACAAAATGAAAGTTGTTGAGATTATGGCTCGATACACCAAACTTTTGGCAGAGGTGAAGGCTGCCACATAAGTCATTGAAACTTCCTATGATAACTGAAAAGATAGGGATAGAGTGGAAAGCATCTTGGTTTCAACCCATGAAATGGAACTCAAGGATTTCAAGAGAAAATAAGAGGAATAGAGGAGAAAGAGATAAGATCCTCACTAAGGTGGATAAGAAATCATAAACAATCAAGACCCTTGTTGGCTCGATAAAAAGTTGGTTGAAGGAACTCTACCCCCAGATCACTCATAGGATGGATGCCCTTAAAGACTTGGGGAAGAAATTGGAGAGTATTGTTGAGACCATAAGCAAAAAAGGAGAGGAGATGAGTTTTGAGGAAGTAAGTGCCCTTGTGGGTGACCTTTTCAACAAGCTTAGAATGAGGTTGACACTTGGGAGAAGTTAGAGGAAGAATTAGGGAAGGATTTCCCTCTCCTCCTCCAACAATAGACAAGTTCCCCATTATTTCATTCTTTCTCTTGGTTCTTCATTCCCTTATTCTTTCTTTCCAACCATTGTAAGATCCCTTCATTCTTTATTCTTTGAAGATTGTTTCCGAGGATAGAGAACAGGCGTAGTGTGGGGTGATGTTTGCCCTAGAATATTGGCCAAGTACAAGAAGGCGCGTGGGTGTGTGGGACCTAGTTGAAGAAGGGCATGCAGGGAAGATTTCTAGAAGGGTTTTTAGAACATATGGCATGCAAACGTAAGGCAAGATGGGTTTTGGACTTAGCCATATTCAATGTCTTAGGAAGCACATGAGAAAAGTGTGACCCATCTAGCATGCAAAGTGGATAAGGTGCCATCCTAAAGTGATTGTAAGATCAAAAGGGAATATTCCATGTATGCGATGGAAGGTTCTAGAAGAACATCATTACATAGAGTGGAGAGCTCAGATCAAAGGAGGCATGATCCATTGGAGGACCACTTGGACACTTGACACTGATATGTTACCTCAAAATGCATGGTGGTGAAGGTAGGAAAGCTATATAATGAGGTGCATGGATGGTATAAAAGGGTGATGGGTAAGGGTGCGAAGAGATAGAGATATACATGGAGTCATCCTAAGAGAGTGGAGGTACTGGAAAGGAGGAAAAGCTTTGCAGAGATCTTATGGATGATTCTATGGGTTGGGATTAGGAAAATTTAGGAGTGATGACACACTTAGAGGGATGGGTCTACATTCATCTTTGTAATGTGATGAACATAGTGTAGTTCTGATGCATGACTTGGCTCTGCATTTTTATATGAAGGTTTGTTATGACTTCGAGGGATGTAATGTAGTTATTTAACATGTTCATATAAATATAAGGATCTGTTCTAAATCATATATGTGTTCATGAGTATAATCCTTATCTATTTCCTTTATGTATGAACCATTTCCATATGTTGTTATCTATTTCTCTTTTTGGATTCAATAAGGTGACAACTCATCCTAGGTTATCAGAATGTTGTACAGTTCTTTTATATGCATTTTCACTTGAATATATGTCATAAGGTAATGCATTCTCACAAGAATCAGATAAAGGAGAGGCTCGATGCCCACGCATGCCTCGGGTGAGAGCCCAGCACCCGCTCGGTGATAGACTGATGTGCATGGGATTAGTCTATTGGTCTAAGGGTATAAAAATGACTACATACTTTGCGGTGCTCAACATTATTGAACCAAAAAAGAAAGAAACCCTTAGTGAGGTTTTGAATTCCCTCAAGTTTGACACCATGGTGTTGTCAGTGGTTGTGAACCCATTATTTTGACAAGATTTTAGGGGGACTCAACCAACAAAGTAACCCACTAGGGTAAAATATTTGAGCCAATTACAAGCTTTATCAAAATCAGGTAAATTCAAAACAACATCAGGTAAAGGAGTCTCAGAATCAAGGTGATTACCTCATCAAAGACCTTCGAGACAAAATTCCTCGCTTTCTTGGGAGCCATGGGAGCCAAGACTTCTATCAAGTAAAACTTGTATTAATAAATGGAAGCAACAAGATGGAATCTATAAATAAAGTCTTAAAATTACCCAAAGGGTGGAGTAAATGAATTAATTAATGAAATAAATGTGTGAGAATATCAAAAATCTTGCCAAAATGGTGGTATGACAGCAAGATCATACATGAAACAACAAGCATGGACCTAAACCCTAGTAGATCTAAATGAATGAATTTCAGTGGACCTAACATTTATTATTAGTAGTAAGAAAATCACAAGACCTACATTTGAGATAGTTGATGAATGTAACAAATATCCTTTCCCTAAAATTATAAATATCTCATAAGAGTTGTATATCTATTAACCAAACCTTTCCCCCAAAATGTAAATACCTTATAAGAGTGGTCTATCCATTGACCACACCCTATAATATCTACAATGTATAAACATAGACACAAAACTAGGAAGTTACAAATCATATTTGGATTCTTTATTTATTAAGTTTAACTCTCCCCTATCTCGAAGCATTTTTAAAAAAATTGTTGACATTATGTATTCATTAGAGGTATATCCTACTTGGTTGTAATTGTGTTAACATACTCCATAAACTTGTTTAGGAGTTACACGATTAATTACATGGGAATACTTTTAAAAATAAGTTTTCATGGTTATGAATTTGAAATTATCTCTACTTGATTTAGTTGAATTCGAGAAAAGGGTAGGCTAAATTTTTGTTAAGAGTGGATCAAGTGTTCAAATTATTTAAGAGTAAGTAAGCTCATTTTTTTTCAAATAGAATTTACAATGTTTTAAAGGTGAGTGAGAGTTACGTAGTTAATTACGTGGGAATAATTTTTAAAATAAGTTTTCACGGTTATGAATTTTAAATTCTCTTTGGTTGGTTTAGTTGAATTCACAAAAGGTTGAGCTAAATTTTGGTAAAGAGCGGATCAATTGTTCAAATTATTTAAGGTTAAGTAAGTTGATTTTTTTTCAAACATAATTTACAATGTTTTAAAGGTGAATAAAATTACCTCATTCATATAGTTGAAGAGGTGTATGTGTCTATTTTCATATAGAGATTTAATAAAGTAGTAAGACCACGATGTTAAGGGAAAAATCATGAAGTCTATTTATTTATTTTCCCAAATAGTTGAAGAAATGTTATAAAATTCAAAGGAGAATTCCTTTTAAAAGAAGGATAATTTTTGAAGAGATTTTTGAGAGAGAAAATACTTTAAAATGAAGAAATAGTTTTTTCAAAGAGATAAAAGTACAAAATGGCTTTTTTAAAGAAGAAAACCATTGTGTGGGGGTTAACTTTCTGACCGTGATGTCTAGGGCCTTATTCTCCATAACTTCTTCAACTTCCTTGTCCCACACTGGATAAAAGGTTTTTTTGAAACCCTAAACATGTGTAACTATCATGCATGGAAACCAAAAATGTGATAACTATTTATCCAAAGGCCTATGGAGAGTGTTTCAAGAAATGTTCCCATGTTAACCTAAAGGAAGGATAAGTATGCCTATGCATGCAAGCGGGATGAAACAATTATATTAATTTGTTTTATTGTTTCTAAGAGTTGGTAGTTTCACATAAAGGAAACAAAAACTCTAAAAGAGGTATGGGAAATATTTGAAAATATCTTTGGTAAAGTACATGAATCCAAGATAATTTTGTTAGATACAAAGTTGAATGCATTTTTTCCCTCGATTTTTCATCTATCGATGATTTTTTTCTAGAATTCAAGTCACTTAGATTACAATTGAAAACTAGTGGTAGAGAAAATAAGGATGATGAATGCATAATTTTGATTCTATCTAAATTAAAAAGTCCTTATAGTATGTTTACATCCACATTTTATTCCAAAATGGAAGTTGTATAAGAGAATTTTAAAATGCCTACTTTTGAGATATTATGTGAAAGGATTACTCATGAACAAACAAAATTGTGAGCTCTAGATGCCTTACCTAACTCAAGTCATGCACTACTAGAATATTATTCTAATTAGAAATGGAATCCAAAAAAATAAATAGGACCTCTTGCAACATAGTCAAATAAACCTTATACAACCACCAAAAAATCCACTAGACCTTCAAATTCTAGTAAGTCTCAAAAATTTCCAACAAAAGAAGGTTTATGATCATTGTCTAAATTATGGAAAAAGTAATTATCTTGATTTCAAATGCTTTAAGAGAATAGAATTATTGGAATAAAAATTAAAGTAACATAAAATTGATGTTCTCTCCTCCAAAAATACGAGAGAAAGGAAAACTCTTTCTGCTAAGGCTTGTTCTGGTGTCGAGATAGATGGATGTTTTTATTTGCATGCTTCTCATCATCTCACTCACGTGGTTTTTTGAGTTCTATTTTTGGGTTCAAAACTTATCGGATAATAATGGGAAACTCTTCAAAAATTTATGGTTTGGATTCCAATTTAGAGAAAATTTAAAATGGGTGCATTAATGATGTACTCTTAGTATGTGAAATTTCATCGATTTGTTATCAATTTATTAGATATCTAATTTTGGTTTTGGGAAAATTTCAAGTTCACTCCACAAAGTTTTGTAATCAAAGAATTATTTAATCCATATGATGTTCTAGCTACAAGTTTGGTGGACCATCATCCATTACTTTATGTATTTGGTAAATTTTATAGCATCATCACTTTGTTTCTCATGTTGACACAACAAGAAAAATATGACACAAATGTTATGGTCACTTGAATTTTAAATATCTATAGTACCTAATCTTATAGAAAATGGTGAAAGAATTTCTATAGGTATCCATTTTTAATGGTTTTTTTCTCAATGTGTATGCTTGTAAAAAAACTGAAATACCTTTCCAAAGGGAAAATATTTGAGAGCCAAAGATCCACTTGATTAAGTACATATTGATTTGATAACTTATCCAACTAAGTCATTTTTGGTGCAAAATATGTACTAAATTTCATTCATAATTTCACTCAAAAGACTTGGGTGTATTTTATACAAAGTATAAAAGTGAAGTTTTTGATAAGTTCAAAGCCTTTAAGAATTTTATTAAGAAGCAATTACAACTTTCACTAAAAATCTCTATAGAGACAATGGGGTGGATATATAAGTAACAAGTTTCATGATTTTTGTACCGATCATGGTATTCTCGCATCAATACATAGTACCATACACCCCTCAATTGAATGGAGTAGCTAAATAGAAAAATAGAACACTCGAGGAGATGGAAAATTACATGATATTATCTAAGGAATTTCCACTTGAGTTTTGGATTGAAGCAGTAATTTTTGTAAATCACATCAAGAACTAAATTCCTCATAAGGTAGTGTGAGTTATTTTAACAAATATAAGAATTTTGAAATCCTAATTGTAGAGTCACAACAAATGATAATGTAATAAAGTAAAAATCTTACATAAGCAAATAATCTAGATAAAATTAAAACCCTAGGTGATAGAGAGGTAATAAGAGACTTATTTGATTTCACAATAATCTTGAAGATGTATTGAGTTGGAAAAATGATGAAACATGAGGATGGAATTTCTGGCAACCGAACCCGAAAAATTACGTAACTATTGGAATGTCGGGATTGGGTTGCTGGATCAGTCGGGGCACCTAAGTGTTGGATATTGGTTTTGGGAGCCCAAGAATTCTCATAAAATAATTATTTTAGTGTCACATTATGTTCACTAATATTATTTTTAGTCTCCTTTTGGTTGTATTATACCCATAAAATTCACATATAACTTACAAAATAGATGATCTCTCCTATAAAACCCCAAAACACATCAAATCCTAAAAAAGAAATATGCAAATGGGGATTCAAAATAACCCTGGTGGTCACTCCAAAAATGAACTTACGACCGAGCATTGCACTACATTTCAAAATCCATGTAGTTCTTGTGTATGTGTGCAAGAATTATGCCCTTGGTGGATCTTGTGTAAGATGCACTTGATAGTGATCAATAATTAGATGTAGCAATGTAAATAGATGTGTGGATGTCAAAATGAACTTCCCCTGATATGTTTGTATGAAGAATAATATAGTCCCTTGTCTATTGTGTGATGTTAGATGGATTATTTGATTCTCTTGGAATGCCTTTGGATGCAACCTTATGTGATAGTATTAGATGCTTAGTACTTGGTCCTTTATTATGGTCACATATCTTTGTATTTATATCATTCCCTTTGTTGAATTTCGTAATTGACAAAATAAAGGTTGACCCATAAGAAAATAAGATGCCTAAAAGATAAAAGAGGCGAACAAGATACAAAGAGGTCGGGGCACCTAAAGGGGACAAGGGCACCTGGGTGCTAGTTAATTGTCTAGGCAATGGGTTCCAGAGCTAAGAAAGATAAAGTAGTGAAAGTCGATCATCAGGAGGTGTGAGGTGTGCAAGACCATAAAGAAATAAAGAAAGAAAATTAAATAAGACAAAGATAGATGTTAATTACTAATTTTCTTTCTTAGTAATAATATGAATAGTGGTATGTGATTAGGACCTAGAAATGTACCCAAAGTGTGTGATTTAGTGTTTACATTTACCCCCACTTTATGTTATTGAGTAAATAATTGATAACATAAAGTAGATAAGAGATGCATACTTGATAACCATGTAGATCGATGGAAAAAGTGTGTCGAGGAGACAAGAAAAAGTGTGGAGTGATAAAAATGAAGCATGGAAGCTAAGCTAGGAAAGAGGAAGTGACCCCAAGGATGAAAGCGTATATCTTATGTTATTTTTCACCTATTTTCATTATCACTTGATGTGTTTGATGATGTTACTATTGCTTGATTGCTTCTCATAAGGACATACCTATAAAAAAGAAGAGAAAAAGAGTAGTCAAATATGTGTATATGAAAAATTTGATCCAAATATGAAAAAATGTGTAAAAATGTGAAAAAGAACATGTGTGCACGATTCATGACGAGTGAATAGGATAGAAAGTGTCCTCAAAATGCTATAGAAGAACAAGTTTTTTGGGCGATCTCACACCAAGAATGAGTTTTTTTGGGAAATCTCATGCCATGACAAAAGAAGTATTAGGGAGAAAGGTTTAGTATTATTCTCCAAACTTGACTATTTCCCAATGATTTATACACCACTACATATGGTGTGATCCTGATTTGTTCAATTTTGATCCATTTTGAACCAACATAAAATAGGAAAAAGGATATATCATGCATGTTGATTCTTTGGAGGATTATGCTTGCTTTGTGTAAACTACTGAAAAATGTGTTGATCTGAGAAAAACTCTATAACGCCGCTAGTCATAGGTGTTGAGGAAGGTTTAGGGGATCCTAGGAATTCATTTATGTGTCTGAGAACTAACATTTGTACTGTGTTGAAGACCCAAGTCATAATTTGAGCCATTGTGTAACTGTAACTCTATTCTTATTTTGTGATGTGCAGGCATATACTAAAGATCTCAGATGTTGAATGGGGTGACTGGTTCACCCAACGTATACCCCCCTCATTTAGGGTACATGGGATGTCACTAGGAGGATGTAACCTAAAGGAGAGGGTTGGATACTGATATGAAATTGTATCCCTATAAGGGAGGGAATGTGCTTGGTATAAACCAAGGCACATTTTTAAAAAGTGGCTAGAAACATGTGTTAGCGAAAAGAAGAAAAATATAAATATAGAAGATAAAGTGTAAGCTAGAAAGAAAAAAAGACAATGTAGACCATGAAAAGTGGGTTTCAAACATGGAACATCACTCATAATGTTACAATACAATCAGAGATGAAGCAACCAAAAAGCATATAGTGTGCGCACAAGACAAAGGGAAAAGCCTACAAATAATAACATGCAATGGAAACTAATGACAAACAATAAAAAGTAAACTAATAGAAAACCATGGTGGAAAATAGTTCTTGTAAAGAAAATTCTACACATGAAGCACCCATTATCATGTTAGAAAGATAAAAAGTATGTCAAATCATGTATGATCGATATAAGATAGTGTGCTAATAAGAATAGGAAGTAGTATAAAACGAAACAATAACACATGTAGTGTGTACAAAAGGTAGATGCCCCTAAGAGACATGTGGGACTAGTAAAAGGTATAATGCCAAACATTCTTAATTTGTGTAATGATCTGTAGAAAATCTACATTCGTAACTAGAAGGAAAGTGATTTTGAACCTATATATGATAAATATAATGACATACAATGTATTCGTCTAGCATGTGAAACAAAGTGTACATGTAAGCATAAGTAAACAAGAATAAATGCGACCAAGATATGCAGTATGTTGTGAGTGGGTATGAAATTTAATGCAAATTAGTGTGATAGGAGCTAGTGTGCCCCCTCGAGTGGATGTGTATGCATGAGATGAGGTTCATTTATAAATTCTCCCTCAATAGTCAAGAATGAACCATAAAACAAGAGTGCATCATCGGGAAATGGTTTGAATATATGTGCTATAAAGATATGATCATGAAGCATAGAGCATAGAGAGTTTGAGTGAGGTGAGGTTCATTTCAGATTTAGACCCTCAACGTCAAGTATGAATTATCGAACTAGAGTTTTTCATCGAGTAGTGACGATGTCGAGAATGTGATGCTAGAAAGACGTGTCGTAAATGCATAAAGTATAAAATGTGTCATGTGTATGATGTGAGGTTCATGAATGTAGTATGCCCTCAATAGTCAAGTGTGAACCATAGCAAGAGTGTATGTCATAGGGTAATGATGATAAAAATTACGTGTATCAATGTGTGTAAGATGCGTGCGAAAGACTACATGTGAAGCGTAGAGTGAAAAAGTTGAAATGTGAGACACCCGAGAATGATAGAAGGGGAAAAGAATAAACATGATGCCCCTAAGTGTATGATGATAAGAATGATCACGTAACATCATCTAATATATCATTTTGTCATGGTTGAATTCAAATGGAGATGTGTCAAAGACCTGATAAGCTATAGTTTGAGGTTGATCATGTACAGATCCATTAGGATGTAGATTGTACATGCCATTACATATTATTCATCAATGAAAGGAGGTATTGAACATCCATGTGTATACCATCAAGTAAGATTCAGTGAATAAGATATAAATGAATCATTATAGATAAAAATGCAGCCGAAGGGCATGGGGAATGAAATATAGATGTGATGAGGATCTAAAGTTCCACCAATATAGTGAAGACAAGATTTCCCAAGAGTAAGTGGGGAAGTGCAAGAAGTGCATGCAACAAAGGATGATAGATGGAAAACGTGAAGACCATAAGTAGTAGTAATACAAACATATCCATGATAGAGATGAGGTGAATGAGGTGGAGGTAATATATCATTGAGTGTAAAACCAAGCCGAGTCAAACCATCATGCATATAAATGGTGTCATAGAAATTAGGATTAAATGGAATGTGATGCCAATAAGATTTACTCATGAAAAGAGTGCATGTGAAAGGTGAAAGCGTATATGCATGTTGGTCATGAGAAGATGATGCGGGTGTTATGACATACATTATTTGGAAAAAGCCCCCGATAAAGTACCATAGCATTAGTAAAATGAGGGGGTGATATCGAGGCGAATGGAACAACATCTAATGCATAAATTGTTCCTTTGAGTGGAGGAAATTTGTGTAGATAGTATGTGGGTCTAAATCAACAACAGAGTGCATAGTAGGAGAAGTTAGAATATGTAATGTAGTGGTTAGATCTAGGTGAAAATATTGGAATGGATTACTATCAGTGGGAATTGTATATTCAAATCCCTCATGTAAGAATTTAATGCACCAGTGAAGTAAAAGTTATTTCTTACATTTTGTGAAGCCCGAGCCTACCAAGTATGTAATTATATGGAATCGAGATATTAATGAAAAATAAAAATATAGGAATTTTTTTGCGCCAAGCTTGATGGGAAAAGAAAACAGTACCTATGCATGGATGCGTAGTAGAATCATATGCCCGAAGAGAAATATATATTGGGTTAAGATTAGCTAAGGAAAGGCCTATATTCGAATGAATGATAAAGGAAAAATATTGAGCTTAGATCCATTATTGAATAAATTTTTCTTAGCACCCAAGTTATTTATTTATAATCATATATATAGATAAGAATCGTTGTCCTAAATAGAAAGATTAACAACTATAGTAGATGGAAAAGTAAGCTGTTGAGAAAATGCATATACAAATGTCTTATAAATGATTTACGGATGAATATTAGGAATATGAGAATTAGCTGAGAGAGTAATGGTTTTATCTCAAAAATTAGGATTGGATAACAAGAAATCATGAATATAAATATCCATGATGAGAGGATCCTAAGAAAAATATAAGAAGTGACGAAATGAGGAACCGAGAGTGTTTGAATGAGATAGGTTAACCAAACGATTTTAACAAATATAAGAATTTGTGAAATCATAATCTTAGAGTCACAACACAATGATAATGCAATAAAGTATAGAAATGACCTAAAAAATAAGCTAGATAAAATTAAAACCCTAGGTGTAAGAGAGGGAATAAGAGAATTAACTAATTTTGTAATAATCCAAGATGTATTGAGCTGGAAAATTGAAGAAACTGGAGGAGGGATTGTCGCAAATGAACCAAAAAAATTACAAAACTATCGAAATGTTAGTATCGGGGTACTTGGATCAGTCGGGGGTTCTTGGGTGCTTGAGAATGGTTATGGGTTTCAGTGACTACTCAAAACCTTAGAAACTAATTTGTTTAGTGTTACAATATGTTTTCTAATATTCACTTTGTTGGTATCTATTGGAGCTCGAATTGTACCCTCATTTAGATCATAAACAACCTGAAATTTGAGTCAACATGGGACCGTAGTCACCTTTCCATACTCCCATTAAACCAAAGCATGTTGGAATATCACCCCCGGGTGCTCACCGAGCATTAGCCGGGTGCTCATTCAATGTCAAGGCACTTGCAGATTGATTCAAAAGGGTCATAGCGATTACATCAAAAGGGTCATAGCAAACCAAATACATCACAAAATAATATCTTATCCCTACAAAATGACTCTCTTAAAGGGTTCTATCCATGCTCTCTCCTATGCACTCAAAATATCTTGTGCCTCACATCACAAGATCCTCTCCCTCTCACATCATCTCTCATTTCCTCACATCCCTTTGCAACCCCATACACACCTTTGACCCTACTTATCCTTCCACTTAGTCACACATGTTTTGAACCCAAGCACATTCTTAAATAGAGTGGGATCTCTCCTCCACCACCTCAACTTTACTCATGAGAAGGCCACATGCTAGATGGAATCATGCTCCTCCATAATCAAGTGCCTATGCCAGCTCACCAAAACCTTGATTAGCCTCCACTAACCATAATGATTACATCCTGGAATATTCCTTTCCTAGAATATTCTTTCCTTGAGCTGCAAGACTCCAAGTTCTAACCTTATCCACTCATCATGCCTACTCACATCTCCATGTGTTTTCCACGTAATACCATATCCAAAAATGTGGCCAAGTCTCAAACCCTTTTCTACTTCTATGTGCAAACCTTTGCATGCTCTAGTTCAACTCAAACCCTTCATTCCAAAATTGGTAACTACTTCAAACCTATTCAAGTGTGCCTTGTTACCCTGTGTGCTTTTCTTCAAGCACCTTCTTCCTATATTACCTTACATGCATGTTGATCCTCTCTTCTGGGACTTAGCCATTTTTTATGGGCTCAACATTACCCCACACTAAACATGTTTTCCATCCTCAGAAACACTCTACTCTTTCAACAAAGAATAAAGAATAGGAGAATGAAATATCTTGTGCACGATACTTATGCCAAAGAACAAAATAATTTTTTTCACTATTGTACAAGGATTGGGAAGTCTTTATTCAAGGATGCTTCAATCTTATTCCAAGCATCCACCTCACTCTACGTGCCTATGTAAATAAATCCCCTATCAATGCATTGACTTCATCAAATGTCAACTCTTCACCCTTAGCCTTCAATGTATCCACAATATCTTCCATTTTTTGCTAAGGTCACTCAACACATCCATCCTTCATGTAACCTGGGGATATAATTATTTTACCTTATTTTTAATCGAGGCCCTTAAACCTTCAATTTCCTTGGATTTATTTTCAACCTCTGCTAGGATCTTGTCACATTCCACCCGATTGCCTCTATTCTTGGCCTGGAACTCCTTCAAGTCTACCTCATGTGTAGCAACCAACACACACTTTCCACCATGTCTCTTTGTCTTCACATTTATCATAGACAACCTTGCCATGTGCATTATGGTCTTTACTGAAGCAAGGAGTTTAGAGTAATGAGTTATGGTTTCCTCAATATTTGATTTCTCTTGTTCCTTCTGTCATGCCATAACTTCCTCCACTGACTCTAGTGCAAGTGGTTTCCTCTCCATTGTGATTATAAGTGCATCAAATCCTCTAGGAAGTGGAAGGATGACTCATACTTCATTCAGGGGGGGCTAAATGGGTGCTTCAAAATAATGGAGTTTGAGATAGTCTCCACTTTCTTATAGGCTTCATGCACCCTCCCCTTTTCTTCTCTCAACTCACCTTTACACACAATTATCGACTCCTTCCCTTTATCTCCTTGTCTCTCTCTATAATCTCCTATTCTTTTCATCCAATTATTTTTCTAATGCCCTAATCCTATTATTCCTCCCGAATAACCTTGCTTCAACCTCCACCACCACCTTGTTTAGCACATTACACTCTACTCTCATTAGTTAGCTATTGTGAATCCACAATAGGATTTATCTCATTGGGGTTTATGTGTGGTTACCAATGCTCTGCATCGACCTTGAATTCTAGTTCATCAACATGGGACTCAAAATTCCATGACAACATCTTCTTTTGTGCACATGTACGCACTATCTTTATCAAATGATGACCAACAGAAGAGTTGTGGTGTAGGCACCTGCTGCTCTAGAACACGCACATAGGACCTTGTTTGGATCATTGACATAAGTCATTGTGGGTCCTTGTGTTTTTTTCCACACCCTTACCACATGTGTGCACTCCCGTTGGGAAACTGACTGCTAAAATGGGATCTCCACCCATGCTTCCATACTCTTTCCTACTTCTTTCACATTGCACTCCACCTCATGCCCTACCAAGTCCTTGATGATACCTACCACTTCCTTCTCCATTGTGTCATCCAACTATTCACTAGATAGGTGTGGGGTCCCATGCACATTCATCCCCACTTCCTCTTCACTTGATTCTTTCTCTGAGTGCCCTCCTAAAAAATCATCCCGCTCTTCATCGATTCATGTATATCAAACATAGGGGGTCATTTTCTTTCTCGCGCTCCTCACCCTCTCCTCCAGTCTCATCACCTTCTTCACTCTCCATTTTCTCAAGAGTTTAAAATTCTATGCTACCTTTTCTTCTTCTTCATCAGAGACTCTACTACTGGGGACTTCTCCTTCACTAGGGACTTCTTCCTATGAGCATAAGTACTCATGCCCATGCACCAAATCTTATGCCCCTATGGTATGAACTACCACATGCTTGGCTTTGCCCTATTTCTCTCTTTTCTCTCTCTCTCTCTCTTCTTTGGCACTACCTTCTTCCTTCCAGATGGGTCTTCAGGGATGGAGACATCATCCTCACATGTACACACCCTTTTTTCAAACTTAGGCCTTAGGTGTATATACACCCTTTGTCACCATGCTTCCTGCAAGTGGTAATGTTATGGGCCTTAGCATATGTATGTCATGAGAGACATACTTCTCCACATATGCATGCTTCTTAGGATACACCAATGTTTGTGTAACGCATGTGGTGCTCTGATCTACTTCACTTAGATCAAACCTCAGCTTCTTAGCCTCCTTGAATCTATTAACCATGCTTTGAAAATATTGCGTTGTGAAGGAAAAAGGTAGTTTGCACCATGGGATTTTTGGTGCCATCAGTTAACATGAACCTACCAATGCAAAAGTTTTGGTATACTAAAATTCAGCCTCATCCCCTACCAAGGTTGGTAGTTGTTTAGGAATTCTCCATTCTTCTCCAAATGCATCATGCATCCACTTGTACCACTTATCCAAGTGTGCCTTGTATGTATGCAGATGTTATTGTCTCACAAGTATACGCCTCAAACATCTTGGCTGGGGAGGTGTTTTCCAAGTACTCCCAAATGTTGTTATTCGGCCCATCAGCACCCCAATCTTAAAAACACAATGGTAAGGAGAATATTACCATACATAATTTTATCTCCATCATCACATGTGACATCAATGATATCCTCCGTAATGAAGGCCGAGAGGTTGTAGATTGTCCCTTCTAAAACCTTCCTGTAAAATGTTCAACCATCTCTTGTTCACTTGCATCCATCATTCTTGTCCATTCAACTTGGTGAGCAAGTGCATGGACCATCTTCATGATGGTTCAAGTTAGTGATCTTGGAATATTGAAAGTAGCACCACCCTTCTTGTATTCATACTCCTTAGTTATTTTGATGATAGCCTCCTTGTCACCCAAGTCATCATCCAATGACTCTCCTATGTAGATAAGTCTAGTGTATCTGGAGATCAACTGCATGGTTATATGCATCCTCCTCCCTTGCAAAGTAGAAATAATATTCATGCATGTGTGACATGAGCCATTAGTATAATCTCTCAGGTTTTCTAAAAAATGGAAACTCAAAAAGTTATAAAATCCTACCTTCTCCAATTTCATCTTCACAACATCATCATACACTGGTTTTTCATCATGTGTTCTTTCTCTGTAGGGAAAACGAGCTCCAATACCATCTCCTTCTCAGTGGTATCTTTCCTATGGTTATAATCACTTATAACCATATTTCACATGTGAGATACCCAATCCATCCCAATAATACCCCATCTGGGTATTGCATCTCCGCATACCATTCTTCGTTAAAGCTTGTCGATGTGACTAGTTTTCCTTTGCCCTTTCCCTTCCTTTTGGGTGAAACATTTGATCCCTTCCTTGGTGCCATCATCTTCTCTATCGGGTCCCTATAAATCCTTGCTTTTATTTTTCTTTTGTACTACTCAAACCTTTGATTCTAATCCCTTTATGTAATTTTTCAAACCCATGCCCTAGTTTCACAAACCCTAACCTAGAAATCCTTCCTTCCACAAGACAATGTAAAAACTCATAGGAATCCTTCAAACAACCACTCTCACGCATGCCCATGTACTCCATTCCAATGGTTCACAAATCTGTCAAATTCTTCACTTCACACACAACTTTCACAATTTTCGCAAGGATGCCCTAGTTCACAAGAGCTCTTCAACAAATAAATGCAAGGTGAAAAATAACATACCCCGACTCCCTATTTATAGTTTTCTACTTTTTACCCACATTAATCTCCATGCCACCTACCATGTACTTCCACATTAATTTCAGATTTTTCCAATGCTTTCATCCCACGCATTTTTTCTAGCACTTTTTCTTTCACATGTACACTTGTGTAACCTCCTCAACCTTCTGGCACACCAAACTATATCGAACATAGATCCTTACATGTGCTCGTAGTGCCAAATTCCATCTTCCTCTATGTCTTAAACCTAGTTTTTTTGCTACTACCTACCTTATTGTTTTTTCTCACATTCATCATATACGTGGTTTTTATAAAGATTTCTTGACACCATTTCATCTCTAACCCTTATCACCCTTGTTATGTGTGTTCCTTCTCATATATCCCATGCTTATGTTTTTCTCTCATGGGCCACCAACAACATTTCTCCAACCGTGTGCCACTTATACATTCTCCACACTCTCCTACCCCACACTAAAAGTATGTGTGGTCCTCTGTGCATGAAAAAACCTCTTTTAGATAGTAACTAGCTATAGGCATGCAAACACACTTATTACACAACACACCAAACTAAAAGACAAAGCATAATGATGATGAAGGGAAACACATATAAAGGAAAATGCATTAAGGGAAACCTAAGCTACATGGAAACACTACCTTATTTACAAACACCAAGAAGGCTTATTTATAGTAGGGCTTCAGCCTACTCCCATTGAAGTAGCCGGGAAAATGTGTTCCATCCAATCACTTGTAAATGATAACAAGTGCCCGAATCAAGTATATGTGATATAACATATGGTCCCAACCAATGCACTTTGAGTTTCCCAAGATGGCATAAAACTTTGAATCATACAAAAGAACCATCTTCCCAACCTCAAACTTCTTGTTTTTAATATGTCGATCATGTCATGCCTTACCTAGCTTTCTCCATCTTCTGACTCCACCTAGAAATGGCTCACCTTTCATCCAACTTCATAAGTTTTTCTATGCACTCTTCAAGTGCTTTCTCATCAGCCAATCCTCCTACGCATGCAATATATACAGGATGGTAACATAAATTCAATGGGAAGAACAACTTCACATGCCAAACACCAACTGAAAAGGTGTGGCCTTGTTCAATATTTTATAAGTCATTTGATATGCCCATAATACTACAGAGACTTTATCATCCCAGTCTCTCCTTCGACATCACAAATATTAGTCAATGTGTGGCTCAATATCTTGTTAAAGGCCTCAAGCAGTCCCATTATCTTGAGGGTGATAGGGTAGTTTTGTGATGGGCCACCATAAACTCTACCAATAAGATTCTAATAGTTTCATTCAAGAAATGAGTACCCCTATCACTTGTTAAACTCAATGGGCATCCATACCTGTTGATTATATTCTCCCATAAGAACCTAACTATTGTATCCATTGTGTAATCCTTCGTAGGCACCACTTCTACCCACCTCATAAGATAGTCTATGTACAAGTGATAATATAACATGAACTTGTCCTACGCACGGCTGGGGAAATAGGGCCTACAAATTCAATTGCCCATTTTTCAAATGGCTCTGCACTAGCAATAGGTCTTAATGGAATTTCATCTCTTTTCCCCACTTTCCAAGGCACTGGAAATGGTCATATGCCTTGCAATATTCTATACAATCCTTATAAATTGTCTCCCACCAAAGGCCTGCCAATAGGATCTTGTGTGCGGTTGCATTTCCTACATAGTGACCTCCTGCAATGCCACCATGAGCTTCTTCCATGATTGTGCAGTTCATTCATGTTCCAACACACGATGCAAAACCTCATCTGACCTAGTTTGTATAGGTCTCCACTAACCAACATATAGGGCGTGACACATGCATATAGCCAACCACTTCTTCTCTAGAGCCTTCATTCCTTTAGGTGCCACACCCATTCATAAGAAAACAACAATATCTTCCAAATCAGAGGGCACATTGTAATATAATCTAAAAATTGTGCATCTAACATTGTGTCCTCAATACTTTTCGCATCCTCACTGGAATTAATTCTAGAAAGATGGTCAAGGTCCTAAATTGATTTTTCCTAGTTTTACTACTACCACCAAAAATTCAAATTCTGAAATAACAAGATCCATCGGCATATGTACCCTTAAAAACATGCTTGTTCACCAAATACTTAAGTGCCATGTGATCCATGTAAAAGATAAATGGAGTAGCCAACAAGTACTTACCTAAATTTATGCAAATGCATAAATCATAGACAATGCTTTGCTCTCATTGTTGTGTAATTCTACTCAGCTGGGAGTTAACTTTCTACTTGCAAAACACAAAGGGTGATCAACAATCCCTTCTAGGCTATGTGCTAACACTGCTCCTATTTCCATCCCTGATGCATCAACATGTACATGAAAGGGCTTGTCCCATGAGGGAAAGTGCAAAATGGGTGCAGTAGTAAGTTTCTCCTTCAATGTGTCAAAAGCCACCTGTTGTGCCTCACCCCAATAGAATTTACTCTTATGTTTCAACAACTCTTCTAATGGCATGAAGATCCTGGCATAGCCTTTGATGAATTTTTATAGTAACCCATATGCCCTAAGAATCCACACACCACACTTTGATTGGTAGGCTCCTCCAATCCCAAGATAACAAAACTTTGGTAGGATCTACCAATAAGCCTTCCTTATAAATAATGTGACCTAACAATGTGCCAAAAGGAGTAGCAAAGACACATTTCTTAATGTTTAGAGAGATACTTAACTACCTGCACCTCTCAAACATCAATCTTAAATTTTCACAATGATCTCTTACTAACCCATACACCATCCAATCATCTAGGTAAACTTGCAGAAATTTATGGATGAAGTCTTGAAATGCTTGCACCACAATGCGTGAAAATACAATAGAGGTGCATTCTTAAGCCCAAAGGGCATAACCATATAAGAAAAAACTTCCCCATTCAGTGGTGAAAGTAGTCTTCTCCTGGTCTTCCTTCATAATCCTTACTGGTGATAACCATGAGAATCCATCTATAAAAGAATAGATCTCCGCCCTGCTACACCTTCCAAGATCTCTTTAGTAAATGGGGTTGGAAAAGGATCTATGACACATGCAACATTCAAATCTCTATAGTCTACACATATCCTTATCCTCCCATCCTTCTTGATACTAATCACCATTGGGCTCACCCATTTAAGATTCCTCAATTACTTCAATGATGTTTTAGATTCTATCATCTTATCAATCTCCTCTTTAACTTTTATGTGTAAATTCAGATTCATCCTATAAGGCCTCTTCCTAATCGGGGTGCACACCTTCCTTCAACTTAATCCACATTTCTCCTAATGAGTGATGAAACCCTTTTAACTCATGGTATCCACATGGGAAAAATCCTAGAAGTTGTGCAACAACTCAATTATCTTTGAAACTCTTGGTCCATCCAAGTAATCTCCAATGAACAGCTTCTTTTGGCTCTACTTCTATACCAATGTTGACCTTATTCATTTTCAAGGGCTCATGGTAAGTGTGCTTTCTCATATGCACTTTCCAAGACTTCACATGTACCTTCCATATGATTAACATCCAAGTTTTCTACTTCCTCATCATCTATCAAGTACACCAAATTTCCCTTTTCCTTCTCTAAGAAGGTGCACTCAAACTGTATCTCCTCTATTTCTCCTTCTTCCTGAAGCATGCCTCTAAGCCAGGTTCCCCTAGAAAATATAGGATTGGTTTTCAACCATAACACAATCTCCCAGAGTAAGGTGCTTGACTACCTACAATGCCTCATTCACCGATGGCTTAGGACTTAGATACTCAAAAGTTTGAATAATATCCACCATCAACTCTTGCCAATTTCCCATCTGATGATGTAACTCGAATGGATATACCATGCACGCACAACCTGTAAGGTGGAATAGAACTTATGCACCCATAGTGAGGGAGGTAAGGCTTTCGGGCCTACCATCTAAGATCTCTCACATTCCTGGATGTGAAATGAGGTAGATTCCTTCCCATCATAGTCATGTATTTTAGAGGGTGCATTTCTCTGGAGAAACCTAACAGAGAACATGATTCTCACTTCACGTCATTCTAGAAGATTGTCTCGATGAGTCACCCACCAACATGTTGTTGTTGCACGTAAGGTATAAGTTAGCATATTCCTCCTCTCTACTTGACATGTCCATTGGATCTCCATCATGTGTAGAAAGACATCAGGTTACCTTCCCTAGTGTAACTTGGTAATTGTCTTCCTCCCAAGCACCTAATTGAGCATGCTCTAGCCACTGAGTTAAAGTCCCTTCAATTGTCTTCCAACAACTCATAGGTCCCATGTGCCCAATTATCACATGTAATGCTAGTTGTATCACTTATAGACTGAGCATCTTCCCACTAAATGACTCCTTCTCTTGATGGGTGAATAGCCTCGGGGTCTCTAATGGTGTGCACACATAGATTCTATCTAGGTCCTCTTCTCCTAAAGGCTCTACATAAGGCACATACCTCCCATCTATTAGTGGAATAATGATGTGCTCCTCTTTGTTCTCAAAACTGATGTATCCCTTGTTAAAGTGTAAGTCAACATTATTCGCATAACACTAGGGGCATCCAAGTAATGTTGGGAAGTTATCTACCTCGAAAGTGCTAAGACTTCAAAATCCCTAGTAAACTTAGCCCCTTGAATGGTTATGGAAGCATCCTTCAAGACTCGATGGGCATAGCCTTTGTCTATGTTCACCATATACAACACATTTGAAGAGGGCTGTCAATGGAGGCCTCCCCATCTGATTCCATGCATCCAAAGTAAGGACATTGACCTCTACACCCATGTCAATTAGTATGTTTCTCAGATCCATCCATCAACAACCACATTCAATGTAATTTCCTTGTCATAATCAAGACTGTGAGGGGGAAGATTAGCATGTAAGACCTACCTCTCGTGCTCATCTCCCACACATGGTACCTTTTCTCTTAACCACTCTCCTAATAGAGGAATAATGTTCTCCTGCACAACATCTTACACACTTCTCTAACCTCATCCATGTCTTTTTGAGGGACCTCAACATTCTTCACTTGTTCTAACTTCCACGATTGCTCCTTCAAACATTGAATCTCTCCTTGCAGGCTCCTAATCACTTCCATGGTTTCTTGGTAAACCTCTTTTATGATGGGTTGGATCAGGATATTTCCCATGTAATACTTCTTCTCTTGTAATGAGTGGCCTCTTCTTTGGTACTTCTTTGGCATGTGTAGCCTCAAGCACGTGTAGTTACTAAAAAGTTCTAACTCGGGGTTAAGCGCTACCCTAGGCATCCATAATGGGTCATTTCTCTTCACACTAACCATCCCCATGCCTTTTTCCTTCTTCTAGTTTTGGCTCATGTGGTCATAAAATTTAGGGCACTCCTCATACTTGTGTTTCTTTCCACACCATGAGCACTATATAAAATCTAGACATTCATGCTTGTAGTGTTCAGTAGATCCATAATTGTAACAAGTCCCATGGGGGAAGTCACCCCTTCCTCCATGACCACTACGACCTCTAAATCCTCTCTATGAAAACCTCTTCCTTGACCCCCATCATCTATATTCCCTTCATATTGATGACCTTCACCCTTAGAACTACTCCCAATGTTGGTCTGACACACACCAATATCAATGACATCATGAATTTGGTCTATCAATCAACGTCCTTCATATCGTGAGTAGTGGATGTGTAAATCTTACAATAAGAAGACACATTCTTATGAGCGTGCACGTTGTAAAAAGGGAATCTACTTGGATCATGATCCCCATGGAAAATTTCACAATCTAATGACATAGCACGCGCACCGATTTTTGAGGGAAACTATCCTTTGTGTGTCCTTCCATCTCAAAATTTGTGCACCAAAGTCCACTGTGATGTTTCATGAGCTGAATTCAGTAGATAATTTTTCAAGTTGCTTTTCCATGGAGTAATTGTGCTTCTAAAAATGGGCTTACCCTAGTGTCAATGCTTCGATGGCCTCAACACGTATAAAGCAGCCTCCAAGGCCTCACGTAGATCCGTGAAAGTCTTATGGGAGAGTGCTCATCTAAAAGGCATTATCAATCCTCCAAAAACCACTGAGCATGCTTATGAGGGATGGATATCATAAGATAGTTTTGAAAAAGAGTCTTAAAGCATGCATCATACTCCCACACACTCTCTATGCCATACCTTGTTGAATCTCCTTGAGCATGTTGATGCTCTTCTACTCAAATTTAGGAATGTGGAATTCCACCAAAAAGGCATCACACAGCATACGTATAATCCACCACCATTTGATGTGGGTCATACTTTGGTACAACCATGCTATATGCGCCCTCGCAATTGTGGTTGCAAAACTAACTTTCCTTCACTCTGGGGTAGTGATACCCTTAGCACACCATAACAACTCACACTTGTGTACATGCTCTAAACATCCTCAACACCTTTGTAATTAGGTAAATGCAAAGACATCTCATAAAACACCTGTTGAGGTGGTTGAGGTCCTTGTCCACTAGATCCAAAACCTTGGTTCCCTCTTGTGTTTCCTCCACCACCAGTGCCACTAGATCCACTAGCTCCTTTTCCTCCATGGATCCACCAGATCCTCCTCCCATAGTCAGGTAAAGGGCCTAAAGTAGTTCTAATATGCATCCCCACCATTGTATTGAATTGTGTGCCAATAAGTCTGTGACATTGAACCACTTCAGATGTGATACCCAAACTCTGTGTACCCACACCTTTCCCAAATGACATGTGCCTAATATGATTCCACCAAACACTGGAAATGTCTACATGGCCATAGATGAATGTAATGTAAAATGATATCTACCTGATGTTGTTTTCTTACCAATGCCAACCAAATTAGAAATACTCAGAAATTAGGAAACTAAGCGTAAGGGTTTGGTCACATGGTGGGTTTAGATGTGCACCTACGATTCTTCTCCTTTCTTCATATGATGAGCTCTCATAAAAATGAGGGGGTTCTTCTCCCACTTTCCAAGATGGGGTAGCATAGACTGCTCAGGTTCCATATCTTCGCATGAACCTCAAATCCTTCCTACAATGTCTACCTCCATAATTCCATCGATCCTATAACTTCACGCATTGTCTTGCCAATTCCCTCTCTCACACTTCATTATACTTGAGTCATCTCTCCTCTCTCTCTACTTTTATCATAGGATCCACCATCTCTCACCACACCAACTTTCATGCCCCACACCTAGTGGGAATTTAGCTAGCCATAGGAAATGCTTCCAAACTCAAAGTGATGATCAAGATCTTGATGGCTAATGGTATAACACACAAGAAATATCCTCTTGGTTCTGCAAGAACTCAAACTCAACAACCTCTGGGAAAGAGTACGTAGAAACTACGTACTCCAATGTATAGCTATTCAACACACCACTCCACCAATGATCAATAACACGAGTCCAGTCAGATCAACATCATGAAGTCATTGATAATCTTCTTGGGTCAAACACGAGGTTGATAATACCAACTCTTCCTCGATGCATATGCCAACAACCATTCATATAGTTCTACTAGAAAAAAAAAAGAACATCTCATAAATCTCATGATATAGATGCTCCTCTACCCATTTATGTGCATCAAACTTAGGTCCAATGTTGAATCACTGTGCAAACTCATCCTCTATGTTCTTAAGCCAAGTATCGATGTTGTCCAAGGTCAAGTGTTATGTCATCACACACCATTCTTACAACAGCTTCAAAAGAGGTCCTGAAAATGGAACCAAAATGTAGTCACCTTTCCCTACTCCCTTTAAACCCAAAGTGCACTGGCCTATCACCCAACATTAGCTGGGCACTCACCGAGGTGCACACAAGCACCGAGCCCCTCCTTTATGTGAGCCTTGTAAGAATGTTCACCATTAATGGAGGAATATGTGTAGAAAAAATAAATACATGCATTCATTCTAACACATAAGTAAAGACACTAGATCTAAGCATAGATACACCATGGAAATAATATAAACATTATAACAACATAAAGGAATAGATCTGAACCATGAGAAAAATGAAGAACACAAGGGTTTGGACCCATATACATAGATATATAGAAAAACCCATCATATATTGATTAAAAAATGTTTACAATAGCCAAATTACATCAAAAGGTCATAGAATACCAAATACATCATGAAATAATATCCTAGCTCTACAAAATGACTATTCTCAAAGGGTTCTATCCATGCTTATCTCCTATGCACCCATAATAATACTCTTGTGCCTCACATCACAAATCCTCCTCCTCTCGCATAATCTTTCATTTCCTCGTAGCCCTTCACATCCCCATACACACCTTCTCCTCTTCTTATCCTTCCACTTACACACACATGTTTTGGACCCAAGCACATTCTTAAATTGAGTGAGATCTCTCCTCCACCACCTTAGCTTTACTCATGAGAGGACCACATGCTAGATGAAATCATGTTCCTCCATGATTGATTACCTATGCTAGCTCACTAAAACCTTGATTAGCCTCAACTAACCATAATGATTACATCCTAGAATATTCCTTTCATGGACTATTCTTTCATTGAGATGCAAGACTCCAAGATCTATCCTTATCCACTCATCATGCATACTCGCATCTCCACATATTGTCCACGTAATAACATATCCCAAAAAGGCCGAGTATTAAACCCTTTTCTACTTTCACGTGCAAACATCCACATGCTCTAGTTCCAACTCAAACCCTTCATTCCAAAATTGATAATTGCTAAACCTATTTGAGCACCTTGTTACCCCTGGATGCTTTTCTTTAAGCACCTTCATCCCGTACTACCTTCCATGTGTGTTGATCCTCTATTTTGGGACTTAGCCATTTTTATGGGCCCAACAAGAACTGTCTCCAAGTTGTGGGACTCAAAGTTAGACAAACCTCAAGAGATGGCCAACTTCCTCTACTTACCTCTCTGCTAGAACCACTCATAGAAGTTGAAATGCATCTATCTAGCTCTAATCTAACTTTCTAAGGGTCCAGGTGAGAAGGAGATGCATAAAATAGAAATCCTAATCTACAGAGGCAATAACACTAGAAAAAGAGGATGAACACTTCGGCAAGAGTGAAAATGGAGGTAAACGATGATGAAGAGGGTCAAAATGAATACCAAAAATTAAAATCACATCCCGAGATCCATTTTCGTGATGCACAAGACACAAAGTTTTGAAATAGGACATACAAAGCACTGCAAGAGAATGAGAGGCAAGAGAGTCCAAAAAAATGATAGCTGAGGAAGAACAAGCCACAAAACTAAGATTTTATTACTTGGAGATCATGCATAGATCATTACAAGGTAGGAAGAAGATGCAAAACATTTACAAAACTCGATTCCAAGGCATGCAACTCTTAGAATAATTGTGTAACATAGAATGATTCCTTTGTATTTCCAAATTATCCAACGTTAAGAATGAGCATTGCTCTACAATATATAGAAAATCATGGAAGAGAGAGAGAGAGAGAGAGAGAGAAGAAATTAGAGGGAAATTCAAATTCTTCAACCAATCCCAACCACCTTCATTAATTTCTCTTAGGGAATAGGGTGCTACTCTATTTATCCATTGTTACATGCCTTCTTCAAATGAACACCCATACTACATTTAATGTTGGTGGTTGTGCCACCTAGAACTGCACTTTACATGTTGGAGACATTTTTCTTCACTTCCTCCACCTACCAAAATTTAATCCATGAAATATGAATCCTTTTGCATAGAGAAGGCTAAGATTCCTTCAAATAATATCAGATTTGCAATAATCAAGTCAGATTTGTGTTCATATAGCAATCCACAAAAAACTATTGTTCTCCTTCAACACGTAAATTTCTTGATTTAGTCCGCATGACTATTTGATATCTGTGAATCGTTTGTTCATATCACAACACTATGGACTCCCAGTGGATTTGAATTTTCCTTGTTCCATGGCATCAACCTTGGTGGATTTTTCAAAATCTACCCTTTACTCGTGGTGCGACTTAGACCTTCGCGATATTTTCCCTTTTCTCGTGGCATTGTTTGATCATGTCCTTTATCCCATGGATTGCATTCCTTTTCTCGTGGCATAGTTAAACTTCTACATGGTTTTCTCCTTCATTTGTGGCATGCTCAAAGCCCCTGTAGTTCTTCAAATTTTCCTTTGAATATCCACCAAGTCTAACACTTGTGCAAGTTGCTCAAATTTTGCAAGGGATGCAAAATTGGGCAACATTTTGGTGACTCACAGGGGTCATCTTTCTTGCTAGATGGATGATCAATAGCCTTAGGAATCCATTGGGCATGGAGTCAGCTGATTGATTTAGTTGCTTTGCATTTGACTCCTTCACTTGATGACAATTGATCATTAATGCCTTGGACTTCATTTTACAACAACATCCTTTGACAACATGAAACATGTGTAACAAGATCCCCAAGCAACAAAACATGTAAAATCACTTAGGGAAAAGAAACCTAAACTACCAATAAAGAAATGTGTTGAAGCACTTAGAGGAATTGAAATCCTAAGATACTATATACAAGATGCTATGAAATATCTTAATGAGAGGGTTTGAGATGAATCCCGTTGACTAGGATTTGAAATGCATTCCCATCAAGATCAGATAACTCAAATGAGTTAGCCACCTTGTAAGTAGAAACAATGTATGGTCCACTCAAAATAACATTAAATTTGGAGTGTCTTCTTGGTTTAGCCATTTCTACGTCCCATTTCAAGACCATATCTCTGACCTTGAATGTTTGAGGCCTATCTCTTTTATCAAACCACTATTTGGTTGAATTATGATGTTTTTCCATCCTTGCCATGGTGACATTTCTGTTTTCTTCAAGTTTCACTAGTTTCAACATTATAATTTCCCTCTGATATGTTCCTTCAAATTCTAGCTATTATGCTAGTTCAAGTGAAGGAAACTCAAGTGACAAAGGAATCCTAGCTTCTTTTCCATATACTAGTTTGTAGGGAGAAGTGCCAATTGCCTTCTTCATTATTATCATGTCCACCCAAAGAGAATTTTTCACTTTTTATGCCATTGCCTTTGATTCACGTCCATGGTTTTCTTCATGATTCTTATCAGATTTTTGTTAGTAGATTCTACCAACCCATTGCCTTGGGGGTAATAATTGGAGGAAGTCTTGAGATAAATCCCAAGTTGAAGAACCCAATCACATATTTTTATCCCAAGAAAGTGTTAGAATTTTTATAAATAATGGTTTGGGGTATGCCAAACCTTGTAACAATTTCTTCAAGAAATTCCAAGATGGTTGGTTTGGTATCTTCCTTTAATGATGTAGCTTCAGTCCACCTGGTGAAGTAATTTGTTGTTGTGAGAACTCATATGTGACCTGCACTAGATGGAGGATTGATCATCCTAATGGAATCAAGACCCCGTTATGTGAATGGTTGATTCACCTAAACTAGATGAAGAGGAAAGGATGTTAATATTTCCTTTCCAGTGAAAAGTGCACACTCTTTGCACTTCCTCACCCATTTATGAGCATCCACAAATAATGCAGGCCATAAATACCCTAATTTTATGATCTTCATAGTTGTAGCCTTAGCAGAGAAATTTCTACCTAAGAAACATCATGAAACTCAAAGCAAGGATCCTATTACATTGTTCTCCTTCATGCATATGAGAAGAACACCATCAATGTTCCTATTGGTCATTTAAACATGCACTTGCACCTCGGATATGGAAGAACCAAGCTATTTGAGACAACAATGTAATGCTTGCTGTCTCCAAGTTGTGAGACTTTGCACGCTTGAGATGGATCTCCGGAGAAGGTCGGTTCCTCTATCTATTTCTACTGCTACTACTACTCCTAATGTTAAAAGGGAAAACTAAGCTAACAATGCCAAGGGACCAGAGATGGAAGGATAACATAATGGAAAATTGAATTAAGGGTAGTGATAGCACCAAAAAAAGAGGGATGAACACCATCCATTCTGAGGAAAAATGAAAGGAAAAGGCATGAAAGAAGGATAGGCACACATATCACAACTAAAACACATTTACCAAATTAGTTTCATGGAACATAACTAAAAATAAGCTGCAAGGAACGTAGAGTGACACAACAAACACACAATGTAAAAGAAAGGAAAAAATAAGGAATATTAACACACTTAGGACAAAGAATAGTCTTAAAATGATGCTTCCATTACTTCCAAAAATGCACATAATCTATGATGGTGAAAGAGTATGATGTCCACATGCATGAGCTAGATTCAGAGGTCTGCGAATAAGAATATATAAAATATGAAGTCCTTAGAAAAATACGTAAGGATCCAAAGTGTCCAACATTAACAATGAGCCCAACTCTTACATTTATAGATGAATCAATGGAAGAAGAAGAAGAAGGAGGGAAAACCTAAATTTGAAATACAACCACCAATAAGAAGCATTCAATTCAAAAATATGCCTTTAAATCTATCAAATACATTTCCCCAAGTCTGTTTGGCATGTTGGAGAAGGAAATAAGGTAGATCGGATCAAATTGAGTGGTTAGAGTAATCATATTTTCTCATTAATGCCTAGAAAAATATTTTTCCATTTTTCACCTACTAGATCCAAGAATTTGAATTTGAATATCTAACCATGTAGCCTACATCTAGCATCTATCGATTGAGACTAGGCATGCACTGATCGAGCTCGTAGAAAAATATAATGCTATCATAAGGTTTTCATAGCCATGTATGCACGTAAGACATGTGGTGCACATTGATTTATTAAAGGATGATCAACTATGCAAAGTCTTTGTCATTTTTTTCCCATGTCACTTACTAGTTTGTTTCAAATTTTCAACACCCACGGTGCACTTTTATTGGTTCATGATGAAGCACTGAATCTTGTTAGATGATGATGTGGCATTGAATGGTGTAGAAGAAGGCGGGAAGGTGATGCACGTATGAAGAAGAATGAAGCACAAGATAAAATAGAGGAGGGTCACACACAAAGGTGATGCATGCGGAGAAATGGGAGAAATGCCCAAGTAATAAAATGCAAGGTTAAGGCATAACTATTACAAAATAATGTGTGGGGCATGTAAGAGGGTTAGGGACTTAGCTGATTTTGAAGCAAGTGCAAGGCACGCACACATGATGCATGAAGTGTTATAAGAATGTGGGTGTGCAAAGGTGCGTAAAAGGGAATAATGGAATGAGGAGAAAAGGAAAATTAAAGGGAGAAGAAGTAAACACACAAGGGCATGCGAGAGAACAACTCTGGAAATGTGCCAAGTAGATAGTTTGAGTGCACACAACCTGCAATGAAGGTCTCAAAGCTAGAATATGTATTTAAGTTATCTAAATAACTAGGAGAGATATTTTGGATAACAATTTTTGTGACTTTTGGGGCCATCTACCTGATAGATGAAGGAGATCAGTAGCCTGGAGCATTCATTGGGCATGGATTCTATTATGTAATCATGAAATTTTTATTTTTAGCTTTGAAGAACTACCCCTAAAGTCACTTGAAGGATCATTTCTTCACTCTATTCTGAATCCTGCGCAAAATTGCTAAAAAAATGCTAGAAGATAACCGACATCCTAGAAGAAAAAGAAGCACGTGAGAAGAAAGAACTATGTACAAAAAAAAATGTATGTGTAACACACTTGGAGGAATTGAAACTAATCTAATATATAAAAAATGATGCAACAAACTTAATGGAAGGGTTTGAGATAGATCCATTTACTGGGATTTGTAGTGCACTTCCATCAAGATGAGTTAACTCAAAAGAGTTAGCCTCTTGGCATGAATTGATGATGTAGGGCACACTTTAAAGTGCATCAAAATTTGAATGGTTCCTTGTTTAGTTCTAAAGATCCCATTTCAAGACCAAGTCCCCAAATTTGAAAGCTTGAGGCCTAGCCTTTTGTCAAACCACTTCTTTGTTTCTTGTTGATGTTTTCTAGCTTGATCATGGTAGAGTTCCTTGATTCTTCAAGATTAATTAGCTCTTCCATTTTGATTTCTCTCTTGGTCCGCACCTTCAAATTCTAGTTGCTAAGAAAGTGCTAATGAGTTCAACTCAAGTGTCAAAGGAAGAATATCCTCCTTTCCATAGACAAGCTTGTAAGGAGAAGTTCATATTGCTTTTTAAACTATTATTCTATCTACCCAGAGTGCACACAGACCTTTATTATGCCATTGTCTTTGGTTGATGTTCATTGTGCACTTCATGATCCTGATTAGGTTCTTGTTTGTTGATTCTACCAGACCATTACCTTGAGGGTAATAGTTGGAATAATTCTTTAGATAGATGCCCAAATTTAGATCCCAATCAGTGATTTTAGTGCCAAGGAAGGCTTTTGCATTATCAGATATAATGGTTTGAGGAATGCCAAACCTTGTGACTATACCTCTCGAGAAATTCAAGGATGACTGAATCGGTTGATTCCTTGAGCATGATAGCTTATGTCCATCTAGTGAAGTAGTCCATAGCTGTCAACACCCACTTATGTCTAGCACTTGAAGGTGGATTGATCATGCCTATGAAGTCGAGACCCCATTGCACAAAAAGGATGATCTGTTGGATTGGTCAAAGGGGAAGCACTACAATCTCTTCTTTCCTACAAAGAAAGTGCATTCCTTGAATTTTTGACCCACATGTGCACATCTGAAAAAAATTATGCCAAAAGATACCTGCCATTATAATCTTCATTATTGTAGTCTTGGCAGAGAAGTTTCCACCAGAGAATCCATCGTGAAATTCTGCTAACACTTTTTTAGTCTATGTGCCATTGATACACCTTAATAAACATGCCATCAAGATTCTTTTGAAGAGAAGACCATTAATCAAAACATATGGAATAGATTGCAACCTCATATGTCTTCTCTTTTTTTGTTCAAACTAGGAGGGTATATTCCCTTAGAAAGGAATGTGACCATATCCTTCATCCAATCGTGTGTGCTATAATATTTATTCTGTTCAAGTTCTGCATGCGAGAGATACTCATATAGAAATAATGAAGTCTCATATTCATTGTGTGCATCCTCAAAAGCTTTTTGTAGAGCATACTTCCTCTTACTAGCTTGGTGGATTTTATGGTCACATCATACTCCATGATTTTGGTCACCCATCATGCTCTCTTTTCGCTAATTTCTGCTCCCATGATGAAGTCTCTAACAGAAGAGTGGGAGACTAACACCTTGATATGATTTTTGGTGAGCATGCTCTTGAATTTATTGAGCACATGCATGATGGCGTAGAACTATTTCTCCATGTGACTATATCTTAATTCATAATCCTTCAACATCTAGCTAAAGAAACGCCAATGGATTCTTCAGCCCTTGTTCATTTTTTTTGTTAGGACAACAACAACACTTGCATCAGTGCCATAAGCATAAAGGATCAAAGACTTTAAGTAATTCAGGTTGATGAGTGTTTGTGCACAAGAAATTTATTACTTGATCTTGTTGAAGCTTTCTTTTCCTTCTGCTATCCATCTAAAAGCTATGTCCTTTTTGAGCATGAGGGTGATTGGCCTTACCAGTCCTACAAAGTTAGGAATAAAAAGCACCTAAAAGTTAATTTTTCCAAGGAAGGACTACAAGGCTTTCTTGTGCGCTGGTAGGGAGAGGTATAGGATGGCTGACATGTATTTAGGATTGATTGATATGACATCCTTTGAAACTACATGTCCTAGAAGTTTTCCCTGTGCCACTGCAAAATTACACTTCTTGGGGTTAAGAGATACCCCAAACTTTCTACATCTCTCAAAGACTTTCTCTAGGTGCGCCATATGATCTGTGCTTTACTTTGAGAAGACTGTGATGTCATCAAGGTAGACCAAGATGAACTCATTGATATATCCTTTGAATGCAATATCCATGGCATGCTTTTGAAATATTATGCGCATGCGTTTTTGACAAAAGGAAGGGAATATTTCGATATGCATATGTTTCCCATTTGGTTGTAAACATTGTTTTGAATTGATCCTCTTCCTTAAACAAAATCTGATTGAAGCTTGAATACCATACAACATAGAGAATATTTTCACACGCCGATCAAAGTCTATAGAATCTACTCCATAGAAGGAAAATGATAATGATCCTTTAGAGATGCCTTGTTTAAATCTCTGAAATCAACACAGAGTCTAATTTCACCATTCTTTTTATGCACAAGAACTAGATTTGTGACCCAAGTGGAATACTTGATCAGAAATATTATCTTAGCCTCAATGAGTTTGGATAACTCCTTCCTCATGAGGGGTTTTATCTTTGGATTGAATGGCCTCTTATTTTTTGTAACAGGCTTGATACCAAGATCAATGTAAATGGAGTGTTGAGAAACACTTGGATCAAAACCTTTGAGGTCTTCATACTCCCATGAGAAGATATCACTGTATTTTTTACAGAGAGAGATGAAGGCCTAATTTTCATCATGCACACAAGCTTTACTGATAAATAACATCTTCATGTGTGTAATAGTGACTGGGGAGTAGTCTTTTTGTGTGGCACACATATATTTTATTCACCCTTGAACTCATCATCAGGGCTAAACATTTTTTCTAAGGTGACCAACCATTTAGGAAACTTTTTTTTTTCAAATGTATCACTTGGTCACCATAGTTGTCATGCAAGTCAGCTTGCATGCTTGATGAGAACTCAACTTCATTTTGGATGAACTAGATGACGATATGTGCATCACTATCAAACACTTTCAAGCTGGTGTTGTTTTCTTGAATGGATTCTAATAACCATATTGATGTGCTTGATTGTTTCCTTTGAAAAAGTCCTTAGTAGGAGAGAAATGTGAACCAAGTGCGGCCATTTGATGGCCTTTTTTCATTTTACATGGCACCACCACAAATTTAGAGCATCAAATCTCTCAAGGAGATCCCAGACTCTATGTCTATAAGCTTTGAGAAACTTATTATTCATCCTGCATTCATTGGTGACTTTGTGGATAACCAATTCTATGTCCCCAAAGATCTGCAATGCCTTAATCTTCTTCTTTTTAGCAATAAGAAGACCATGCACTAGCACTTCATACTCTACCACATTGTTAGAGCATGTGAACTGTAACCTATGCATAAAAAAAAACTTCTCATCCTTAGGGGAAATGAGAACAACTCCTCATGCCATGTTGTTTTCACTTCTAGATCCATCAAAGTATAAATTCCATAGACCAGGGTTCTCTTCACTTTGCTTGAGTGTGCGGCATAGTAGAAATTATTCTTGAGGATATAGTAGGTACCAAGCCCAGTTTCATAATATTCCAGCTCCTCAACATATGGATCAAATTTATGGTGTCTCTCCACCCATTCATCTAGTAATAAGTTTGGGATAGGAGGCGCAAGAGGTTGTTCTTCAAAAACATAAACTTGTTCTTCTTGGATTAAACAGTGTGCTTAGAGATGGGATGGGACATATAACTCTACATGATAAGAAAATATTGGCTCAGCTTGTATGGTAAATTGGGTACCATACCTTGTCTTGAGTAACATATGGGACAAATCAAAAGACAAGTAACCACCCACTTTAGTAGTAAAATATCTTGACAAACACAAGGAAAACAAAGGAGGTAGGTCAATGATTGACACATCTTGAGTTATTGTGAGGCTTGGAAATGCATGGAGGGTTAACTCAATATCCTTGATGATTCCTAGAGTAGTGATAGTTGAACCATCAAGTTTTAGGACTCTTTTTTAAGGGGTTATACTTAAGACCTAAGACATCAACAATTTTCTTAGGCATGACAAAAGTACTAGCACCTGAGTTAATCATGTAGTTATGGAAAAGATGTTTTCTTATGATTAAGGACATATAAAGGTGGGGTTTTGACAACTTTAGTTACTTTCTTCTCCTCTTTTTGGCAGATATTGATGAAGCACACAACTTCTAGGAATTTGGGTCAACGGTGCGATGAAGTTGAATCAAAGCTTCATGCAACAAGTCATGCTGAGAAGGAATGGTTAGGGCATCCCACATTATGACATTTATGTTTGTCTTCTTCATCTAGTCAACAATGTTGAATGGAAAACCACTGAATTGTGTGTTTGAGGAAAAAAACATCTTTTCTTGGTTGTTTAGGTGTAGAGGTAGGAACCTTAGCTAACACAGAGGCTTGACATACCAAAGGAGGGGCACACACCACTAAGGAGCTTTGTGCGAGTCTTGTGTGTAGGAACTTGAGTGATTTTACTAGTGGATGTTTTAGTAGCTTCCTTTTGTTTTTGAGGATCTTCTTGTGTTGTTAGAATTGAAACTTATGGGCCAGATTCAAGCATTATCCTTTAATAATTTGTGTTGTCTACAACCTGAACATGTTGTCTGCTATCATAATCTACAACTTGATTGATTACACAAAAATCCTCTAGCACCAAATAATATCAAGTTGGCTTTAGGAAGAGCCTCTGGATTTTCTTGGCTCTCGGAATCACATGCGTTAATGAAAGGCTCATAGTTATAAGCATTTTGGATCATATAGGCTGCATGAACGCAACATTGGCAAAACGATATTGAGCATGAGGCATATGTAAGGAAATAACCACTCTAATTCCTACGCTATTTTTTCTAAACTGGGAAAAGTTCTTGGCTTATGCAGGGGGCATTGGAAGAGGTGTTATAGGAGGAATAATTGAAAAGGCAAGATATTAGCATGTTCTATCATTTTGTTGGTTCTTATCATATCTCTAATTCCCATATTGATTATGCCAAGGTTGATTTCTTTTTTGATTTGTAACTAATTAGAACTACCTCTCGTAGGCTTACACTTGCTACTTCTCTAATGATATGACCTTTTTTGACAAGTTTATAATTAGTACCTTCAATTCATCATCTTCTTTTTGTTGCATGGGAGAGTAGGATGTAATGTAATCTCAGTTGCATACTCTATACTAGAATAGGGGTAATAGAAGGTTAGGGCACTTGAAAATCTTTGGGAATAAGGGTGTAGGAGATCTAGGAGCCAAATTACTAGCCTGAATGAGATTGTTTTTACCCTTATTGCAATATTATATGCAACAGGTGAGGTTCTACCTCCCATGGATTGAATCATGACTAAAATTTCACTATTCAAATCCCTTGGATAGTACAAGAAAACATGTTGGGTTGTGGGCCTTACCACTTGAGGAATTTTATCCCTAGTCTTCTACGGAATTGATGTAGAAATCAATCATCTGCTCATTAGACATGTGCTTTGTTGTAGTTAGCTACTCCACCAGTGATAGATGATCTGATTTATATTCAAAGTAATTACATAGAGTCGTTCCAAAATCATCCCAGGTAGCAATAGATGCAAGTCTTAGGACTTGGTACCACTGGAGCACTTTAGCCTTAAAAGAGGTTGTAAGTAGCCGATACAACACAATCATGAGTGATCGAGTAACAGAGAGCATACATTGGCTACATCTTGAATGTGTTCAATAGGGGTACATAGGGGTAACTTGATTTTCTCCCGTGAAGTATGGAATACTCTTGAGTGCGGCCATTGGAATATCATGTTGAGCATTGAGATTGAATGGGCTTCCACCAAAGTGAAACTGGAAAATTTCCTAGGAGGAGGAGGAGGTTGAATGCCATGGTAGGGTGCACTTGACAATTTTGATGAGGAGTAGAGTGCACGCGATGTGCTAGATATGGGGATGTGTGCAAAAATATTTGATGTGTGTGCTTCTCAAAAAATATGGACATATTCAAAAAGGACCTTGTGGCTGCAACACTCTATCTCCGGTATGCACTATTTTCATAAAAGGTGCTCAAGACTGTGTAAAAAAAAGAGATTTGAAAGTGCTAGAGTCGTCAGATGTGTTTGAAAGAGCCTCCAAAGGCTAGAAATACTAATTCCACACACCAAAACTTAGCAATATGAAATTTAAGCTTTCACCGATTATCCCACCGGGCGTTCCATAAAGCGTTGGTCATTCAAACATGCACCTATGTCTTAGATCTAGAAGAATTGATCTATTTGAGACAACAATGGAACTATCTCCAAGTTGTGGGACCTTGCGCACTTGAGACAGATCTCTAGAGAAGGTCGGTTCCTCTATCTATTTTCTACTACTACTGCTACTCCTAATGTTGAAAGGGAAAACTAAGATAATAATGCCAAGGACTAGAGATAGAAGGATAAAAAATGGAAAACTAAACTAAGGAGGCAATAACACAAGAAAAAGAGGGATGAACACCATCCATCCATTAAGAGTGAAAATGAAAGGAAAAATCATGAATTAAGGCTAGGACACATATCACAACTAAAACGCATTTACCAAATAGTTTCATGGAAAACAACTAAAAATGAAGCTGCAAGGAACATAAAGTGACACAAAAACACACAATGCAAAAATAAGGAATATAAAAATGCATAGGAAAAAGAATAGTCATAAAACGATGCTTCTATTACTTATAAAAATGCATAAAACTATTACAATGGTGAAAGAAGATGATGTTCACATGCACGAGTCAGATCTATAGGTTTGTAACTCATAATATAGAAATATGAAGTCCTTAGCAAAATGCGTAAGGATCTAAAGTGTCCAACATTAACAATTATCCCAACTCTTACATTTATAGATGAATCAATGGAAGAAGAAGAAGAGGAGGGAAAACTGAATTTGAAAAATAAACACCAAAAAGAATCATTCAATGCTTGAAAATCTATCAAATGCATTTCCCCAAGTCTGTTTGGCATGTTGGAGAAGGAAAGAAGGCAGATCGAATCAAATCGAGTGGTTGGAGCAATCAAATCTGCTCATTAATGCCCAAAAATATGTTTTCCCATTTCTCACCTACCAGATCCGTCAAGAATTTGAATTTGAATATCTAACCATGTATCCTATGTCATCATCTATCAATTGAGACTAGCCACACACCAATCGAACTCGTAGAAAAATATATGGTTGTTAGAAGGTTGTTGAGCCATTTACACATGCAAGACACATGTAGTGCACACCGATTGATTGAAAGGATGATCAACTATGCAAAGTGTTTTTCATTTATACCACATGTCAGTAATGATTTGTTGTAAATATTTTGTGCCTAGTTGGTGCATTTTTATTGGTTACATGAATCACACTCAAGCTTTTCAGATGATAATTTGGCACAAAATGGCACGGAAGAAGGTGCCAAGGCGTCGCATGGAAGAATGAAGTGCGGAAGAAAATAGAGGAGGGATGCGCGTAAAGGTGACACGTGTGGGAGAAATGGGAGAAATTCCCAAGGAATAAAATGCATGGTAAATGTACAACTATTACAAACTAATTTGTGGGGTGTGTGAGAAGGCCAAGGAATTAGCTGATTTTGAAGCAAGTATAAGGCACGTGCACGGGATGCATGAACTACTGGAAGAAGGAGAGTGTGCAGATGGTGCGCAAAAGGAAGAGTGGAACAAGGATAAAATGAAAATGGAAGGGAGAGAAGGGAAGCGCAAAAGTGCATGTGGATTGAACATCGACTAAGGAAATGTGCTAAGTAGATACTTGGAGTGTGTACAACCTACAATGAAGGTCTTAGACCCATAACATGTATGTAATTTTTCTAAATAACTAGGAGAGTTATTTGGATAATAAATCCTTTTAAATAGTACACCATAAACCAACACATATGGAAAGGATTGCAACCTTAAATGTCACCTCTTTAATTTTCTGAGACCAAGAGGATATATACTACAGGTGAGGAATGTTATCATTATCTTCATCTAGCTATCTGTGGTTATGTCTTCATTATTCTCAGGTTATGTGTGGCTCTCCTCTTCTAGGAATAAATTAGTCTCGGGTCATTTTGTGCATCTTTAGCTAGCTATTTACAGAGAGCATAACCTCTTACCAATTTTTTGGCCTTAATGGTCACATCATACTCCATGATTTTAGTCACCCATCCATCTCATTTCTCACTAATATCTATTCCCATAATTAAATCTTTGATGTTGGGATGTGATACCAGAACCTTTACGCAACTAGCTACAATCATGCTTTTAAATTTCTTCAAGGCGTGCATGATGGAAAACACTTGCTTCTCAATATGGTTGTACTTAAGCTCATAATCCTTCAATTTTTAGTTGAAGGCTACTAGTTACTCCAAGTCTTGATCATTTGGCTGGGTTAAAACCATGGCAATGCAAGAATCAGCTCCATACGCATATAAGATAAAATATTTGGAGTAATTTGGATTAATCAACATAGGATCTGGGCTATTTCTTGTTTGATATTTTCAAAGTTGTCCTTCCCCTCCACGGTCCATCTGAAAGTTGAATCTTTTTTGAGCATAAGTGTGAGTGGCTTTACCAGACTTGTAAAGCTAGGTATAAAGCACCTAACAAAGTTAACCTTTCCAAGAAAAGACTGTAAAGCTTTCTTGTGAGCTGAAAAGGAAAGAGCAAGGATGACAGAGAATCTTTCTAGATCAATGGAAATGCCTTCTTTAGAAATAATGTGCCCCAAAATATTACCTCTAGGGACTACAAAATTACATTTCTTGGGGTTAAGAGATACCCCAAACTCCTGGATCTTTAAAATACCTTCTCAAGGTGGTGATACGATCTTTGTTATGGTTTGATAAAATAGTGATATCATCAAGATACACCAAGATAAATTGATTAATATATCCTTTGAAGGTGATATCCATTGCTCTTTGGAAGGTGGCACTTATATTTGATAAACCAAAAGGAATTTTTGATATGCATACATTCCCCATTTGGTGGTGAACATAATATTGTATTGATCTTGCTCCTTCACTTTTATTTGATTGAAGCTTAAATATCCATCAAGCATTGAAAATATCTTAGATCTAGCCATTGTCTGCAAAATCTGCTCCATTGAAGGCAAAGGATAGTGATCCTTGAGAGAGGCCTTGTTTAGGTCCCTAAAGTCTACGTAGAGCCTAATTTTACCATTCTTCTTTTTACTGGAACCAATTTCGCCACCCAAGTGGAGTACTTAATGGGAAAAATAATCTTAGCCTCAATGAGTTTAGACAATTATTTTCTCATGAGGGGCTCTATCTTGGGGTTTACCGGCCTTGTTTTTGCCTAACTGGTTTGATATTAGGATCAATATCGATAGAATGTTGGGCTACAATTGGATTGAACTCTTTTAAATACTCATATCCCCATGAGAAAAAATCACTAAAATTTTGACATAAGGTGAAAAAAATTTTCTTTTCATGTTCATCACATACCTTTGAGCAAAAGTTCTTTTCCTGGGGTAATTGTAATAGGATAATAGTCTTCTTGTTTTTCCACCATGCTCTTTTTGTACCTTTGAACTCATCATCTAGACTAAAAATATGTTCTAGAGTGACCAATACTTTTGGAAATTTATTTGTTTTGAGATGAATAATCTAATCACCATATATGTCCTACAAATCAGACTGCATTTTTGAATAAAATTTATCTTCATTCTATATGAATTGGAATTTTTTTATCACTATCAAATACTTGCTAGCTGGTCACATTATCAGGTATGGATGGCCTAACAACCATCTTGATATGTTGTGTTTTTCCTTTAGCTGTGAGTCTTCTATAGATGAAAAATGAGATCGAGAGCCTCCATTTTATCTCGCTTCCTTATTCAACTTCCACAATACATCTTGTAGGTTGAGAGCATAAAAAATATCCAACAAGTCCCAAACTCTATGTCTGTAGGCATTTAATAGTTTTTTCTTTGTATCACATCTTCCATGGACTTGATTGATGACTAGCTCAGTATCTCCAAAGATTTGTAACTTCTTGATCTTCCTTTCTGTGATCAACATACCATACACCAATGCTTCATATTCTGCCACATTATTGGAACAAGAAAACTACAATCAATGGGAAAAGAATAATTTCTCTTTCTTTGGAGAAATAAGCAAAACACTTTCCCTGCTCCATTTCTACTTCTAGAACCATGAAAAGACATCCGCCATAAGCTAGAGATTGGATCCTTGTCTTCTTTAAATGCCGCAGGAAGACACAATAGGTGCCAAGACCAGTTTCATAAGATTTAAGATCTTCATAATATGGATCGAATTTGTGATCTCTCTTATCCCATTCATCAAATAATAAATCAGGCATGAGAGGAGGAGCATACTATTCTTATGGACTTGAAACTTGATCTTGTTCTTCTTATATTAAACTATTTGATTCTTATATTAAAAACATATGATTCTAATATGAAGATAAATAACCCACTACCTTAGCATTAAAATCTCTAGACATGAAAATTAAAAACATGGGAAATAAGTTTATGAATGATATATCATGGGTTATTGTGAGACTCAAGAAAACATGGAGGGTTACATCTAAATATTTAATCACTCCTAATACACCCATTGTTGATCCATCAAGTTGCAAGACTCCCTAGACACAGTGTACTTGAGACCTAGGATATCAGCAATTTTCTTTGGCATTATAGAAGTACTAGCCCTAAAATCAATCATACAGTTATGAACTAGGTATCTATCCACGATTATTGACATGTAAAAGGGTGGGGTCTTAACAATCTTACTTACTTGGTCCTCTTTCACTTAGCACACATGAACTACGGCATGAGCCTTTTGCATTACTAGATCCACCGGAGGTAGTTTCTTGAGGATTCATGTAGAAGATATCACCGAGATTGAATAAAAGCACATAACATATTGAGATGTTGACATTAGTCTTCTTTATTTTCTCAACTATGTTAAATGAGAGACCCGCGGTCTTCTATATTTACGAAATGATACTTTGTTTCCTTTTTTACGGAATTGTTTGATCATGTGGATTTAGTGAAACAACAACTTCCTTTTCCATAGAAATATTATCGTGCACCATGCAAGCTTCTTTGACACATTTTATACTTCATTCTATGGTTTTTCCTATCCTTTTATTCCTACTTCATTCCGTGGATTTTCCTTAGTCTCTCCAAGGTATTTTCCTTTATCCATAGTATTGTTTTGATTTGCATGAGTTATAACCTAAGATTCTAGCATTCATTTATTGTTCCATTTTTTGTCAGCAACACTCATATAAGGTCTACTGGGGCCGCCAACTATCTGATTGAATGCACAAAAGTCCTCAACTCCAAAGAACATGAGGTTGGCAAATGCGAAGTTTATTAAAATTCATTCTCAACATTTGGTACTTCTAAAAGTGGTTCCTATTGACTGGAAGAACCTTGGATCATGTATGTTTGCAGATGCATTTCCCTTTCATAGCTAATTTGATTATGAGGTAGATTATATGGAAAACACCACTTTGTTTGTTGCACCATATTGTTTTATATTGGAACTAAGGTTTGACTAGAACTGGGGGCAGGGAGTACATATGGAGGAGGAATTGTTTCCAATGGAAGAGGAGCACTTTGAATTTTCCATATATTATTTTGTTAGTTTTGTGCATATATTTGATTAGACTGTTGGTTTCTATATGGTTGATATCCCTGATTTGAATATTTCCCTTGATTTTGATAATTTCTATATGACTGGGCTTGTTATTTTTCTAGGGATATAACTTTGTTTGTCAAGTTTCTAATCAAATATTTCATTTCCTCATCTTCCTTTTTTGTGCGGGGGTTTTTGATGTGGAAGCAATGGGTTACGGGTTTGGTTAGGGAATAGGAGAAATGGAAGGTTACATGACTTGTGGAAATTTAGGGGATAATGGCATAGGTGGCCTAGGAGATAATTTTCCATCTTGAATTAAACAATTTTCAGCCCTAATGGCTAATGCATAAGCTATTGGTAGAGTTATACCTCCCATAGATTGCATCATAACGGATATATCAGAGTTAAGATCTTTCAAAAATTAAAGAAATGCACCTTTAGCTATAGGCATGACAAGAACTGGAATTCTATCCTAGGTTCTCTAGAATCTGAAATTAAAATATGTCATTGTTCATTAGGTGCTCTCTTAATTGTGGTCAACTGCTCCAAAAGAGATAGGTTATCATCTCTTTCCCCAAATTGATTATAGAAGGTTGTGCACAACTCATTCTAACTCTTGATTGAGTTGACGGTTAGACTCCTAAACCATTGCAAGGCCTTTTCTTTAAGGGATGAAGCTAGGAGTTTGACTTCCACGTCCATTTCAACAATTTCATGAATTATACAAATATTTGTAATGTTTTGAATGTGATCAATTGGAGTAGTGTGATTTTCTCCTGTGAAGTATGGAATATTCTTCAATGCCACAACAAGAATAGGATTTTGGGCATTCAAGGCAAGCAAGATACTGCCTATGAAGTTCACAAATGGATTTTGAGGTGGTGGCTATTGATGAGCCATTATAATAGGTCGATAACTATCGTTTATTAAGAAGGACCTACTAGGTAGAGGTGTTGAGAGAGTTCTATTTTGAGGAGATTGAGATCTCGAATTTTCCTTCCTCTCTCTCTGTCTTCCTGGAGATATGTTTAAATACTCGAATACACCTTCTTCTCATGTTCTAGACCAAGTTTGTATCCTTCTCATGAATTAGGGACACTTGAACTACTGAAACTAGTAGATTTACTACTTGGAGTCACCAGATGTGTTATCACAGAACCTCTAAAAGGCTGGAAGTTTATCAAGCACACATCAAAACTTGATAAATCTAGAAATATTTGACTTCTTATCCCACCAAGCGTGCCAAAACTGTTGGAGCTCAAAATTGCACCCACATTTAGATCATAGATAACCTAAAATTTGATTCAACATGGGACTATCTCCAAGTTGTGGGACTCAAACTAAGACAGACCTCCAGAGAAGGATAGCTTCCTCTACTTACCTCTACTACTAAAACTACTCCTAGAAATTGAAATGCAACTATCTAGCTCTACTCTAAATTTCCAAGGGACCAGGGTGAGAAGGAGATGCATAAAATAGAAATCCTAATCTATAGAGGTGATAGCACCAAAAAATGGGATGAACACTTCAACAAGAGTGAAAATGGAGGTAAACGATGATGAAGAGGGTTAAAATGAAGACCAAAATTAAAATCACATTCGAGATCCATTTTCATGATGCACAACAAGAACAAATTTATGAAATAACACATACAACACACCTACAAAAGAATGAGAGGAAAGAGAGTGTAACAAAATGATAGCTAAGGAAGAACGAGCCACAAAACTAAGATTTTATTGCCTATAGATCATGAACATATCATTACAAGGAAGGAAAATACGAAAAAAATTACTGAACTTGAGTCTAAGGCATGCAACCCTTAGAACACTTGTGCAACATAGAATGATGCCTTCACATTTGCAAAGTATCCAACGTTAAGAATGATCATTTCTCTACAATATATAGAAAATCATGGAAGAGAGAGAGATTAAATTAGAGGGAAATTAGAATTCCTCAACCAATCCCAACCACCTTCATTAATTTCTCTTAGGGAGCAAGGCGTTTCTCTATTTATCCACTATTACACGCCTTCTTCAAATGAGTGCCCATACCGCATTTAATGTTGGTTATTGTGCCCACACGGAACTACACTTTGTGTGTTGGAGATGTTTTTCTTCACTTCTACCACCTACCAAAATTTAATCCATGAAATATGATTTATTTCACATAGAGAAGGCTAAGATTCCTTCAAATAATATCATATTTTCAATAATCAAATCAGATTTGTGTTCATATAGCAATCCATGGAAAACTATTTTTCTCCTTCAGACGCGAATTTCTTGATTGATCTGTGTGAATCTTTGAAATCTATGGATCATTCCTTTATATTGTGGTACCATGGACTCCCACAGCTTTTATTTTTCCTTGTTTCGTGGTATCAACCTTGGAAACTTTCTCAAAATCTGCCCTTTACTTGGCGGTGTGACTTGGACCCTAGCGATCTTTTCCCTTTATCTGCATGCATTGTTTTATCACGTATTTTATCCCATGGCTTACATTCCTTTTCCACAGCACATTTAAACTTCTCCATGATTTTTATCCTTCATTCATGGCATGCTCAAAGCCTCTATAGTTCTTTAAATTTTCCTTTGAATATCCGCCAAGTCTAACACTTGTGCAAGTTGCTCGAATTTTGCAAGGGATGCAAAATTGGGCAACAATATCCTGTATGTCACACTATACCCATAGAATTCACCTATAACTTGTAAAATAAATTATCTAATAAAAACCCCAAAACATATCAAATCCTAAAAATAAATATGCAGATGGGGAGTCGATCGACCTCGGAGCTCACTCGATAGAGTGAACTTATGATCGAGAGTTGCACTACATTTAAAAATCCATGTAGTTCTTGCGTGTGTGTGTGTGTGAAAGAATCATGCCCTAGGTGGATCTTGTACAAGATGTTCTTGATAGTGAGCAATATTAAGATGTAGCAATGTAAATAGATGTGTGGGTGTCAAAATGAACTTCCTCCTATGTGTGTATGTAGAAGAATGCAGTCCTTCATCCCTTATGTGAAGCTAGATGGATGATTTTATGCTCTTGAAATGCCTTTTATGCAACCGTAGGTGATAATAGTATATTCTTAGTGCTTGGTCCTTTATTAGAGTCACATAGCTTTGTATTTATATGATTCCCTTGGTTGAATTTCGTATTTGATAGCTAAAAGGCCTACCCATAAGAAAATAAGATAACAAAAAGATTAAAGAGGCTTAAAAGAGGAGAGAAAGATATAAAAATGTCGGGGTTCCCGAGGGGATGAGGGCACCTGACCATTGGTGTCCTAGCTAGAAGGCGGTGTCTAGATCCAAGAAAGATAAAGCGGTGAAATTCGGGGGGACGGTGAGGTGTGTAAAACCATAGAGAAAGCAAGAAATAAAAGTAAAGAGGCCAAAGATAGATGTCAATTACTAATTTCTTGCTTAGGAATCATATTAATAGTGGTACGTGATTAGGACCTAGAAATGTACCCAAAGTGTGTGATTTAGTGTCTATAGTGAGATAAGATTCTGAAGAATCTTGGTCAAGATAAAAAAATTGATGTTTCTAGATTTCTTATCTTCAAAAGTAAGGTGTTTGAATTTATTCTTGATGATAAGAATAAATCTATGGATAAAAATATCCATGAGCTTATTTTTGTTGGTCATTGTGATGATGTGAAGGAATAACATCTCTTTTATCTTATCACACATGATGTCTTGTTTAAATGAGATGTTAGAGGTTATTAGAATTTCATTCCTTCAAAACCAAAAATTGACCATTCTCCACATCTTTATCCCGATAGGAGGGTATACTTCTTTATATAATTGATGTTAACCCATCGATGATCTTGCTTCACATCCTCCTATACAAAACTTTCCTAAGAGGTAAAATCCAACATTGTAAGCATTTTTTTATTTGGTTGGTTAACCTTTTGATCTTCGTCATACATAGTATGATACTTTTAGTAATGCTCTTATGAGGAAAAAACTTTGTATTGATCTAATATTATTTTTGAGATGACATATAAACCTAAGATGGAATATTCTAAACAAAATGAGTATTCTTCATTTATGAAGAATAAAATATGGGAGTTAGTGCCAATTTTCACCCTTTTTAAGTTTTAATTGGGGGTTTTTACACTAGAATCAAATAAAGAATGGAATAGGACATATAGGGGGTTATTATTACTAATTAAATTCAAAACTTAACCATTCAATATCATAATAACACATTAATACTTGCAAAAATGGACATGATGCAATACAAAATCATAAATACATGGGATTGAGTGTAATTAGCTGATTACATATGATTATTGGTAAATATGGGTGATTTGAATGATGAAACAGGGGTATTTGGACAGGTGAGATTACTTTTAAACTAGAAATGTGACCTAAAAATGATCATGGGTAGGACCATACAAGTATGAGCATGAACATTTATACGATCTTGAACCTGATTGGAATTGGGATATGTAACTATTTTGGTTTTTTTCCTTGTTTGAATCTCTTCATTACTCTCTTTCAATCATTATTGGTAACACTACGGGGGTCTCTTTATTCTCTTCTCAATATTTCAAACCATAACCATGGATAATAAGTCCTACAAAACTAACATTAGTTAGATTATGGACACCCACGTGCACTACCGACATTGACACTAATCCAAGAGGTCTCAAAAAGCACGTTTTTCTCCACCTAACATGTGATATCTAGATGTAGTGCAATAAAATTTGACATCCTTTGTTTGAAAAATCTTGAATTGAGTTTCTCTCTTGCTAATTCAATTGAGTGAGAAAATTTGAGTGCTTGAAAATTTGGGAAGGAGTCCTTGGATCCTATAGGAAGCTTCAAACTTGTATATGATGCTTCCTTATTGAATGTGTAGACATATTTTTAGATTGTAAGGAGCTTTGGGTGCCTTTTGTGCTATCTTTTGTAGGAGTCCATAAGAGTGCTAGGTTCTAAATGATGTGTGTTTCAATTTCTTATATATTCTTATGAAGGTTATTTAGGTTACAAAGGCTGGCTGAGAAGGAGTAAATGAACTCAATAATAATGTGTAATGGGAAGTTTGAGAGAAAAGTGAGCAAATTAAAATCTATACACTAGGGTGAGGAATGTAAGGAAGTTCCTCCCCTATTGTATGTTTTTGACCCTAGATAGACAATTTGAAGTTTGAGGTTTGAAAGTTGAAAAGTGGAGTTTCTAAATGGATTTCATGCATTCAATTATCATAAACTATTGACATATGAGTGTGTATGATCAAGCAAGCTAAACAAGAGACCTAGAGATGTACTAGATGAGAATGGGTAAAGTGCACTTGTTTGAGCAAGAGAGAAATGTAAAGACTAGTAGTGTCAAAGAGTAAAATTACAAAATTTTATTGTATACATTCCCCCTTTAAGAATGAAATTAAATTAAATGATTAAAGAAAAATACACTTGAGTGTGCAAAAACACTTTGTCTTTGCTTGATGTTTTTTATAAGATCTTATTGTGTTGGTGTTGACACACTCCATGATGAAACCTACAACACAGAGTGTAGTTAATGTCCATGATAAATAATTGAAATTTAACTCAAATGAAAAGATGTAATTTAAATGAAATTTAAGAGATGATAAAAATGGAAGGATTACACTGTTTATTTTTTGAAGGGAAGAATTTCCCATTCTTTTTTGTACTTGGAGATTTGGATTACATTACTTTCCTGAAGAATTGGGGGTGATTAGTCCCTAATTATGTTGAGGATATGTCAAAGTATTAGGTGTATGGAACCCAACACACCAATGCTAAAAATATATAAGAAGATCGAGGAGATGAATCACCTCATGAAGGAACAATACTATGTATCAAAGTCATTCAACAATTCTTATATCTTCCCCTTTAGGTATAAGATAAGAGGATGGTCTACCTATAAATAACTTAGCTACTTTGATACCTTCCATGACCCCATAGACCACATTACTACTAAAGGATCTAGATCTAATTTTGTAAATTAAGATACATAATATAAAAGAGAATGAATAACTCCCACACTCTTCCCATGTTCAACACAACTGAGTAGAAACTAAATAAAGCTTAAATGTGCTAAAATGTAGCAAGAGAAAGGAGATCCATACCCCAATATCCCTAAAAATGAAACTAAAACTAAGTGATGTGGAGAAGAAGAAATGAAACATTTCATGCCCCCTAAAACTAATCTCAAATGAGAAATATAAGAAACAACACCAAAAACCCGTGTCTATAGCTGAAAATATGAAACTATTGAGAAAATTGTTGTAACTTCCCTTAGTGAAAAACCATAGAAATGGGTTAGAAACATCTGTATGGTCTTGAACATATTGTATGTTTTTTACATTTTGTTTATCTTTCTATATTTCAGTTTTGAGTAGTTTTTACTAGTTCTTGCCTATGTCTAACCCCATAATCTCATATGTGTTTGTTGTACATGTACAATATACCCATATGAATTCCCCTATTTTGATGTGTGTGTGATAAAGAGTTTGAGTTTGTGGCTCAAAAGAATATATTTGTAGCCATGTCTTATACATTTGATAATTTGCATAAAAACATAGGAAGGGCTGATGTGGTGCCACCAAGAATTACATGTACCACAAAGAGGATGCACATGGTGGAGACAATGATGCACAAAAAAGAAAAAATAGAAACAATAATAATAGTAGTAACAATGTCAACAAAAGAATGAGTAACAACATCAATAGTAGTGCATATGTAAGTAGAAACAAGTGCAAAAGATAACAATGTAAATAACATCACACAAAAGACTTGGTGCCTAGAAACATGAGACACCCATGATGTCAGAAGATAATCAAAGGCCCTTGAGCCTACAATAAAGAAATGTCATACATGAAAGACATGATGCCACAAACATAAGACACTCACAATGTCACAAGAAAAAAAGGCCCTTAGGCCACAATCAAAGTAACAAATAAGTAACTACACACACAAATAGAAAACATGTATATAAAATAAGAGTATCATAATGTGATGAAAATGATATAACAAGTGATATATATGAGCATATGAAACAAAAATATCAACACCACACAAGACACATGTTTTAGTCATGTTAGTTCAAAAGATATCAAATACACTATGTATGTAATAAAGTGTAATGAGGAAATGAAAAAGGCACTATAATGAAATAATAGCACTTAGTTTGTGTGGAGGGATTCCCCCAGGATAATTATTAACTATGATATCTCCCATAATCATGTATCAATCTGTATGTCTTACATCATGCTCAACATACCCCATAAATTCATGTGTGCAAATAATTTTTTTTTTAAATTCTATTTATCAAACCAAAAGGATAAACAAAATGTTTAATGGAAATTGATAACAATATATGCTAGAGAAATAGGTTCCAAATTTTGCATTTTTGAAAATATTTGAATGTTTTTACTTTTTTTTATTATATCAATGTTTTTGTATTTTCTAGTGCATAGCTATGTACAAGAAAGGGGATAAAATGAAATCTATCTAATGAGAACCTCTTGAGGAGGTGAATCAACTAACGTAGGTGATGGAGACCTACGCCTCATATGTGCCAAATAATGTGACTCAAAACCAATGGAATGATGGTAGTAATATGTTCTAAAGAGGGATTAGGAAAATAGAAATAAATAGTAGTGCAACAAGTAAGATGTGATGTATGGGATTGGTATGTTGGAATAAAATAATAATCAATCCTTGAAGACTGAAGAGGAGATGTAAAGTAATGGTGTGCACTAAAGGATCAATGAGGCATCCTATGAGAATGTAAGCCACTAGAGAAAATATGTGTGGATGAAGGGATAGCTAGAGGGCGAGGAAGACTAGAGATATGTGAATCAACATTTACAACCAAAGGACTGGCATAAGCCTTGGGAGGACTAGAGATATATGAACATGTGTGTGAATCAAAATACCTATGAGAATACATAGAAGGATTATAACTATGTGAACCAGTGTTAAAATATAAGAAGATATCAAAAGAACTAGGAGTATTTGAGCTACTTGAATTAGTGTGTGAATCCAATGACCTCCTATAAGTATACTAGGAGTAGGGATAGAAAATTTGGAAGAAGGAATAGACATGATAGGAGAAGGAGCCTCAAAAGGGATAACTTGAATAGTAAACACATAATAATTATGAATGAACTTGATATACTAGTGAATGAATAATTGGATAACCTTAAGAGCACATGACCAAGGGAGACTAAGGAATAATGTACCAGAGCTAAGAGAACTAGAAATGAAAAATGAAATGGGTATGGTACAAGGAAAAATAGTGATAGGTATTATGGTATGACGTTAGAGATGATTATAGTCAAATGTAATATTTCAAGAAAAGATATCTTGAGAGATTGAAGTTATGACAAAGGACATACATTATCTTTGTTGTCTGGATTAACCAATACACCATATATAAGTACTTGATGAATAGAGACAAGAATAGACAATTTATCGAAATAAATGTGTCATCAATATTAGAGTCATTGAAAGTAATGTTTTATGTAGAAGGAGGTATACAAGTAATAGTACTAATCATAACATCTAAATGATGATTATAAGAAGGTGGTGGTGGTACTACAATGAGAAGTATGCACTTTAGAAGCAGATGTATCATTTATATGCTTAGGGAGTGAATCATTTAATATTTTTAATTTATAATAGTTTATTGGCTTGGAAGATTTTGTGGGGTCACCCCATTCAAAGGAATTAGAATCAATAAGATGATAGATAACATGAAAAACCTTGATGCATCTATATATGGAATGACCAAAACATTGGTGATAATCAAAATAGGATTTTGGATCAATAATATTACTTTAAGGTTTTCTCATGTCAACCTCAAACAGTGGAGAGAGAGACACACACAAGATTACACTCAATTAATTGTTTTACTTAGATATGAGGAGCATATGGTAAACGTGTAAAAGTTTGTCATGTGGGTTGTAATTATAGCTTAGTAGGTTGATTAATATCATTGAAAATGTCTTTAGAAGAATCCTTAACATCATTAGTCTTTCCCTTAAATGTAGATTTTATTTGAAATTTGGCATTAGATGTATTAGGAGTGCTAGAAACATACTTGAGCTTATTCATATGTAATAACTTAGCTTCACACTCTTTTAGTGTATGAAATAGATGGTAAAATGATTTAAATTTGTCAAACATGACCAATTATTGCAAAGGATGAAGTAATATTTGTGTAAAAGGTCTTACAAGTCACTATCAACTATGATATTATTCATCTTGGTAAGCCTAGTCTAATAACACAAGACATAATCACTGATATGTTTGACATATCATTGATGTTGCTTAGAAATTTATGCATAAGAGACCTTATCCTAAATTTTGATAGAAAAGAGTACTAGAAATTTATTTTCCGATGTAGTGAAATAATGCACAAAATGGATGGGGAGATCATAAAACCATTGTAATACAAAGTCCTTAAGGCTCCTAAGGAACAAATTGGTATGAAGTATATCATAAGAGGAATAATCAATGAAAGCCACATGAAATGACTTAATATGTTCCATGAGATCACCTTTTCCATCATAGATAGGAAGCTTAGGTGTAAAAACCAAGAGGTAAAGGGTAAGAGGCCACCTTAGGAGCTAGTGGATTGTGTAAGAATTGGGCCGATTCCATAACACAAAGAGAATTGGACACTCCTTGTTAGAATTGCAATATTTGAGCTTAAAAATTTAAACATGGGTTTTAAGAGCTTATGTGCTATATGAAGAATCATGTGAACTATTAGCGATGGGAAGTGTAGTAGTAATAGTGGCTACAAGAATAGACATAGAAACATTATGCATTAGAATATTAGATTACCCCGATAATGTGGGTACCGTGGATGTAGGAATATAATATGTTGGTGTGATGAAAGAAGGTTGAGATATGACTAAAATAAAAGCTTCATTAGATGACTGGTCACAAGAAATCTTTGTAGTAAGAAGAATTTTGATAATAGGTTGAATGTGATGAGGATTGTAACGAAGTTTAGCACAAAAATTAGATATAAGTGTAACTTGGTATTTGTCCAAAATATGGAAATTATCATCATTAGAATATTCACTATGGGTTTCGATATCATGTTGTGTGACCTCATGAGAAATGTCAGGAAAGAGAGATTTACATCAATAGGCATAGAATATGAGGCCACGAGGGTATGAGGCTTATGAGTAGGAGGAGAAAACTCAATATTCTCAATAGGCTAATTTATTAACCGAGCATTAAGATGCAAGGGCATGGGAGGAAGGCATATACAAACTAAAATAAAATAAAAGTATTTATACAAACTAAAATAAAATAAAAGTATTAAGAATTAAGAATAGCATATACCTTTGAAAATAAAAACCCTATGGAAAAAGAGGCATAATGTCCAACTATCAAGTCGGGTTCACCAAATTTTTTCACTCTTTTAAAGTTTTGATTAAGGTTTTTACACTATTATAAAACAAGGAACGAAATATGATCTACATGGGGTTATTCAAAATAAGTAACCTTTAACATTAACCATTTAATATAAAAATAATGCATTAATACTTGCAAAACATGTACACAATGCAATACAAACTCACAAATACATAGAATTGAGTGCACTTAGCTAATTATAGATGATTATAGGTAAATTTGGGTGATATCAATGATGAAATTGATGTATCTCGGACTTGAGAGTGCTTTGAGCTAATTGGAACCGTGACCTAAAAATGCTCCCCCTGGGTAGGACTATACAAAGAGGGGCAAGAACATTTATATGGTCTTTGTAGTCTTATTTTCCCACTCAAAACCCTAGGCACACTGACACTTCATCCAGATGAATATGAACATTCATCCAAAACACGCAAAGGTACCAGGTCCCTCTTTGTTACTATCTTACTAAGGTGTTATCATGCATGTTCATAATAACCATAATCAAAGTATATATCTCATCATAATAACTAGATCTCAATTTGGAAACACGCATAATAAGGAAAAATATAAATCACATAAGGATTAATACCAAATTCACCATAAAATTATAATGAATAGAAACATCAACAATCAATATCCATCCATAATCATCCATTTTATTAAATCATGATAAATCATAGAAGTTGAATACATCATATATGTCATCACAAAGTCATGCTCTCAAACATACCAGCAACATAACTATGCTATCATAACCTCAGTCTATCAAAAAGTACAAATCAACACATATATATATATAGGTGGGGACTTTCCCTTCCGCTTGCCCATAAACTCTCAAAATAGGTTACATGCTCAAAATAACCATGCACCATTTACAAAGATAACTAAAGAAGCATGCAAGCTTTGCCTAATAATAGATAATCTATAATTAACTCTAGATATAATCCTATTATTAGCTCTAACACTGCATGTCTCCTGGTCTTCCTCTTGCTCTAAAAATATTATTTCTTTCAATGAGAAGTTTCATTTTTCTTATCCTTACTTGCTATGTAATCCATCCTATTTTTAGCCCGTGTACGTCAAAATGGATAAGTCTTGAACTTTGTCCTTCTCGGGCGTGAAACCTCGAGTGCAAATTTGTCAACCTTCCACACGTATCCACACACCCGATTCTTCCACACCACTATCATATGTTCCTTTGATACATAGGTAATTGTTATCTAAAATAAGCCCTTGCTTATTTTTTAGCTAACTCCCTTCATTCCTTCCTCCCTTGTGCCTCAGTCAGAATTTTCACTTTTCAGGCTCTCAAAATGTTCTAGAAATGGCACCATTGGATAGAGCTCCTTCTCAGCTTTCTAGAAAGGTAAATTTTTCTTCCTAACTCCATGTATTTTTGAAGTTATGGCTCAACGGAGTTTTTGTGGGAAATTTTCCCTAGACAGGCCCGCCGGCCAATCAGAAGCTACCACGTTGGCATCGGAGCAATCGGGTGGTAGGAGAATTTTTTTGGATTTTTACCAAGTGTTGAGGCAAGAGGAAATTTTCGGCCCGAGAGCCCACCGGTGAATAAGATGTAGCCACGTGTCCAGTAGGGAGAGGTTGGGAAAATTTCCTAAGGGTTAGCACAAACAAATTTTTTTCGGCCCTAAGTCCCACATCTAATAGCATTGCGCCACATGTCCCTAGAGCAAAGGAAAGGTGGAGGGTGAAGGAGACTTGGAAAATTTTTCCAAGTTTTGGCGGGGGTGCTAGGGGAAATTTTGGCCTGTTGGCCTGCCAACCAATCAGATCGTGCCACATGTCACCGCGGTGTTGGGGGTTGGAAGTGTGAAAGGATTTTTTCCTTTTCACCCAAGTGTGGAAAATTTAGAAAAGAAATCCCGCCCCCAAAACCCGAGCCAATGAGAATAGGCCACATGTCCTCGGGGCTATTGGGCATCAGAGTGGCGGGGAGAAGTTGGGAAAATTTCCCAAAGGTTAGCGCAAAGGAAAAAATTTACCCCCAAGGCCCACAACTAGTAGGATCTCACCACGTGTCCTCAAACCAAAGCAGGGGCAATGTGGATAAGAGAATTTTTTCCCAAAGCAAAATCAAGGGAAATATTGAAAGGGAAAGCCCACCCCTAAAACCTGAACAATAGGATCATGCCACGTGTCCATGTGGCGGCAAAAACACAAGGAAAGCCCACAGAGAAAAATGAACATGAAAGGCCCGCGTCTAATGGGGTTGTGCCACGTGTCTAGCTCAGGGAAGGTGGTTAAAAGTGATGGAAAATTTGAGAGTGAAGGTGCGCGCCTGAATCAAATCATGCCACGTGTCCTGGGTCATCGGCCGGTGGAGAATTTTTGGAAAATTTTCCAAAGGCCAAAATGGTGGAAAATGAAGCAGGAAGGGCCCACATCTAATCAAAATGTGCCACGTGGCACCGAACCGGTGGGGCGTGGAGATTTTTGGGGAAATTTTCCCAAATGCAAAAAGTGGGAAAATTTCAAATTTTTGTCCCACCAACCCATTTTCGGCCCTGTTTTGCCCTAAATGTTCAGAGGGGCATAACTTTCGATCCAGAGCTCAGTTTTTCATGTTCTTTATATCATTGGAAATCTGGTGAAATTATCTACATGATTCCAAGATCAATTTTGTGTTTTGGTGGAGTTTGGAGAGATAAAACTGGAAAACACCTCTGGCATGTGGAAATGAACAAAACTGACATTTCAACCACCATTTTTAATGAAGTATGGCTCGCATTCTCTCCCAGCATGGTCAAAAACATCGGGGAATGGAATTTTGAGGGTTCCCATGCTATTTTAATACCATTTGGTTGGTGGTTGAAGCATCTTTCATACTTTCCCGCATTTTCTCCTTCTGGGCCCGAATTTTCATTGTTAAAAGCTAGATTTGGCTCATTTTGTAAGGGTTGGACATATTTTTGCTCTGCAAACTCTCTTTTCTTCCTCAGAAAGTGAATTCATGGAGTTTCATACTTCTTATATGGACTACAACACGTGTTTTGCCTCCTGGTCATTGTAATGCAATTGTATTGAACTTGAGAATGATAATGTATGTTTTGTGATTGATTTTTCCCAATCCTTTCATGTGTTATAATTGTCATTTGATCTCTCATTACATTATGGAAATATGTGCATGTTTTGTGTTGTATTTCTTATGATCTGTGTAAGTTTTGCAAAGTAGATGTTCACCACTCCCTTGGTGTATCACCACTTTCAATCAGTTTTATTTCTTCTGCATCTTTTATCTCTATCCCCTTGGAATTTAGAGTAGGATCTACTATTAAACCTCTACAAATTTCATGCATACACCTAAAGACAGAGGAGTGAAGGAACTAACCTTTAATCTAGAGATTATTTTCCCTTTTTTGCAAGTCCCACACTTGGGGAAAAGATTCAATGTTGTGTAATCACACTGGATGCTCAAATGTCAAACAAGAAATCTGATAGAACATCTAGAGGATGTTGCTAATTTGCACTAACAGTTTTGGCATGCCCGGTGGGATCTTAGAGTTCTTCATCTTCATTACAACAAAATTGATGTGCATTTGTTGCAAGTTTCTTGCTGAAAAGAGCCCTGAATTACACATTTGGCGACTCAAGGAAGAAGAATCAATGGTTTTACCAATCTAGACCCTGGCGATGAGAAGAATCACCACAAGGTCAAGAGTTGGAGAAGAAGAAGTATTATTTGAGTATCTGCAATTATCTCCAAGAAGAAGACAAAGAGGGAGGATAATTCAAAGGTCTCCATCTCTACCGAACAGAACTCTATCAACTCCTCCACCTGGTAGACCTTTCATCCAATCAACAAGGTTTATAAGGCCAATCAGAATGGCACAACACAACCCATATGTCAATTTCACTGGTAGCAGCCCACTTACTCTCAATGCAAAAAATCCAATCCCAGTTGCAGCATTAAAGAACATTCCATACTTTACTGGAGAGAATCAAACCACTCCTAGTGATCATGTCAAGGATATTGCTAATATTTGTGCAATCCATGAGATTGAGGAGATGTAAGTTGTTATCAAGCTACTGATGTCTTCATTCAAAGGGAAAGCTTTGCAATGGTTTAGGATCCTTGCTTCAGGCTCTATCCAAAATTGGAACTAGTTATGTATATCCCTCCATGAGTAGTTCGGAGAAAAGGGAGATAACTTGTCCCTTTTGGAACAATTGACAACTACCAAGAGAGCTCCCAATGAGCAGCTGATTGACTTCAACTTCAGATTTCAAAGGACTTGGGAGAGAATTCCAATGGTATTTAGGCCAAGGACAGAAGGTGATTTTCTATATTACCTTAAACCTTTAAATTTTGATATTTCTATGTTGATTCAATCCATGGGAGGCACAACTATCCCTGTTGCTTATAGCATTGCCATTAGAGCTGAAAATTGTCTGATTCAAGTTGGTAAGCTAGCTCCTAATCCTCCAATGCCATTGTATCCAAATTTATAGAGTCCAAGCACTAGTCAAGCACATAATTTATCTCCTATTCCCACTCCTAGAAATCGAGTTCAAATGAAGCTTCTACTTCATCTTCTAGTGCCTCAAATGAACTTCAAGAAGTCATGAAGCAATTACAAAATTTAGGTAATGAGCTAGTCTCAATCAAGAGGAAACAAGCCCAAAGTTTTAGGCCTTCTTATCAGCCTCAAGCTCAACCTAACAGGTAGCCATATCAGCCCCAAAGACCACCCAATCTAGCTACAAGTCAAAATCAAGCAAGGCCTCCCGCCAATGCAGACCATTTCACCCCTATAATCCCAATGTTGCATCTACCTCTAAAGCACTAGTGCAAGACAAAACAACATAGCTCAAGAGTATGATTGGTGTTTTCCATGTAAGTAAACCTCACAACTAGTCTATGTGCTTCAATGGTGCCCTAAATCAAGCCTTAATGGTAACAACAACTGGTGTAGAGGGTGAAAAGAGTCAAGGAAATAACCAACAACAAGAAACATCCCAACAACAATCAGCTCCAAATGATACCATGCTTGTAAACCTGACAGGCGAAGACTTTTGTGGCATGAATCAAAAAATCTCAAAGTGTTGCAGCCAACACAAGGTCAAAAAGGAGAAACTTGGGTGAAGGACAGCCATCGGCTCCAAGTAATCCACAACCTTCTACCACTCCACAAAGTGTTGGCAAACAAAATGTAGTTCCAAACATGCAAGGACTGCCCAAACCAGCTCTTAGACTAACTCAGATGCTAGTTGTTGCTACCCATGTGCAAGGAATGAATGTGCAGGCCAAAGGGCAGCAGAGAGATGCTTCATCTCCATTCAACATCATTGATCAGATGAAGAAGACAAATGTAAACATATCAATGTGGGAATCACTATCCATCCCAGGCCAAAGAGATTTGCTACAAGCTGCCATGAAGGACTGGTCAACTTCAAATCAATAGGTCTAAATGCAAGAGAAGGTACTCATAAATGCTACCCAGACTGAAGGAATTATGGAGGACAACAAGGTAAAATGTTGAAGCCCCCTCCATTCTATGTTTCATTAATCATTGGGGACCAATTAGTACACAATTGCATGATTGATTCTAGGGCAAGTAGTTCAGTAATGCCCAAGCAAATAGCTGATCAATTGGGGCTCCAATATGAAGTCATATCCAAAGGGGTAGTGTAATTGGATGGGACAGCAAAGATGACAAGAAATAGGAGTGATTAAAAACTTGAGTCTTACTTTATATGCATGCCCCAAAGTTTTTGTTTTGCAAGATGTCTCAGTGATAGATCTTCCACCACTCTTTTCCCTATGTTTGTCAAGGGATTTCATAGCCAAGATTGGAGGTTACTTATATGCTGATTGGTCACACATGTTGTTCAGAACAAGGTATGGAACCAAGGCCACAATAAGATCTGAGCCTATTGCAAACTTTCACATTGAGCCTCACACTCCAAGCCAAATCAATACCAATTGTTTAGCATTTGATTAAGAGGATTATCCAAGCACTGATGAAGCTGACACCAAAGTTGGAAGCATCCCGATTTGACTCTTGATGAATGGGAAAACAAGGTGCATGTTATTGATCCTTATCAAGAAATAGAAGAATCGAGCTAGGAGTCTATTACATACATGAAGAAAATCAGCCTATTCCTATCATCACCAACCCGAGAGCCACAAGGATGACAATGAGGTATGGCGGTTGTTATTTGATGGATCAAGGAGTAGACAAGGTGTAGGAGGGGGAGATATGCTTGTTTCACCTCAAGGATTTAATTATTATTCAGCTTTTAGATTTCAGTTTGCATGTTCCAATAACATTGTTGAATATGAATATTTGATACAAGGATTGCATTGGTCAATCAAGAGAGGAATAAAGAACTTGCAAGTCTTTGGTGATAGTGAACTGATTGTCAACCAAGTTAGAGGGAAGCATGCTGCCAAAAATGATCTGCTCAAGTGCTACAAGAATAGGGTGTGGGATATCATTGAATATCTTGAGGGCTTTAGCATCAAATCCATCCCTAGAAAGGAGAACCAGGCGGCTGACAGGATTGCAGCAGTTGGAGCAGCCTTTGATGTTTTTGAAAGCATCAAGAAAGAAAAATTATAGCCAAAAATTCATGTGATTGTAAGGCCTTGATTGCCTGGACAACAATGTGAGTTGGCAAGTGTTTGAAAATGATCAACAAATCATCCATTTCTTGCAAGTAGAGGCTGAGTTCTCAGCTAAAAATCAGGAAAATTTAGAACAACAGTATGGTGATCAAGTGGTACAGCTGAGGACCAACAAACTACCAAAGGGACTTGTCACTTTGGAGTATATTTTCAATCCTAATGATTAGTTCAGGAAGGAGAAAGTAAACATCCAAGTCAAGGGAGAAGATTCAGTGCCCATCTTGGTGGAAGAAGGCAAGTCACTCCAAATTGGTAAAGTGACAAATGAGCAAGAAAGGTATGAGTTCATACAGCTTTGTCAAGAATTCCTTGATGTGTTTGCTTGGAGCTATGAAGATTTGAAAGGTTTCAATCCCAAGTTAGCTCAACACACTATTGAATTGGACCCAAGTGCTAAACCCATCAGGTAAAAACAAAGGCCAGTCAATCCACACATGGAGCCTCTCATGAGAAAAGAGTTGAATAAGTTGATAGAGGCAAGCATCATATTTCCTATCAAACATTCTAGTTAGGTAGCCAACTTGGTTCCAGTTAGAAAGAAGAGTGGAGAGATCAGATTGTGTGTTGACTTCAGAGATTTGAATAGAGCATCTCTCAAGGACCATTACCCACTTCCTTCTATGGAGCAGATTTTACAAGTTGTTGCTAGCTCTGAAAGGTTTTCATTGCTTGATGGCTATTCAGGGTACAATCAAATTATGGTGAAGGAAGAGGATCAGTTCAAGACAGCCTTCACAACCAAATGGGGGACTTATGCATATAGAAAATGCCATTTGGGCTGTCCAACGCTGGAGCTACATTCCAAAGGGCAATGGACATGGCGTTCAAGGATTTGATTAACAAAATGGTGCTGATATATCTAGATGATATCACTATTTTTTCAAAAATGCAATGAGACCATCTCTTTCATTTGAGACAAGTGTTCCAAAGGTGCAGAAGATTTGGGGTATCTTTGAATCCCAAAAAGTGTATTTTTCTAGCTCATGAAGGAAAGCTCCTTGGCCACATTGTCTCCAAATAAGGATTAGCAATTGATCTAGAAAGAGTTGAAGCCATAAGAGCACTACCATTTCCAAGCCACAAGAAATCCCTTCAAAGTTTCTTGGGAAGGATAAATTTTGTTCGGAGGTTTGTCCCAAATTTTACAGCCCTAGTCAAGCCTATCACCAAGATGTTAAAGAAAAGCATAGCTTTTAAATGGATAGTAGAAGGAAAGGAAATTTTTGAAGCAATCAAAGAGGCTATCTCACAAGCTCCAACTCTCATTAACCCATATTTCTCCAAGGATTTCATCATCTATGCATTTGGAAGTGATTATACTATTTTTCCCATTTTGGTAGAGCAGAACAAAGACAATGATGAGCAGCCAATTGCTTTCTTCAACCAAATCCTGGAGGACTATGAGGTGAGATATTCCTTCATTGAGAAGCATGTTCTTGCAGTGATTAGAAGCTTGAAGAAATTTAAGCATCTAGTTTCAAACAACAAGGTTCAACTATTGGTTTCTCATGTGGGAGTTAAAGACTTCCTCCTCAATAAAGACCTAAATGAAAAGAGATCAGGGTGGATTACTCGTGTCATGGAGTATGACATTGAGATCAAAGTCACCAAGTTGGTTAGAGGAAAAGGGTTGTGTGAGCAGCTGGTCTTGAGCAAACAAACGAAAGCATGCAATGAGAAAGAAGTTGTTTTGGCATTGCAAGACAACCATGAACAAGGAAGCACTCAAGAAGAAAATGATGGTGTCCTCACTCCTTGCTAGACCCAAGACATAATGCACTTCCTACACATAGGCCTATGCCCTCCAGAGATGAAAAAACCAAAAGGAGACACTTCAGATTGCAGGCTGTCCCATATGCCCTTGTTGATGGTGTTTTGTTCAAAAAGGATGTGAATGGAGTGTTGTTGAGATGCATTGGTACAAATCAGATTCACAGAGTGTTGGAAGAGTTCCATGGTGGATCAGCTAGGGGTCATTTTTCACCAAGAGTGACAGACTCTCAAGATCATGAGGGCTGGCTATTATTGGCCCAAGATTTTCAATGACTGTTATGCATGGATCAAGAGGTGCAAGAATTGTACATTCTTCACAGGTAAGGAGAGACTAGCTGCCCTTCCATTGCATCCAATTTTAGTTGACCAACCATTCATGCAATGGGTTTTGGACTTCATTGGGGTAATTAATCCAAATTCAAGCCAAGGACACAAGTGGATTCTAATAGCAATAAATTACTTCACCAAGTGGATCGAGGTGGTAGCACTCAAAAAGCAAATGAATCTAGCATCCTATACTTCTATGAAGGGATAGCAACAAGATTTGGCATACCCACTACAATAATATTAGATAATGCATTGGCATTCATTGGATCTAAGGTAACTAAATGGGTTGTCAAGAATGGGATCTACCTAAGCACTTCATCAAATTATTATCCTCAGGGTAATGGCCAAGCTGAATCTACAAACAAGAACTTGTTAAGGATCATCAAGAGGACTCTTGATGAAAATCAGAGGTCTTGGCATACTAAATTAAAATCAACCTTGTGGGCTGATAGGATAACCCCAAGAGATCTACAGGTAACTCTCCATTCAAGCTTGTTTATGGAAGAGAGGAAATTTTTCCCATGTCACTTGAGTTGCCAACATTGGAACTCATGAAGTAGTTGGAGTTGTTAGAGTTTGGGCCCATAGAGGTTAGGTATGCAGAATTGATGGAGCTCTAAGAAATCAGAAATCAGGCATCCCAAGCAATGGAGAAGGATCAAGCTTTGATCAAGAAGACCTTTGATAGAAAGGCCAAGGATAGATCTTTCCAAGTTGGGGATCTAGTGTTAAAATGGGATGCGGATAGAGAAAAACCGGGAGGCATTCAAAATTTGATGCCATTTGGAGCGGCCCCTACATGGTCACAAAGTGTAAGGACAGGAATGCCTTCCAATTGTCTACATTAGATGGTGAAGAATTACAGATTCCATCAATGGAATCCATCCAAGCATTGCTACTGAAAGAAATTCTCCACCTTGTACATAATAGCTTAGGTTTTCATTAGTCCAAGTGCTTATGCACATTGCTTTTTGTGTAGTTTAGCTTTGTTTTCCCTAAGTGCTTTGGCACAAGCTTATTGTTCCGAAAATGCATTTTGCGGTGCCTTACCCCAATCAAAGTTATGTTTTGCCCTCCATTTTCCTCCTTGCATTGTTCTAATTAGTTGGGGTACCAAGCAGAGAATTTGATGACTCCATGCCCAATGGATTACTTCAGGTAACTAGTAACTTCATCGAGCAGGCAGATGACCCCTCTGAGTCACCAAAATTGTTATAAAAATTAAGCCCTTGATTATTTTTTGGCTAACTCCCTTCATTCCTTCCTCCCTTGTGCCTCAGTCATAATTTTCACTTTTCAGGCTCTCAAAATGTTCTGGAAATGGCACCATTGGATAGAGCTCCTTCTCATCTTTCCAGAAAGGTAAAATTTTCTTCCTAACTCCATGTATTTTTGAAGTTATGGCTCGGCGGAGTTTTTGTGGGAAATTTTCCCTAGACAGGCCCGCTAGCCAATCAGAGGCCGCCATGTTGGCATCAGAGCAATCAGGAGGTGGGAGAATTTTTTTGGATTTTTACCAAATGATGAGGCAAGAGGAAATTTTTGGCCCGAGAGCCCACTGGCGAATAAGATGCAGCCACGTGTCCAGGCAGGGAGAGGTTGGGAAAATTTCCCAAGGGTTGGCACAAAAAATCTTTTTGGCCCTAAGGCCTGCATCCAATAGTGTTGTGCCATGTGTCCCTAGAGAAAAGGAAAGGCGGAGGGTGAAGTAGACTTGGAAAATTTTTCTGAAGTTTTGGCGGGGGCGCTAGGGGAAAATTTTGGCCAGTTGGCCCGCCAACCAATCAGATCAAGCCACGTGTCACTGCGGCGTCAGGGGTTGGAAGTTAATAGGATTTTTTTTCTTTTCACCCAAGTGTGGAAAATTTAGAAAAGAAATCCTGCCCCCCAAAACCCAAGCCAATGAGAACAAGCCACGTGTCCTCGGGGCCGTCGGGCATCAGAGCGGTGGGGAGAAGTTAGGAAAATTTCCCAAAAGTTAGCACAAAGGAAAAAAAATTACCCCAAGGCCCACAACTAGTAGGATCTTGCCACATGTCCTCGAACCAGTGGGGCATGGGGATAAGTCAGGAATTTTCCCCAAAGAAAAATCAAGGGAAATATTGAAAGGGAAAGCTCGCCCCCAAAACTTGAGCCAATAGGATCATGCCACATGTCCACGTGGCGGCAAAAAACACAAGGCAAGCCCGCAGAGAAAAATGAACATGAAAGGCCCACATCCAATGGGGTTGTGCCATGTGTCTAGCTTAGGTAAGGTGGTCAACAATGATGGAAAATTTGAGAGTGAAGGCGTGCGCCGAATCAAATCATGCCACGTGTCCTCGGATCATCGGCTGGCGGGATTTTTGGAAAATTTTCCAAAGGCAAAAATGGTGGAAAATGAAGCAAGGAAGGGCCCACATCTAATAAAAATGTGCCATGTGGCACCTTTGAACTGAGTGGGGCATGGAAATTTTTGGGGAAATTTTCCCAAATGCAAAAAATGGGAAAATTTCAAATTTTTGTCCCGCCAACCCATTTTGGCCCTATTTTGCCCTAAATTTTCAGAGGGGCATAACTTTCGATCCAGAGCTCAGTTTTTCACATTCTTTATATCATTGGAAATATGGTGAAATTATCTACATGATTCCAAGATCAATTTTGTGTTTTGGTGGAGTTTGGAGAGATAAAATTGGAAAACACCTCTGGCACGTGGAAATGAACAAAACTGACATTTCAACCACCATTTTTAATGCAGTATGGATCCCATTCTCTCCCAGCATGGTCAAAAAATGTCAGGGAATGGAATTTTGAGGGTTCCCATGTTATTTTAATACCATTTTGTTAGTGGTTGAAGCATCTTTCACACTTTCCCACATTTTCTCCTTCCTATGCCCGAATTTTCATTGTTAAAAGCTAGATATGGCTCATTTTGTAAGGGTTGGACATATTTTTGCTCTACAAACTCTATTTTCTTCCTCAAAGCAGTGAATTCATGGAGTTTCATAATTCTCATATGGACTACAACATGTGTTTTGCCTCCTGGCCATTGTAATGCACTGTATTGAACCTGAGAATGATAATGTATGTTCTGTGATTGATTTTTCCCAATCCTTTCATATGTTATAATTGTCATTTAATCTCTCATTACATTATGGAAATCTATGCATGTTTTGTGTTGTATTTCTTATGATCTGTGTAAGTTTTTCAAAGTATATGTTCACCACTCTCTTAGTGTATCACCACTTTTAATCAGTTTTATTTCTTCTACATCTTTTATCTCTATCCCCTTAGAATTTAGAGTAGGATATACTACTAAACCTATACAAATTTCATGCATACACTGAAGAGAGAGGAGTGAAGGAACCAACCTTTAATCTAGATATTCTTTTCCCATTTTTGCAAGTCCCACACTTGGGGAAAATAGTCAATGTTGTGTAATCACACTAGATGCTCAAATGTCAAACTAGAAATCTGATAGAACATCCAGAGGGTGTTGCTGATTTGCACTAACAATAATGTTTTACTAGGCCAACATTACCCCACACAAATTCATTGCATCTCTTGGCGGTGGGTTCACATAATTTATCTCTCAAAAGAATAAAGAATAACAAAGTAAAGAATGTAAGAATACTTTAACAACCTAGGCACTATTATTCTATAGGAAATAAAATTTCAGGGTAATCATTCTTAATGTCCGCTTCTAACTCATTCCAATCATCGAGTCCCTTCTTTTCCTTAGTAGGAATGTCACCAAGCACAACATCCATTTCATCCATTTTCATATCATCCCCCTCTTCTTTAATTATTTGATAAAATTTTCCAAATCTGAAGTCATGTCATCCATCACGTCCATTCTTCATGCTATCAATTTCCCAAGTTCTTTTATTTTCTCCTTGTGATGATCGTGAGTTGCTGCGAGAACATCCCTCTTTTCTACTAACAATGTCAGCCTCTCCTCATGTCTCAGAGTCTCATTTTTATTTGTGACAAGGACATCATTATCTTTGACCAATGTCCTTGTTTTAATGATCGACTCTGGATCTTCACACATATTCAACACATATTCAACACCAAGTCTACCTTCTTCAATTCTTCCTTAATTGTTTGCAGTAGGGCATCATATTCAACTATCTTGCGTGTTATTTGTTTCTTTACTCTATATTTTTCAATTCGCAACCTCTTTTTCTCTCTTTACTGCCTATTTCTTCTATACTTGGGCCACATGTGTTGGTCCATTCATTCAATAGAAAGTGCACTAAAGTTCATAAATAATGCAGGGCTGATGGAAAGTTTCCACTTACATGTTTCTCATATTGTGGTTGTGCCTTCATAATTTCCTCTCCAATCTCCTCGGCCATCTCAAGGAAAGTCTCTGCTATATTCTCTACCTTCTCATTTGATTTCTTTAGGATCTCTATTTCCTCTTCCTTATCCTTTTATCCTCAAGAAAATTTCTCAAGGTAGCCGCCTTATCAACATTTTGGTGTGCGACCTCTGCAACTATCTTTGTTAATTTATTGCTCACTTGCTAATTATAGAACTTTGTGGGCTTGATTTTCATATGTTTAGAATGTGGAGCCTTCTTCATTTGTCTGGTGGCACAAGAATCCTCACATACATCAAACTCGGGCTCATCCATGTGAGTTTGCATATTCCAAGATAATTTTTTCCTTATGCACGTGTTTACCATCTCAGGGTCCATTAGCTCCCATCCATATAATTGTGCCGAGGCAAGAGTGGTCTTGAACCTCACAAGAATAATCTTTGTAGGTTTTTATGTACCCTAACTCAATTTTTGCACCATCTCCTCCCGATTTAGCCCACTAGCATGCTCACCTTATGTTACTTTTCCCGGCTCATTTTGTATTCCCTCTCCAATTCCAAAGATCAAGGCCAAAAATCGGTGCTCAACACTATATTATTTCTCTCGTATCTCCTCTAGTGAATCTTTCTTATTATAAGTCATGTACAATCACATTGAAGATGTATATGTTAAACTATAGTTACTCGTTTCGGTCCCCTCATCTTCTCAAATTTCAATGCTAGGTGTGGAGATATCCTAGCGCACGAACTTGTTTGACAACCCCTCCTCATCATTCATCTTTCATGAGAACATACTTGTGCCTTCTTGTTTTCTATTCTTCATACTTATTCACATGCATTACATGCATGTAGTGACCTCGCACATGATGTGAAGTACCAACACCCACATCTATAGTCTTTTCCCCCTGCGTAGTTTTCTTCTTCCATGATCTAACACAATATTGTCTTCTTTCACTTCTTCTTCTCTCTTGAGGACATTTTGTAAGTCCTCCTTTTCCTTCCTTAGGGGTGTATCGTCAAGTTTTCTCTTCATTCCCATAGTCTGTTTGTTCTTTGAAGGACACGGGAGTAAAACGTCCCGCTAGTGATGTACTTTCCATTCTTGAACCTTAGCCTCAGATATACATACGCGTGCTCTATTTGCCCCATAACCATGACCTCTAGAGTGATATCTATATTATCTAACTCCATTGTCTCCACATATGCCTCTTTGTTAGGGTAGACATATGTCTTGTGCAGAATGTGAATGTATGCGTCTACCTTGTCAGTGTAAAACTATAAATTTGATGTGTTATACAAATGGTTCACTAAATCTTTGAAATAATGAGCAGTAAATGTGAAAGGAAACTTATACCAGGGGATTTTCTCACCCATCTTCATGTAAAACCACCCCAAACAAAAGTTTTGATAGGTCACGAAATATTCCTAACCTTCCAAAATGTTGGGCAGTTGTGTAGGTATATGTCATTCCCCCTTAAATGCATCGCGCATTCTTCTATACCACTTCTCTATGTACTACTTATATGTCTCTATTATAGTGCCTTAGCATGTGAAGCTTGCAAAATTCTTTGCAGGTGACTTATTTTCCAAAGAGTAAACCCCTATCTTGTCCTTTGGCCCATTGGGCACACTAATTTCACAAAATACATTGAGGATCAAGATAGCATCCCAAGTTATCTTCTCACCTTTGTCTACCTAAATGCGTGCTTCTTCCATTATTCCTTCGTAACATAGCTCACGATATTATAATACATCTTTTTGCTATTTTGTGTGATATACACTACCATCATTTGTTCACCTCCTTCCATCTCTCTAAAACACCCAGCTTACAACTAATCGGTTGTGTAGCTAACCTTTTAGGTTGGTCTTCTATGTTTGTGACATTAAAGGCTCGACCTCCCTTGTGATATTTAAATGTAGTGGTTGTCACCTCTACTCCATCATCATCAGAAAGGTCACCAATAATCTCCTCACCAAATTCACGTAAACATGTAGCCTTCCTAATTAACTTTATTATAATTCTCATTCTCCTTCCTATAAAATAGAATTAATCTTCATGTACGCACGACATGATCCACTGGTACAAACGATTGTTCTTACAAAATAAATACAATTAAAACAATCGCATAACCCAAAAACTTTCCAATAGCTTGTAAATTCTATTGTCATACACCCTTTTTTATTCGCAGTTTACCTATTTGTCTTCAACACCATATCTTCCTTTATATCCTTCTAGGTCTTCTTTATCTCGATGATTGAAGTCACTAATTTTACATTTTGTCAACTGTGATTTCCAAAATCTCCTTCGATAACTCATGTGGTGCTTCCTCAGCCACCTTCTCATCTCTCTTTATTTCCCTTGTTTTGCTTAAGTACAAAAATTGTGCTCTTGAAAACTATAAATGTTTCAATACTGACCCTTCGCACCTTCATTTTCCTCTATTTCCTCATAATATCCTATTCCCTTATGTGCCTTAGATGCAAATTTTTTCTCTACCAAACCATAACAATATGAATATTTTATTCTACACATGCCCAACTCACTCAAACACTTCTTCCATGTAGAGCTTTCGTAAATGCAGGTCATGTATTGAAATAACCGGTCTCGCCACTCAAATGATTTCTCTTCCCACTTCAAACTTTCTCACACTTCTCATCTTGAAAACACAAAGGATGGAAGGTAAAAAAATATTGTAAGCTTCTTCTTTTATAGATCGATCAAAATCCTTTACATTAATTTCTCCTCAACCACCATCATACACATCATTAATTTATCCCTTTTACTCTTTTGTACATTACACTGTATCCTTCTGTGCTCCTAGGTGTAACCTTCGGTGCACCCACTAATTCTTGACCATAGAGCTCCTTAGATGTTCCTCCCTACACATAAGGTCAAAACCACAATGCATTATACCAAGTAGTTCTCCATGTTGTTGTCTACCTTGTGTTACACTGCACATCCATCCATCTATGTGTGGTCTTCAATACAAGAAATTTTCTTTAAGTACCTCAACAACAAGCACCTCAAATATTTTTCTTATGCACACCAATGTGTATCAAAGAACCAATCACTTATTCTTTCTCGATGCACCCATACTAAAAGTAGGAGTAGTCCTCTCGCACATGAATTCATTAGATAGTAATCAACTACTAGCATGAAAGCATGCTTATTACAAGAAAACACTAAACTAAATTTACAAAGCATAACAATGATGAAAGGAAAAACATGAAAGGAAAATGCATTAAAGGGAAATCTAATCTAAGTGGTAATACTACCTTATTACAAACACCAAGAAGACTTATTTATAGTAAGGATTAATCCTACTCCCATTGAAGTAACTAGGAAATAAAGTGTCATGCGCAAAGGCTCAGAATTAGAAAGCACCTAATTCCAATAGCTTTGTTACTACAAAACCAATGAAATTTCAACTTCCACTGGGTAGCGCGTAAAATTTGAATCATATAGAAAAACCATTTTTCCAACCTCAAATTCCTTAGTCAAAATATGTCTATCATGTCATGCCTTTTGTCTCACTTTTTCTGTATTTTGGCTCCACTAGGAAATAGTGAGTTGCTCATCCAAATGTATTAATTTTTCTATGTGCTCCTCAATATCTTGTTCATCATCTAATACACTTACATGTGTGCAATACATAAGGATGGAAACATGAACTCCAATGGAAATACAACCTCATTGCTAAACACCAATTGAAATGACGTGTCTTTATTCAACCGTTTGTAAAGTATCCTATATACCCAAAGTACAATAGAGACTTTAGCATCCTAATCCTTTCTTCTAACATCAAAATTTTTATCAGTGTTTGTCCCAGAATCTTGTTAAAATCCTCAATAATTCCATTAGCCTATGGGTGATAGGGTGTTATCTTATGGTGCACCACCATAAACTCATCCAGAAGAATTTTGATGGTCTCATTAAGAAAATGAGTGCCCCTATCACTTGTTAAGCTTAACGGATATCCATACTTGCTAATAATGTTCTCCCATAGAAATACCATTTTTGTAGTTGTTTTGCAATCCTTTAGAGGTACTACTTATACCCACCTTGTTTGATAGTCTATAAAATTTATAATATAGCGCACTCTAGTCCTACGCGCGGGTGGGGAAATATGACCTATAAATTCAATCGCCCATTTCTCAAAAGGTTCAAAACTTGCAATCATCCTCAAAGTCATCTCATTTCTAGTTCCAAGATTCTAACAGAACTGGCGGTGATCACATGCCTTGACATACTCCTTGACATCCTTATATAAAGTTTCCCACCATAATCGAGCCATCAAAATCTTGCGTGTGGTGGAATCTCCGCATAATGAATTGTTGCAATTCCTCCATGAGATTCTTCCATAACCCCCTCATGCTCATGCTCTAAAACACATTGTCACAAAAATTTATCATGGCCTAGCTTATATAAATCTCCACCTATCAACTAGTAAGGTGTTGCACATATTACAATTTTCTTCTTCTCTAATGTATTAATTCCCTCAGAGCCCTGTCATGTGTGCAAAAAGACTACAATATATTCCAAATCTATGGGATCACAATTCAATCTAAAGAGTTATGCATCTAAAATTGTATCCTCAATGCTCTACGTGTTCTCACTAGAATTGATTCTTGACAAATGATGAGGTCTTGAGTTATTGTTTCCTAGTTTCAAAATCACTGTAAACCGAAATGCCTCGAAATAGTAGTATCCACCTACAAATGAGCCCTTGCAAAACAGGTTTTTTGACCAAATACTTAAACTCCATATGATATGTGAATAATATAAGCGGTGTCACCAATAAGTATTGTCCAAGCTTGTGTAACACATAAAACATGGATAAAGCTTCACGCTTAGTAGTTGTATAGTTTTGTTCAAATTGGTGTTAACTTCTTGCTTATAAAAAGGGGGTGGTCTACAATTCCTTCTTCTAGATGTGATAACACGGTGCTAATATCCATCCTAGAAGCATCCACATAAACATGGAATAGTTTTGTTCACTAGTGTCAACTTCTTGCTTACAAAAAAATAGGGTGGTCTACAATTCCTTCTCCTAGTTGTGTTAACACGGTGCTAATATCCATCCCGAAGCATCCACATAAACATGGAATAGTTTTTTTCAGCTGGTGTCAACTTCTTGATTACAAAAAAATAGGGTGGTCTACAATTCCTTCTCCTAGTTGTGTTAACACGGTGCTAATCTCCATCCTGAAGCATCCACATGAACATGGAATGGTTTTTCCCATAAAGGAAAGCACAAAATAGGTGCATTAGTCAGCCTTTCCTTCATTGTTTCAAATGCCTACTATTGTGCCTCACCCCAATAGAATTTTCCTTTAGCCTTCAACAGAGTTCCTCCAAGGGCACGACCATCTTTGCATAACCCTTAATGAATTTCATGTAATACCCTATATAACCAAGAAATCCGCACACTTCACTTTGATTATTAGGTTCTTCCAATCCTAATATCACAATGACCTTAGTTGAATCTACCAAAAATACTTCCTTACAAATAATATGCCCAAGAAAATTTCCAAAAGGTGCTATAAAGATACATTTATTAATATTCAAAGAGATGCTCAACTGCCCACACCTCTCAAACATAAGCCTCAAATTGTCACACTGATCCTTAACCAAACCATAAATTGTCCAATCATCTAGATATACCTATAAAAACTTATGAATGAAGTATTGAAATGCTTGCACAACAATGCGCGAGAACATAGTTGGTGCATTTTTCAACCCAAAGGGCATTATTGTATATGTAAAACTTCCCCATTTTGTGGTGAAATTTTTATTTTCCTGATCTTCTTTAGCAATACACACCTAATGATAACAAGAGAATCCATCAAGAAAAGAGTAGATCTCCACCCCCGCAATGCCCTAAGGATCTCCTTGGTGAATGGGGTGGGAAAAGGATTAGTAACACATGCAACATTCAACTCTTTGTAGTCCAAAATCCTTATCCTACCATCCTTATTAATACCGATGGCCATGAGACTAACCCACTCGCATTCCTCAATGGGCTCAATGATTCCAAATTTTAACATCTTATCAATTTCTTCCTTTACTTTGACATGCATATTAGGATTCATCCTGTAAGGTCTCTTCCTAACCAGACGTGTGCCTTCTTTAAGTTTGAATCACATATCTCCTAAAGAAGGATGCACTCCTTTTACTTTATAATATCCCCTTAGAAAAAGTCTTGAAAGTCATGTATTAATTCAATAATCTTACCTAATTCTTGCTCGACCAAGTAATTGCTAATAATTTCTTCCTTAGATTATGCATCTCTCCCAATGTTAACCTTATTTATTTTCATAGGCTCATGATATGCGCATGATTTTTCATCTACTGTGTCCATCACCTCATCGTACCTCTAGTGTGGTTAACCTCTAGGTTATTATCCTCATCATCATCATCTACTTTACACACTAGTTTACACCTTTCCTTTATTTTCCAGTGTAGACCATTTATTCCTCTTCAGCCTATTCAAGTTCAAGGTGCATCTCTAAATCAAACTCGCTAAACATATCTAACATAAGCTCCTCATACTTTACGCTATCTCCCAAAGTAAGGCACTCCATAATCTGCAGTGCTTTTACCGACTAAAGGTTTAGTACAAAAATAATCAAAAGTATGGATCATACATGATGTCATCTCTTGCCAATTAACTATTTCCCGTGTTAATTCTTCATGGGCATACCACGTGTGTGCATAGTTGCTTAAGGTGGCATAGAACTTATTTACCTAAAGTGATGGTGGTAAGGCCTCCTTCCCATCAATCTAAAGTATCTCACATTCTCAAAAGTGGTGCAAAGAATGGAACTTGCCATGAAATTTTCATATTTGAGAAGGTACATTACTTCTTAGAAACCTAGTAGAAAAGGCGATTCTCACCTCTCTCCATTCCAATAGGTTGTGTTATCCAAAATGTGCCCCAGCTCATTTTTTGTGGCTAACTCCTTGTGTTATTGCCTCTCTTGTGCCTCAGTCCACATTTTTTGATTTTAAGGCACTCAATACTTTCTAGAAATGGAACCATCAGATAGAGCTCTCTCTCAGCTTTCCAGAAAGGTAAAGTTTGCCTCCTAACTCCTTATATTTTTCAAGTTATGGCTCGGCGGAGTTTTTGTGGAAAATTTTCCCATTTGAGGCCCGCAGCCAATAGGAAGCTGCCACGTGGCATCCAACCAGTGGAGCGTGGGGAATTTTTGAAAAAATTTCCAAAGACAAAAAAGAGGTAAAATTTGAAATTTTTTCCCGCCGATCCGTTTTTGGGCCGTTTTTTCCCTAAATCTTCAAATGATCATATCTTTTGATCCAAAGCTCAGATTTTCACGTTCTTTATATCATTAGAAAGCTGTTAAAATTATCTACATGATTCCATGGTAAATTTCTAATTTTGGTTCAGTTTGGAGAGGGAAAATTTAGAAACGGTTCTGGTACGTGTCCATGGCCAGAAATGACATTTCAACAACCAAATTTAATACAGAATGGGTCGCATTCTTCTCTAATATGGTAAAAAATGATAGGGTATGGGTTTGTAAGGTCCTCCATGTTGTTTTAATGCATTTTCCATCAATGAGGAATGAGCTCCCATGTTTTTTACATTTTCTCTCTCCTGGGCTCGACCCATGCACTGTAAAAGCCAGATTTGGCTCATTTCTTCAAGGTTGAACACTTTTTGGCATAGAAAACTTCTTCTTTCACCTCCAACAAGTGATAGTTGTAAGAATTAGACCTTTTTCAAGTATTGTAGCAGGTTTATACCTCTTTGAGGGTGGAATGCAAGAGATTTTTACATGGAATTGACAGTGTAAACTCTGTGAATGCTTTCAGTCCTTTGTTTGTATTGTTTTACTTCATTTTAAGACCTCTAATTACATCTATCAGCTTGTGTATGTTTTCCCTTGTTGCATTTCATGAATTTGTGTCTATTTACATGGCAAAAAATGTTTCACCACTCCTTTTGGTGCATCACCATCTTTATTTTAGTTTCATTTTTACATTTTTATCCCTGTCTCCTTGCAATTTAGAGTAGGATTAGGATCTGAACCTCTATAGTTGTGCAAAATATAGATCTAAATCAGAGGAGTTTGAGGAACCAGCCTCTAATCTGGAGATTCCTCTCTCATTTTCACAAGTCCCACACTTGGAGAGAGGTTTCCATGTTGTGCAATCACACTGGATGCCTAAAACATCAATTCAGAACCTTGATTTGCATCCAAGGGTGCTACTGATTTACAACAACAGTTTTGGCACGCCCGGTGGGACCTTAGAGGTCTCATTTTTATCACAGAAAAGTTAATGTGCATCTACTACAATTTTCTTGCTTGAAAAGAGCTATAATTTGCATATCTGGCGACTCCAAAGGGGAAGAATCAACTGGTTTCAGCAGTGCAGGCCTGAAAACTCATGAGAAGAATCACTACAAGGTCAAGAGCTGGAGAAGAAGAGGTGCTGTTTGAATATCTACAGTTATCTCCAAGAGTAAGGCAAAGTGGAAGAAGGATTCAAAGGTCTCCATCTCCACCAAATAGAACTCTCTCAACTCCTCCACCTGGTAGGCCTTTCATTCAGTCAACAAGGGTTTTAAGACCAATTAGAATGGCGCAAAACAACCCCTATGTCAACTTCACAGGTAGCAGCCCACTTGCCCTCAATGCACAACATCCAATTCCTATTGCAGCCTTGAAGAACATTCCATACTTCATTGGAGAAAATCAAACTACTCCAGGTGATCATGTTAAGGATATTTCCAACCTTTGTGCAATTCATGAAATCAATGAGATGCAAGTGGCTGTCAAATTGTTGGCATCTTCATTCAAGGGGAAAGCATTGCAATGGTTTAGAAGCCTTGGAGCTGGTTCTATCACAAATTGGAATCAACTATGTATAGCACTTCATGAGCAATTTGGAGAGAAGGGAGACAACTTGTCTCTTTTGGAGCAGCTGACAACCATCAAGAGAGCTCCCAATGAGCAGCTGACTGATTTCAACTTCAGATTTCAAAAGACTTGGGAGAGAATTCCAGTGGCAGTCAGACCAACAGCAGAAGGTGCTTTTCTCTACTATCTCAAAGCTCTAAATTCTGATATTTCTATGTTGATTCAGTCCATGGGAGGCATAACTATCCCTATGGCTTATAGCATTGCCATTAGGGCTGAAAATTGTTTGATCCAACCTGGCAAACTAGCCCCTAGACCTCCCATGCCATTGTTTCTAAGTTTAGAGAGTCCAAATACCAATCAAGCACCTAATTTGGCTCCTTCTCCCACTCCTAGAAATTAGAGTTCAAATGAAGCTTCTACTTCATCTCCAAGTGCCCCAAATGAGCTTCAAGAAGTCATGAAGCAACTGCAAAACCTAGGCAATGAGCTGGTTACTCTCAAGAGGCAACAAGCCCAAGGTTTTAGACCTTCTTACCAGCCCCAAGCTCAGCCTAACAGGTAGCCATACCAACCACAAAGACCACCTAATCCAGCTGCAAATATGAATCAAACAAGGCCTCCTGCCAATAGACCATTTCAGCCCTACAATCCAAATGCCATATCTGCCTCTAAGGCATTGGTGCCAACACAAAACAACATTGCTCAAGAGTATGATTGGTGTTTTCCATGCAATGAACCTCATAACCAATCCATGTGCTTCAATGGTGCTTTGAATCAAGCATTAATGGTGACAACTACTGGTGTGGAGGGTGAGGGCAGTCAAGGAAACAACCAACAACAAGAAACATTCCAATAGCAATCAGCCCCAAATGACACCACGTTGGTAAATTGGCAAGCAGAGGATTTTTGTGGCATGAATCAGGTAGTTTCCCAAGGTGTTACAGCCAACACAAGGTCAAAAAGAAGGAATTTGGGTGAAGAACAGCTATTAGCTCCAACTAATCCACAACCTTCCATGGCTCCACAAATGGTTGGCAAGCAAAATCCAATTTCAAATGCACAAGGGCAGCCAAGAACAGCTCCTAGACCAACTCAAATACTAGTTATTGCTGCCCACGTGCAAGGAGTGAATGTACAAGCAAAGGGACAGCAAAGAGATCCTTCATCACCATTCAGTATCATTGATCAGATGAAGAAGACAAATGTTAATATATCAATGTGGGAATCCCTATCTATCCCAGGCCAAAGAGACTTGTTACAAGCTGCCATGAAGGACTGGCCAACTTCGAATCAGCAAGTTCAGATGCAAGAGAAAGTGCTCACAAATGTTGCCCAGCCTGAGGGAAATCATGGAGGACAACAAGGTAAAATGTTGAAGCCCCCTCCTTTCTATGTTTCATTAATCATTGGAAATCAGTTAGTGCACAATTGCATGATAGATTCCGGGGCAAGTAGCTCAGTGATGCCTAAACAAATAGCTGATCAGCTAGGGCTCCAGTATGAAACCATATCCAAAGGGGTAGTGCAGCTGGATGGGACAATAGTAACAATAGTTGGGGTGATTAGAAACTTGAGTCTTACCTTGCATGCATGTTCAAATGTTGTTTCACAAGATGTATCAGTCATAGACCTTCCACCACTCTTTGCCCTATGCTTGTCAAGGGACTTCACAGCCAAGATTGGGGGATATTTTTCTACTGATTGGTCACACATGCTGTTCAGAACGAGGTATGGAACTAAGGCTACAATCAGGTTTGAACCTATTGCAAACTTCCACATTGAGCCTTACACTCCAAGTCAGATCAACACCAATTGTTCAGCATTTGATCAAGAAGACCACCCAAGCACCGATGAAGCTGACACCAAGGTTGGGAGCATCCCGGATCTAACTCTTGATGAATGGGAAAACAAGGTACATGCTTTTGATCCTTATCAAGAAGTAGAAGAATCTGAGCTAGGGGTCTATTGTATACATGAAGAAAATCAGCCTATTCCTAACATCACCAAGCCAAACCACAAGGATGACAATGAGGTATGGCAGCTATTTTTTGATGGATCAAGAAGTAGACAAGGTGCAGGAGGTGGAGCCATGCTTGTTTCACCTCAAGGAGTAAGGTACTATTCAGCTTTTAGATTTCAGTTTGCATGCTCCAATAACACTGCTGAATATGAAGCCTTAGTGCAAGGGATGCATTGGGCAATCAAGAAGAAAATAAAGAACTTGCAAGTCTTTGGTGACAGTGAATTGATTGTAAATCAGGTCAAGGGACAACATGCTGCCAAGAATGATCTACTCAGGTGCTACAAGAATAGGGTGTGGGACCTCATGGAAGATTTTGAGGGTTTTGGCATCAAATCCATTCCTAGGAAAGAGAATCAAGCTGCTGACAGGCTTGCAGCAGTAGGGGCAGCCTTTGACATTGTGGAAAGCATTCAACAAGACAAGGTACAGCCAAACATCCACATGATTGTGAGGCCTTCAGTGCCAGATAACAATGTCAGTTGGCAAGTGTTTGAGAATGACCAACAAATCATCCATTTCTTGCAAGAAGAAGCCGAGTTCTCAGCTAAGAATCAAGAAAAATTGGAACAGCAGTATGGTGACCAAGTGGTACAGCTGAGAACTAACAAGCTGCCCAAGGGACTTATCACTTTGGAGTCCATTTTTAATCCCAATGATCAGTTTAGAAAGGAGAAAGCAAACATTCAGGTCAAGAGAGAGGATTCAGTATCCATCTTGGTAGAAGAGAACAAACCATTACAAATTGGAAAGATGACAACTGATCAAGAAAGGTATGAGTTCGTACAGCTGTGTCAAGAGTTCCCTGATGTGTTTGTATGGAGCTATGAAGATTTGAAAGGTTTCAATTCCAACTTAGCTTAGCATACCATTAAATTGGATCCAAATACTAAGCCTGTCAGGTAGAAACAAAGACTAGTCAATCCACACATGGAGCCTCTCATGAGGAAAGAATTGGACAAGCTGATTGAGTCAAGAATCATATTCCCAATCAAGCATTCTAGTTGGGTTGCCAACTTGGTTCCAGTCAGAAAGAAGAGTGGAGAGATCAGATTGTGTGTTGATTTCAGAGACTTAAATAGAGCATCTCTCAAGGACCATTACCCACTCCCTTCCATGGAGAAAATCTTGCAAGTTGTGGCTAGCTCCGAGAGGTTTTCACTACTTGATGGCTACTCAGGCTACAATCAGATTATGGTGAAGGAGGAAGACCAGTTCAAGACAGCCTTCACAACCAAATGGGGAACTTTTGCATATAGGAAAATGCCATTTGGGCTGTCCAACGCTGGTGCTACCTTCCAAAGGGCAATGGACATGGCGTTCAAAGGTTTGATTAACAATGTGGTGCTGATTTACCTTGATGATATCATTGTTTTTTCCAAAAATGCAGCAGACCACCTCTCTCATTTGAGACAAGTTTTCACGAGGTGCAGGAGATTTGGAGTGTCTTTAAATCCTAGAAAGTGTATCTTTCTTGCACATGAAGGAAAGCTCCTTGGCCATATTTTCTCCAAATAAGGATTAACAATTGATCCAGAGAGGGTTGAAGCCATAAGAGCACTACCATTGCCAAGCCATAAGAAAGCCCTTTAGAGTTTCTTGGGGAGGATAAACTTTGTTCGGAGGTTTGTCCCAAATTTTGCAGCCCTTGTCAAGCCCATCACCAAAATGTTAAAGAAGAGCATGGCTTTCAAGTGGATAGCAGAAGGCAAGGAGAGTTTTGAAGCAATCAAAGAAGCCATTTCTCAAGCACCAACTCTCATCAACCCGGACTTCTCCAAGGATTTCATCCTCTATGCATTTGGAGGTAATGACACTATTTCTGCCATTTTGGTACAGCAGAACAAGGATAATGATGAGTAGCCAATTGCCTTCTTCAGCCAGAGCCTAGATGACTATGAGGTGAAGTACTCTTTTATTAAGAATCATGTGTTGGCAGTAATCAGAAGCTTGAAGAAATTCAAGCATTTAGTCTCGAACAACAAGGTCCAGTTGTTGGTCTCACATGCTAGGGTTAAGGACTTCCTCCTCAACAAAGATTTGAACGAGAAAAGGGCAGGTTGGATCACCCGTGTCATGGAGTATGACATTGAGATCAAGATCACCAAGATGGTAAGAGGGAAAGGATTGTGTGAGCAGCTAGTTTTGGGGAAGCAAAAAGAAGTATGTAATGAAGAAGAGGCTGTTTTGACAGTCCAGGGCAGCCATGAGCCAAGTGGCAATCAAGAAGAAGACAATGCTGCCCCCACTCCTTGTTGGACCCAAGGTATTATACACTTCCTAAGCACAAGCCTATGCCCCTGGAGATGAACAAGACCCAAAGAAGACACTTCAGATTGCAGGCTGTCCCATATGCCATTGTTGATGGAGTTTTGTTCAAGAAAGATGTGAATGGAGTGTTGTTGAGATGCATTAGCACAAATCAGATTCATAGGGTGTTGGAAGAGTTCCATGGTGGACCAGCTGGTGGTCATTTTGCACCAAGAGTGATAGCTCTAAAAATCATGAAGGCTGGTTATTATTGGCCTAAAATTTTCAGTGATTTCGTGCATGGATTAAGAGGTGTAAGAATTGTGCATTCTTCACAGGAAAAGAGAGACTTGCTGCCCTTCCATTGCATCTAATCTCAGCTAACCAGCCATTCATGCAATGGGGTTTGGACTTCATTGGAGTCATTAATCCCAATTCAAGTCAAGGGCACAAATGGATTTTGATAGCCATGGACTACTTCACCAAATGGACTGAAGCAGTAGCACTCAAAGAAGCAAATGAGTCTAGCATCTTAGACTTTTATGAGGGGATAGCGACCAGATTTGGTATACCTGCTACAATAATCTCAGATAATGCATTGGCATTCATTGGATCCAAGGTGACTGAGTGGGCTGTCAAGAACGGGATCTACCTAAGCACTTCATCAAACTATTACCCTCAAGGTAATGGCCAGGCCGAGTCTACAAACAAGAACTTGTTGAGGATCATTAGGAGGACTCTTGATGAGAATCAGAGGTCTTGGCATACCAAACTGAAATCAGCCTTATGGGCTGATAGGATAACTCCCAAGAGATCCACAGGTAACTCTCCATTCAAACTTGTTTATGGAAGAGAGGCAATCTTTCCCATGTCACTTGAGTTGCCAACATTGGAACTCATGAAGCAATTAGAGTTGCTAGAGTTTGAGCCCATGGAGGTGAGATATGCAGAGTTGATGGAGCTACAGGAGGTCAGAAATCAGGCATCCCAAGCAATGGAAAAGGATCAAGCTTTGATCAAAAAGACCTTTGATAGGAAGGCCAAGGATAGATCTTTTCAGGTTGGAGATCTAGTGTTGAAATGGGATGTGGATAGAGAAAAACCAGGAAGGCATTCAAAATTTGATGCCATTTAGAGTGGCCCATACATGGTCACGAAGTGCAAGAACAACAATGCTTTCCAATTGGCCTCATTGGATGGTGAAGAACTGTAGATTCCAGTCAATGGAATCTATCTCAAGCGTTGCTTCTAGAGGGAAATTTACCACCTTGTAAATATTAGATTAGATTTTCATTCCTCCAAGTGCTTTGCACATTGTTTTGTTGTAGGTTAGTTTTGCTTTCCCTAAGTGCTTTGGCACAACTTGTTGTCCCTGGAGATGTTTTGTAGTCCTTGCTTCCATCATGTGATATTCCATCTTCCTCCTTGCACATTCTAAGTCAGTTGGGGTTCTAAACAGAATATTTGATGGCTCCATGCCCAATGGACTGCTTCAGGCTACTGGTACTTTCATCTAGCAGGTAGATGACCCCTCTGAGTCGCCAAAATTGTTATCCAAAATGTGCCCCAACTCATTTTTTGTGGCTAACTCCTTGTGTTCTTACCTCTCTTGTGCCTCAATCCACATTTTTTTATTTTAAGGCACTCAAGGCTTTCTGGAAATGGCACCATCAGATAGAGCTCTCTCTCAGCTTTCCAGAAAGGTAAAGTTTGCCTCCTAACTCCTTATATTTTTCAAGTTATGGCTCGGTGGAGTTTTTGTGGAAAATTTTCCCATTTGAGGCCCGCAGCCAATAGGAAGCTGCCACGTGGCATCCAACCAGTGGAGCACGGGGAATTTTTGAAAAAATTTCCAAAGACAAAAAAGAGGTAAAATTTGAAATTTTTTCCCGCCGATCCGTTTTTGGGCCGTTTTTGCCCTAAATCTTCAAACGATCATATCTTTTGATCCAGAGCTCAGATTTTCACATTCTTTATATCATTGGAAAGCTGTTAAAATTATCTACATGATTCCATGGTCAATTTTTAATTTTGGTTCAGTTTGGAGAGAGAAAATTTAGAGACGGTTCTGGTATGTGTCCATGGCCAGAAATGACATTTCAACAACCAAATTTAATACAGAATGGGTCGTATTCTTCTCCAATATGGTCAAAAATGATAGGGTATGGGTTTGTAAGGTCCTCCATGCTGTTTTAATGCATTTTCCATCAATGAGGAATGGGCTCCCATGTTTTTTACATTTTCTCTCTCCTGGGCTCGACCCATGCACTGTAAAAGCCAGATTTGGCTCATTTCTTCATGGTTGAACACTTTTTGGCATAGAAAACTTCTTCTTTCACCTCCAGCAAGTGATAGTTGTAAGAATCAGACCTTTTTCAAGTATTGTAGCAGGTTTATACCTCTTTGAGGGTGGAATGCAAGAGATTTTTACATGGAATTGATAGTGCAAACTCTGTGAATGCTTTCAGTCCTCTATTTGTATTGTTTTACTTCATTTTAAGACCTCTAATTACATCTATCAGCTTGTGTATGTTTTCCCTTGTTGCATTTCATGAATTTGTGTCTATTTACATGGTAAAAAATGTTTCACCACTCCTTTTGGTGCATCACCATCTTTAGTTTAGTTTCATTTTTGCATTTTTATCCCTGTCTCCTTGCAATTTAGAGTAGGATTAGGATCTGAACCTCTGTAGTTGTGCAAAATATAGATCTAAATCAGAGGATTTTGAGGAACTAGCCTCTAATCTAGAGATTCCTCTCTCATTTTCACAAGTCCCACACTTGGAGAGAGGTTTCCATGTTGTGCAATCACACTGGATGCCTAAAACATCAATTTAGAACCTTGATTTGCATCGTGGGTGTCGCTGATTTGCAACAACATGTTGTCTCTAGGTGTAGCCCACCAGCGTTGTCTTGTCTCGTAGGGAATAAACTAAAATATGTCTTATGTCACCCGCATCATTCCACCGAGCTTCCATGGCATGCAAAAATACATTAGGGTTACCTTCACCAATGTACCGAGGTACTTGGTTATAACTTAAGTAGATAATCATACGTAACCTAATCAAGTGAGTAACTATGTTCTTAACCTCTTACCCAACTACCTCATATGTTCCATACACCCATTTTTCATAACAAATACTCATGGTATCATTAACCGATTGAACATCATCACATTGTATCACTCCTTCCTTAGATGGCTCAGTTACCTCAGGGTCTCTAATTGTGTACACATATATCTTGTTCAAGTCTTCTTCACTTAAAGGCTCAACATACAGGGAATCATTTGTATTTGTTAATGGTGTAATAATGTGATCTAATTTTTTCTCAAAGCTAATGTACCCCTTGTTGAAGTGAAAATCTGCATTATTCGCATAACACAGGGTTGCCCAAGCAATGTTGGGAAATAATCGCCTTCGTGAGTTACAATACTTCAAAGTCTCTATTAAACTTGGATCCCTGAATCATGAAAATTGCATATTTTAATTCCCAATAAGATTATCCCTAGTTCTATTTTCCATATACAAAACATTCGAAGAAGGCTGCAATGGTGGTCTTCCCATTTGATTCCAAGCATCCAATGTGAGTACATTAACTTCGCACCTATTTCTATCAAGTATTTTCTCGAAATCCATCCATCTATGACCATGTTTAATGTAATATCCTTATCATAATCATGATTATGGGGAGGTAGATTTGCATGAAGTATCTACCCTCGGTGCTCGTTACTACTCATGGTACTTTTTCTCTCAAATATTCCCTAATAAAGGGACTATGTTCTCTTGGTGAAAATTTTTGTAGACTTCCTTTAGATCATCACCACCCTTCTCGTGGTATTTCAACCTTCTTTTCTCATTCCATCACACGTTCCTTCTCCTTCAAGCTCTAAATTTCTCCTTGCAGATCCCTGATAACATCCATAGTTTCATGGAAAACTTCTTTTTGATGGGTATCATCGGGGTACTTGACATTAATCTCTTTTTACTTTGTTATATTCAGCTTATAATTCATAGGTTCATGAGCACGTGTAACTTCAAAGTGCATTTGGTAACTAACACAAATTATAATTCAGAATTCATTCTAACCTTCGACATCCATTGATTTCCATCCACGCGTTATATCTTAATCATTGCTTCTCCCTTGTTTTTCTTATGTTTCTTTCTCATATGTTCATATAAGTTTGGACATTTTTCAATTTTTTTGTTTTTTTCCACACCATGAGAAAACCGCATTTTGAAGAAACTAATGTTGATAATGATTAGGAGATCCAAAAGTAAAACAAGTTCCTCTAAGAAATCCTCCTCTTCCACCATTGTGACCTTGACCTCTATATCCACCATATAAGCCTCTATTCCTATTATCTCCATTATTGTGCCATTCATTATGTTGTTCACACTTCTCCTTGGATCCACTTACTACTCTAGTCTAGTGCACACCTATCTCAATAGCCTCATGAATATGATCAATCACTATGTAGTTAACAGTATCATGAGTATGAGTTTTACAAATTTTACAATACATAGATACATTTTTCTGGATCACACGCTGCAAGAGGGGACATCTACTCACATCATGGTCCAGATGAAAAATCTCACAATCCAATAGAATGGCACATACTAACTTGTGAGGAAAACTATCCTTATTTTTTCCTTCAACCAAAAATACATACACCATATCCCACTATGTGTCTCATGAGATAAATTAACAAAGAGCTTCTCCAATTATTTCCCCATAACTACAATCTATGCTTCTAAAAATAGATTTACTCCAAAGTGTCCACACTCTAAACTACCTCAAGCATACAAAGCTACCTCCAAAGCCTCATACAGATATATAAAGGTCTTGTGAGATAGCACCCTTCTTAATGGAGTCAACAACCCTCTAAAAAACCACTATGTATGCTGACTAGGATGTATGTCATAAGACAACTTTGAAAAAAGTTTTAAAGTGCGCATCAAACTCCCAAACACCCCGCTTAATGTCCTTAAGTGCATTTATACTTTTCTATTCAAACTCGTGAATATGGAACTTCAATAAAAATGTAAAACACAAAGCATCATAATCCACCATAGTTTTGTGTGGGTGATACTTTATATACAAGCTATGCACGCGCCCTTGAAGAGTAGTAGAAATCTGAATCACCTTTCTATATAAAGTAGTGATTCCTTTAGCGCGCCATAGCAAATCATATTTATGTACATGATCTATATAGCATCTGCAATACCCCTACATTTTGGAAACTGAAGATAAATCTCATAAAACACCTATTGTGGTTGATGAGGGTGTAGACTTTGTCCTCCATATCAAGAATGAGAACCCCACCATTATTTCCTCTACCACAAAAATCTTCTCGATTCCACTTGATCTTGAGCCTCCCGATCCTCCCGAACCACCTCCTACAATGGGCATAAGACAATTGGATGTACTTCATTGTGTCCTAAAAGTAGTGCTAAACTAAACTCCCATAGTCTACAAATTTATAGTACTTCCAGACATTTTTCTAGTGTTCTTCGCACCCACACTTTGTCCTGATGACGCACCAAAAAATATTCCTCTAATTGGTCCCCCAAACAAAAAAATTGATGTACACACTTCTTTAGATGAATGTGTTGTTTGATGTACTTTTGTATTAAAAGGAAAATTATATTTGTGTTAACTACTAGATTACCCGCACTCGCCTATTTATCAATAGTTACTTTTAGAACTCGAACACAAAGTGCAAGGGCTTGGTCAGCCGGGTGGGATCGGGATGCTTACCTACAATCCTTGGTATTTCCTCATTAGACGCACTCTCATCAGAAGTTAGAGGGGATTCTCTACTACACTTTCCTAAGTGGGGGAGAGCCTAATGCTCCGGCTCCACATATTCCACATGAGCTTCAAATCCTTCTCAATACATCATCCTCCGTAACTCCACAAACTCCTCAATATCATGTTACTTCACCAATTACCTCTCTCACGCTTCATTATACTTAACCCAACTATTTTTATCTTTCCATTTCTTCCGCTAGGTCTACCATTTATCACCACACCTACTCGTGCCCTTATGCATGGTTGTATGTTTAGCTAGTCATAGGTAGGTGCTCTACACTCAACACCACCATCAAGATTTTAATTGACAAAGGGGTAACGTGAATGTAAGATCCTTTGGGCTCTCACAAAAATTTAGATTCAAAACTTCCAAACAATAATATATAGACACGCTATAATCCAAAGTATAAATGTGCACAACACTAGCCCACCAACGATCTACATCACACGTCTAAGGTTTATCTACATTAAACAAAGTCCGATACTCTTCCCGCATCTAAATCCTTGGTCTATAACTCCGCTTTTTTCTTCGATGTGTATGCCTACAACCACTTGTAAAACTCTATTGGAAAACAAAAAAATAAATCTCATAAATCTTATGATACAGATGTTCTTCAACCCATGTACATGCATTGAAATCAGGTCCGAACCATATCTTCACGCAAAACTATTATTATCTCTGTCAATTACCTAATCTTCAATGGTCAGCACGAGTTAACCGATATGCCATCATCATACAACATTATGGTAAACAGGTTTGAAAAGAGGTCTCGGTAAAGAAACCAAAATGTAGCCTTATTTTTCCACTAAAAACCCTAGGGGCATTGACACTTTATCCAGATGAATTTGAATGCTCACCCGAAGTGTATAAAGGTACCAGTCCTCTTTCATATCTTGTTTTACCAAGGTGTTATCATTGATGTTCATAATAACCATAATCAAAGTATATATCTTATTATAATAACCAATTAGCAATTTGTAAACACACATAATAAGGAAAACATATAGATCACATAAGGATTAATACCAAATTCACCATACAATAACCATGAATAGAGACATCAATAATCAATATCCATTCATAATGATCCATTATATTCATTCATGACAAAGTACAAAAGCTGAATACATCATATGTGTCATCACAAAGTCATGCGTTCAAACATACTAGTAACATAACTCGTTATCATAACCTTGGTCTCCCAAAATAGTGAAAATACACACACACACACACACACACACACACACACATATAGGGGTGGGGACTTACCCTTCAATGCCCATGCACTCTCAAAATATGATGCATTCTCAAAATAGGCACGTTCCATTTACAAACATAACTAAAGAAGCATGCAAGATTTACCTAATAATAAATCATCTATAATTAACTCCGAGATATAATCTTATTATTAGCTCTAATACCGCATGTCTCTTGGTCTTCCTCTTGCTCCAAAAATAGTGTAACATTCCCATTTTAAGACTTTAGAAACAAGGAAATATTTTTTTTTGCATGATTAATGTTCTCTATTCTAAATACATAATTTAGAAAACACATTTCATAACAATCATTCTTATAACAGATAACCATATGTAGCTATAATGACTCGGTGAACTACCGATCCATTCATATGTAACATTGATTTTTGAGTATTCTACTGAATACTTCATATTCTTGGTTCTCTTACCCTATTCTGGGTTCTAAGTGATCTGCCCAAGGAACCTAACTAAATATTTGTTACCAATATTCATCGGCATCACGATCCTTAGACTAGGTGACATAGGACAATGCAATTAGTAGCTTGTGATACTTTGGCCAAAGATTTCTAACATACTGTTCATATTACTTATTCCTTGATGGCATACTTGTCAATCCAGAATACATCCTTCACCCCACTCCACTATTATCTAGAATGTCTTACACTAACTTCTGTTAACCCCCTTACTCAAGGTTTAACTCTATTCTAGGTTAACAACATAGGTTATGATATGATGTGGCTCACAAAGACTTAGGGTAAATTGGCATACTAGGTCAACCTAGGTTAACCTCGTGTGCCAAGGTACTGAGTCCTAGAGGGCTACTTCATATCCTAACTATGAGGCTAACCAATCCTGGAGGGAAATCTTGATCAAGTTCAAAGGTGTGTAGATCTTGACGATCAATGTAGGAGGAAATTGCCACATGTTAACTGCATTGTTGTATCCTTTAGAAGATCCTAATCTTCTCAAAGGTACAACCTTGCGGTTGACGTGTGTCAACATCCTATGGAACAGCCTCGTAAATATGTACATACCTCCAATAGTTTACATATGTTAAGTTAGATTTGGGTTATTAGACGACATATTTCGGCAGCCCATCAAACCTCGAGTCCAACACTCTTTAAGTTATTTTTACATTTCAGATTTATATAATCTTAAGAACTTTAATTAACTTAAGATTGCTTATAGATTTGTTATATTTATCCTAACAACTAGTTATCCCAAAAATAGAACAACAACAACTTATGCTCCTTTATTCTAAATAACTTAACCAATTAAGGAAGTGTAACAACCTACAAGGTTGAAACATATCGACTTATTATAATTAAGTCTTAATGATTTACAATCATATCTTCCTCTTTTATTTAGTTCATTACCGTGAGAGGGTGGTCTTCTTCTTCATAATTACATTCTAGGGTTTAGCCCACCCTATAATGTCCTTTATAATTACAATAATTTTTATTATAGTTTTATTTCACATCACATGATATAATGAATTACTTAGGTGAGAATGTCGTATTCTCGCCACTTATTTAATCTGTAGCTTACTTAGGAAACTTATCTAAATTTCTTTCTATAATACCCATCTAGAACACACATCCAAACATAGAGATAATAAGAAGAGTATCCTCCAAACAAGATAATTTACTCTATCTATGCAAGTAAATTCTCATCTTTCAATTCGTTTTCAAACTTATACATTACAAACATACCGCAGACAACATCCCTTATTTAAAAGAAAATAACTTTTATTTTTCAATAAAATTTAAGAACAAATCAAAATTCTTCTCAAGAATCAATATAGATCAACCAAAACATCATATAAGTTTTTGCCTTCTCTTATCACTTACGAAGTCCATCTACAAAAATTGCTATAAAGACGGTCAATTCAAAAACCGAGCATGATAAGCACTAAGCCTTAAAACGAAGTGCATTCCACTAATTGTTTCAATAAAACAACCCTACTTTAATGAGCAACAAGTAATTCATACTCCCAAACGTAAGTAATACCAATAAAAAGAAGAGTAATACAAAACAAATTTTAACACAAGGAGGAACAGGATATAAACTATAATACCTTACCTATAAATTAAAGTATAATTGATTCCATCCAATATCTTTACCAAACAACGAAATCATATTAAATCATTGTTTCCAATTTTTACCAAATAAAATACAACACATATCTTTACTATAAGATACGTATGTTTACAAAGAAATTCCCCTTTGGATATTTCCCCTAACTCTCAAGTAAAGAATAAAAGAAAGTATTCCATTTCCAAAGTACATAATCATCAAGCAAAGTTGAAACCGAGTATGCCATGATTTAAATTGTTCCTTTAAAGTAATTCTACTTTAAAACATAACAATATAATATATTTATTAATGATCCAAATGAAAGAAATCCAAGGAGAAGTGATGGTTTGACAAATCATCTACAAGTTACAATTTCATTTTCCAATCTAACTTTAATCTCATTCCACTTCACTTTAGTCAAATGAAAAGTATACAAGATTAATAAATGTTGTTTTCTCTTTTCAATAAGAATAGAATTCAGGAGGTTCTAATCAATGTACTTAACCCAACCGCATTATAGAAGGATTCTTATCAAAATATGATCCCAAAATCAAATCATTTCCTTCAACATAATAGAAACAGTTTTACCTTCTCACATTCATGCAGTTTAAGTTCATTCAAGAGTTCCAAGGAAGGAGAACAATGACCATTCCAAAGAAATAGAGTACTAAAACTATCTTCCTTTCTAAACCATCCCATTCTAATGCATAAATTTCTACTTTCTGTTAGAGATAATTTAACAATCAAGCTCATACAAAGTCCACGAACATTAAGATTTACATAATATTTCAATAAAATCCTAACATTCTCCCATTGGTTCGTAACAACCACATAGAAGAAGAAATCATTCTATCATTGCCTATTTATAGAAATATATAAAATCAACGGTGAAGTTTGACACATTGAAACAAGTTTAGATTGCAATCAATCTTCCAAGACATAGCATACCCTTATTATACCCAACAAGAGGTAAGAATCTGAGTAATTGCTAACACTTATGTCTACCCAATAGTTTAGCAAAGTAGAACCATCTCAACGGTATGCCAACGCATCACTACTAGAACTATAAATTGGGTTTCCAATGAAAGAAAAAATCAAACATCAAAAGAATAATATGTATAGTATGTAACTCATTTACAATTCCCGCAAGAATGCCGGTATTAATGTTATTGAAGAATCAAGACCATTCAAATATATGTACCAAGTCAAGATAACTACATGTCCCCTTAATATTTTACTAAATAATCAAAAGACCATAATACCTGAACCAACACAATGTTCAAAGTTTCTATTTCCATTAAGAACATAAAGTAATATATGGTGTGTACAGTGAAGGATATCAATATCACAACCACAATACATAATACACCAACTTTGTAAGACTAGACCGAGAGCAATGAAATTGTTTACATACAGTTCAAAATAAGAAGAAATGCTTCCATTCTTCATTAACATCCTTTCAACCTTATTTTTGAACAAAACGAAATGTAAGACACTTAGACAAAGCTCGAAAGGATGACTCACGGGTTAGGTTCGCAAAGAATCTCCAAATACCATTAACATGGTCAAAAGAACAAGATTCCAAAAGCGCCATTCCCAAGTGACTTAAGTTACTGGTCAAGTTATCCATAAAAAAAAAAGAACAAACAAACACAAGTTCCAAAATCAATCAATTTCACGGAATGAAATACAACCAAACCCTATACTGCTTTCTTCCTATGCATGCAAGTTTCAATACAGTCCATATTTTCACAAATTAAAAACAAAAACAACAAGACATATACAAAGTTTATCCATAGTGCATGTGAAACTTGTTTAAATCCAACGATTTTCTCAAGAAGAATACAACCCCAAATCATATATGGGTTTATTCACAATCCATTTAACTATGGATCAAAATGCATGCTAAATAAACCCTGAGAATCTCAGTTACAATCCTCTTTACTAAACAAGATTCCCAACTGAAGCTAGTACTTGCATACGAGTTTAATAAGATCGAAGTTCTTGCCAGTTTGAATTCACTAGACACAACCACTTCACCCAAAAAAATTTCAAACCATCGAAGAAGCAACAATGTGTTGCCATCTTTGTTTAAGTATTTGTGGTTCCTTTATGAAAAGGTAGTGCAAAGAAAAATTTCCATAGAATCATGAACACACGTAATACAAGTTTTTCTTACAAACCCATCTATCAATTTACTAGCTAAGCATGAATGCGTAGAACTCAATAGAGCAAAGTTGTTTTAATGAAAACACTTAGAAGAAAGCAAGAGATTTTATGCAGGTTAGGGCCTATCATGCCGAGCGATAGTGTCACCAAAAATCAAAGAAGACTTCTAGTTGAGCTCGCTTCTTCCCTTCTTCTCCACGAAAGACCAAAACAACAAAGTATTTCCTCCACATTGCCTCATATACACTCCATGAAACAAAAATAGATTTGAAACCTCCCAAATAGCCATGTAATACAGTTTAAACTGTTGGTTCAAAAAACCAGAGTGCAAGTAGAATGAAAATTGGAAATCATGCAAATGAAATAGCTCAACCAAAAATCCATTGGCATGCCTACAAAGCGGTTCAAAGCTCGTCAAACAAGATAATTAATTGCATTAATTACCCGATCTCCGCCCAATCTTCCTCACACCGCCTCGCCAACCAAGCGAGTTCCAAATCATATAAAACATGAATTTCCATTTCTAGTGATATCGCCACCTAGGCCTCCACCATCCAAACTAGCCCCTGCCAAATTCGGTAGTCAGTAGGAATTAAAAACATTATCATCTTCTTAAATGCTTAGAAACCGTCGCTAATGTACATGCGACCCCCCCCTTTAGTTTCCAATTTGCATCCATTAGTTTAGGATAGGTTAGATTGCTTAGGTTAGATCTTAGGTAGGATTTACATTAGTACCTTAGGATGTAACACTAACCACTAACCTCTAACATATATCTTTAGCAAATAGGTTAGGTAACTCCACATAATGAGTAAACAAAAATACAATAGTTTAAAGAAACTAGGTTAGATCACCAAATAACCTTGTAGTGTTAGGTTATAGTTTTAATACCTAGCAACCCTTCTAACCCTTAGTATCAAGTTTAGGTTAGCAAAAAAATTATATCAAGTAACATAGCTTAGGTAGGAATACTTTCACCTAGCTTAGGATTCTAGAAGTAAATCCTTAATAGGTTCCCAAATATCTTTCTCCTATGCTATGAACAACTGCATTCACATTGTTATCGGCAATGACCTGTCATGATTGATCTTCAAGGACCTGAGCCAACTACCTACTGAATGGAAGTGCATTCACATAGAAGTCAAAGAACTTGCCACAAAAAATTTCAGTCCAACGTGTAGCTTAACTCATGGAATGTCGATTTTACCATTCACTCCAACAGGCATTATTAAAAACATTCCTTGGATCACTGAAATTGATCTAAGGATGAGTCAGACAAAGACAAGTTTACAACTCTTAAACCAGATTGTAAATTACCTACTAGAACTGAAAAATGGATTCAAAGAAGTCATACCAGTTCGATCATAGGATCTTAAGAGCAGAAAAGACTTATCCATATCAAGCATGATTTCCAAAAATTAGAAGAACATATCCTTATAAGGAAAATCACATATCAACACTTGAATGCTAAGGAGGAAAATAACAATAGTCAAGGGTGTTACAAATAGTCTTTCCTTCACTAATAAGTCTCCTTGTTCTTATCCTTACATGTTCTCAGACGCTACCCTATTTTTAGTCTCAGTGCATGTCAAAAATGATAAGTCCTAAAAAAATTCCTTCTTAGGCGCAAAACCTCTCGGGCAAAAATATGTCAACCGTCTGCTCCTATCCATGTTCCCACTTCTTCGCACCAATATCATATGTTCCTTTAATACATAGGTAATATTTTACTAGGCCAATAGTCTTGACCTATTTTCTGCAATCTTTACCATGTTCAACACTAGGATATGTATTTTCTAGGTTTGTTGCTTGTCTAAATCTCTTCCTTTCTCTCTTTAGACACCTAAATTCAGCTACATAATTTTAATACTAAAATTACACTGATTATCCTCTTTCCTTCATTTATGTTATAATTAGTGATTTCCTGCTAATTAGCTAACATTCCCTAATTAACAACACTTTGTTAATCAACTATCCCTTCTCCCATTCTGGATGTCAATTAACGACACTTCGTTAGTTATAATCCTCTTCCAATTAATTAACTACTTATTAGTTAATTAAGCCTTTTTAATTTCATATTTAATCAATAAACCTTCTTATTGGTTAAATTCCCTTTGAAATCCTCCAAATCCTACCTATTTCCCTATAAATCACCACTAAAGATCTTTGTAAGCTTATCTTGTCCTATTAATTAATCCTAGTTGATTAATTAAATCATTTCAAACTCCCATGAGTTGTTACTTACTAATTAATATCTTCTAATCATTTTTATCACTTGCTAATTATAATTTATATTTTACCCACATTCTCTATGTTTCTAGCTTTCGCCAAATTGTAAAGCTATCAATCTCGGTTCTTAACTTAGCCTACTTTCACATGCATACACTCTCTATCAGTCACTATCGATAAACATATAGGGGTATCTAAATTCTCTATTAATTCTTTCAAACCATAACCATGGATGAGAAGTATCACAAAATAAAAATTAGTTAGTTAGTTAGGTTGTCAGGCACCTCGTGCACTATCAATGTTGGCACTACTCAAAGAAGCATCAAACCGCAATGTTGTTCTCCACTTAGCATGTGATATTCGGTTAGAGTACAATAATATTTTACATCCTTCCTTTGATAAATATTAACTTGATTTTATATCTTGAAAATATAATTGAGTGATTAATTTTGAGTGTTTCAAATTTGGGAAGTAGTTCCTAGAGCTAGTGATAAGATTCAAACTTGTAGATGGTGCTACCTTCTTTGAAAGTGAAAGTGTAGATTTTGTAATAGAGTCCATAAAATTTATAGGTTATAAATTAAGTGTGTTTCACTTGATTATATATGATTTCAAAGGTGATTTAAGTTACAAATTTTGAATGAAGGAGTAATGACCGAAATAATAATCTGCGATGGGAATTTTAGGATCAAAGTGAGCGGAAAACCATACAGTAGGGTTAGGAATCTATGTAAGTTCATGCCTGGTGTCATCCTAGCTCAACATCTCTTCTTCATGTTATGGTTGACACTAAATTTTTTTATCTTGGGCCCGAATTCCTTTCTAGTACGGTCTCGGTCCTCTATTTAGAAGATTCAAATGGAGATGACTAACTAAAGTTTATCTTTGTTTTATGTATTTTTAAATTCTTTCAAACTTAGATTAGAGAGGTATTAACATGATTCCCATATAAAAATGATGAATCCATCTGATTATATCCTATAGACACTATTTTTTATTTACTCCTTACTATATTGTCATCTTCCTTTTATCCTTTTTCATATTGTTTCTCCTTTATGTGATAGGCCTTATATTTAACAACTTAGCTCTAGGACCTTTGATTTGTGTAGTACAAAATTTGTATAGATTAGATCACTGATTCCTTAGGATAGTTAGAGATTAAACATAGATAAACTTCTTCTAGATGTTCTATTTAATATTCTTTATCCAAAACTTAGAGAAATCAGGTTTCACAATCATATGCAAGCCTAGACTAGAGTTATCTCATGACATGATCATCCAAAATAATATTTCTCATCTTGTTAAAACCACATAAAAAAATATTCCAATTGATCTGTAAAACATCACTAATACAATTCTAGGACCTTGAAACATGAAGGATCATTAAAATTTGCAAGATTTACCTTCCTTTTCTCTTTGGTTGTCACCACCTTATAGCCCGGAAATGTTTGTCATTAATAACTCAAAAATTATTCAATTTCAACACAAATCATTCAAAACCCATCTCATAAAATTCCTCACAACATTCTCTACCAAATTTCAGATCAATTGGATTTGTTTTGCAAAAGTTATAACTTCTAATAATACTCATATTTCACTAAAACAAGCTCTATCACCGTCCCGAAATTTTTGGTATTGATAACATTTTTTTCACGTGTCCAAATGATTTGAAATTTTTTGGACCTAGTCCTCTTATCAGACAGAGATTTCCAGAAATTTGTAGCTAAATTTTTAGGTAAAACAAAAGATATTCATTTCCCTAGTTCGGGCCCGCGTATCAACATCAAGCTATAAAAACTTTAATCATCATTGTCAAGAGTTAAAATAAATTGGAATGAGATTGTTATCACTCCCTTCAACTCCTCAAATTAGCATTATTGAAAAACAAGTCCCCCGAGATGGATTATAACCCTTTCCCTCAATGTTCTTCCACAGAGCAGATTTTAAAACCCACAAGAATGCTCCAAATCACAAAATTAATACTATGAGATCCTTCTTAATCAAAACACACACTATAAACCATTTAATTACATAACATGAAGGATAATTCAATACCTATGAGGCTTGGAAGATGCAAAACCACTTTTATTCATATCCCAAACTTTTCATACATCACCATTATTATTACATTTGTTGTATATATCTTATCAATATCCACACGTCCATGAAATTGTTTACTTTTACTCTTTTCTCCTAATTATATTCAACCTCTCCTTATTTGAATTATTCTTTAACATAATTTTGAGAGCCTTATCTTCCCTAAATTTCTACATTTGGTGAGATCATATCTCAACCATGCATGCAAGATTCAAGGGATCAATTTTTGCCAACTTAAGACAACCTAGACAAGATTATGTTGACTAGCAAGAATTGTGCAACCTCTTGCCAACATATTACACTTCATAAGAAAACTTGAATTTTACACCTAAGAACCTCTTTTCACTCTTTTTATCTCATGGTAAGAACCATTACATCACAAATTCAAACTTCTCAAACTAAAAACTTGGAGGGAAACTAAACTAACACCTAGTACATGTTTTCATGCCTTAAGAGGTCTTATTAAAATTTATTCATGCTTTCTAAGTATCATGAAGATGCTCCTACATTAATACCCCTATTGTACATTTTTGATCTTATAGAGACACTTTGAATTCTAAGGTTTGGAAGATGAAAAGTGGATTTTTTAAATGGGTTTCATGCATTCAATTATCACAAACTATTGAAAGATGAGTGTGTATGATCAAGAATGATAGAAAAGATATATAAATATGTACCATATGAGAATTGGAAAAGTTTAATTTTTTAAGCAAGAGATAAATGTCAAGACTAGCAATGTCAAAGAGTATAATTACCAAATTTGAGTGGTTAAAATTCCTCTTCCTAAGGGAAGAAAACATGTGCATTGTAAATGCGTGTATATGACCAAATCTGTAGTAAATGATTATGTGGATAAGAACAAGGATGGTCTTGTAACTAAGGGGTTATCACAAGTTGAAGGGGTGGATTACTCTAAGAATTTTACTTCTATTTCAAAGATGGATTCAACTTTCTTTGGTCTCTCCTCATTACATCAAATTAGTGGTTAGTGTATCGGATGGACATGAAGAGTTCCTTCCTACATGGTTATGTCACAGATGAGATAGATATGGAGAAAACTCAAGGATTTGTGTATGAATATTCCATGGTATACATGCTACATCATTTTATTTATGGGCTCAAACAAGCTTCTTGGGTTTGGTATGAGAATATGAATATATATTTTCTCGAGTTATGGATTCTATCATTGCAAATTTGATCACAATGTTTACATCCTAAAACAAAGTGAGGGTATTTTGATGTTAGTGTTGTATGCCGATGACCTCATCCTTATAGGTAGATCCAGACTCTTTGATTCAAGACACAAAGTATAAGTTGATGGAAATATTTGACATGACAGACATAGGACTTATGCACTATTTTCTAGGCCTCTAGGCTTACCATTATCTTAAAGGTATTTCTATTAGATAACATAAGTATTCCAAAAGTATTCTTCATCATTTTGGCATGGATGGATGTAAGCCTTCTCCCAAGCCATCTCAATCAGGTATTGAGTTGAGTACTAATTGTGAAACTAAGTTGGTAGATTCCACTTTATATAGATAATGTGTAGGTAGTCTTTTATATCTAAATCATACTCACCCTGGTATAAATTTTGTTGTCAACATGGTCTCTTGATTATCTCATTATCCTTATGAGATTTTTTTGCTAGCATCTAAGTGTATTTATACACATCACATGAATTTTATTACATTGAACAATTCAAAAACTTAGATTGTGTTGGAAGAAAAATTACCTAGAGAGGGGGTAAATCGGTGTCCTTATAAACTTTTCTCTCAATTATGTTAATTGGCATGAACCATTCAACATACATTAACCATTATATGAGCAATGTCAACTAGCTTAGAAAACAATCAAAGCAACTTAACAACCATCCAGTCAAACATGAAACAAGAGAGAACACATGAACACATAATATATGTGGGAAAACATTAAGGGGAAGAAAACCCATTGATCTCTACATTAATAAACAAAAAGAAATATTTAGTGAAGAACCAAATCCATAAGGAGCACCAACCCCTAAATTTTTGAGCACCTACTTATATTTATCAAACACCAACTTGCAAGGAAGCTACAACTTTGTAAGATTTACTAAAGCACCAAATCCATAAGGAGCACCAACCCCTAAGGTTTTAGAAAACACAAAATTGCAAGGAAGAACCAACTCCCTAAGTGACTCAACACCAACTCAGCCACCTTTGAATGTTTGTCACCTTCCCTTTTTGTTGATCAACACATGATGACACTCTCTCGTGCTACTCTTCTCTTGATCACATGTCAAACTTCCATGATATTATTCTTTGCTCTTCACCCTTCTTACATTTTACATAGGCATGTATAAAATCCCCTTCATAGGATGACCACTTTAGGTACTCAATATAGGATGATTCTTTAAGGTCTAAAATTCCTCTTACTTCCCTTTCATGCACTTATAGCTCAATTGTTTTAACTAGGCCTAAAACTTCCTTTACATGTATGTGTGTGTCTGTGTGTTGGACAAGATTTCCTCGTTCTTACTTAGGTTAGTGACCTAGTACTAAAGAAAATAAGAAACTCAAAATATAAAGGTTTTATGGTACCTTAAGATGATGATGATATGGACAGGCACAAAATATGAACTCCTTACTACAAAAATGGATTGTTTATGGTACAACAAATACAACTATAGAGAAATCAATTAGATGGTAGATGAGGGGGTTACCCAAAAAAAATTGGTTCCAAGAAGTGTGGATGTCCTTATGTGGATGTCAACCCCCATATTGATAAAAGGAGATAAGATCAATGATAAAAAATTTGGATAATAAGCAAAATCTAAGATAAACGAAACTAGAAATGCAGAAATGTAAGGAAAGTACATATCTGATTAAAATAGATGCAAATTAAACCAAACTTTGACCAGTCGACGGAGACCTAGGCTACACAAGGCCAATCAATGGTGAATGTGTGCAAGTGAATCAAAACAAATGTAGACACCTAAAATCTACTTACAAAGTTTGAATACTAAAATTACACTAATTATCCTCTTTCTCCTCATTTCCGTAATAATTAGTGTTTTTACGCTAATTAGCTAACATTCCTCTTCATATTTGTTAATTAATGACCTTTTAAATTAATTAGCCTTCCTATCATTAAGGATGTTGATTAATGAAATTTTGTTAATTAATATCTACTTCTACTTGGGTTTATTAATTATTATTAATTAATTACGCTCACAACTCTAAATCAATAAATCACCATTTATTGGATCAAATTCCTCTCTTACATCCCGCAAATCATATTAATTTTCCTATAATTATCTTCTATAAGCTTACCTCTACCTATTAATTAATCACTTTTGATTAATTAAAACATCCCCAACTCCCATGACTTACTAATGACAAATAAAACTCTTCTAAATCAAGATTACCTTTTATAAAGCAACATTATCCATTCCTAATCTTGTTTTACCCTTATCCCACATGCACCAAGTTGCACATCTCTCTCCAACATTTAGGTTATATAAAATACCAAGCTCCTTCCTTTCTAGACACACCATGCTTTGAATAGTGAAAAATATAGGAAATTTGATCTTGAGTCATTCTCCATTGTTGAAATAGCTTCCACATCTTACATCCTTTCACTCAAATTTGAGTAATATGGGAAGATTCAAAATGGCCTTGTAGCCATTCTTGGTGAGATTCCATTCTCAATTCTTGAGATCACCACCAACCACATTTTATTACTTATGTTCTTCATAGGTTCATAGTTTAAGTTAGCAATAATAGAGAGTAGGAAATAGCTTAGCATGTAGTTTCATTTATGCATTGAAGAAGCAATTTCTTTAAGCTCTTATCTTGATGGTTAATTATTTAATTAGCATTTTATTTTGAAGCTATGTAGATATTAGTTTCAATTTATAGCTTAGTTAATTATACATGAGCACATATATGGGCATCGGTGGGACTTACTCCATTGTCTTTTAGACTTAATTTCAAGTTTTTTGTAGTTAAGTTTCAATTTTGGTTACTAACCCTCTTTTTGAATATATTGACATAGATTGTTTTTTCTTAACTTGTTTTGTTGAGTTTACATGTGTTGAGTATTAATTTTAGGTATAAAGGAGGCAAAGTGTTGTCAAAATTGGATCTTGATGAGAAAAATTCAAGATTTCTCCATGTTTTCATGTTTAGAGCTTCATTTTTCAACATTCTACATGCTAGTTTTGTCAATTTCTTGAAAATATTAAAATTTTTAGCATGTAGGTTAGTGTTTTATAGTATTGAGTCTTCTATTCACATATTAATGATTTGGGTTTCTATCCAAATGAGATATTGATGAGAAAAATTCAAGATTTCCCATGTTTTCATGTTAGAGCTTCATTTTTAACATTCTACATGTTAGTTTTGTCAATTTCTTGAAAATATTAAATTTTTTAGCATGTAGGTTAGTGTTTGATAGTGTTAAGTATTCTATTTACATATTAATGTGGTGGGTTTATGTCAAAATTGAATCTTGGTGAGAAAATTTCAAGATTTCTCCATGTTTTCATTTTTAGAGCTTACTTTTTCAACATTCTACATGCTAGTTTTGTCAATTTCTTGAAAATATTCAATATTTTATCATGAATGTTAATGTTTGATATTTTTATTCTTATTTACATGTATTAATGATATGTGTTACTCTCAAAATTGAATCTTGGATGGAAAATTTTACCTTTTTGCAGATTAAGGGACTTTTTTTGACATTGTTTTGGTACATATTAAGTGCATACCCATGAGCATAAGAGCATATGTGTAAAACATCATTTGAAGGCCATAAATTTTTCTCCCAAAATAGAAATGAATCTGCTTGTTTTGTGTTGGAAAGGTATTGAAGTGAACTATGCAATGAAAACATAAATTTGGGATTTAGACTTACAAAAATTACAAGTTTTTCCTTTATTGTAAAACTGGTCATTTTCTAACATGTCTAATGTTTTGATGAATGTTGTATTTCCATGATTTACTTGATTTATAAAAAATATTGTGTATGCTCTTCTCTTGCACATTTTGGTGATATTGAAAATCAAAAACAACTTTGATCTCTATCTTTTAACATTTGGATTAACTTGAAAATTTGATTATACATTTTCCTTAAGGGAATGAACCTTTTACAAAGCATTCTTTTATGGTCCTTTGATTTGAAGTTTTTTACATTTATATCTATTTGGGATAAAGTTTGTGTATGCTATTCTCTTGCACCTTAGGGTGATTTTGAGAATAAAAACAACTTTGGTCTTCATTTTTCTAACATTTGGTTAATTGAAAACTTCATCTTTCACTTTTGGCTTAAGGGAATGAAAATTTATCAAGCTTTTTATGTTAATTAATTATAAATCTTTCCTTTACTTTTTAGTTGGATTATTATTTTGTATGTTATTATCCTACATCCTGGGATGATCTTGAGAATCAAAAGCAACTCTTAATCCTCTTTTAAATAATGTGATTTTCTTGGAGAACTACTAATGTTTGAGTGAAGGACCTAATCTCTTGTAAAATATTTGGGATCTAAATTTTTTTAACTACAAGTGTGTTCTAGGTTTCCAAATAGTGTACAACTAAACCACATTAAGCTCAAAATATAAGAAAAAAACACCACATTCAAAACATGTAATTGCAGGTTCGGTTAAGAGTTACAACTCGTCCGCTTAAAACTAGGAGAAACTCCCTTTGGCATAAGCCTTAAGATAACAAGAGGGATTCTCCTAGGAACCCAAAAGTATTCCATGCAAGAGGGAACCTTGTGGATGAAATGGGAAGTGCTCTGCATACCTACTTGACTAGTTTACACTTGTGAGATTTAGCATCAAAGTTATCTGTAATGTGACCCTAGTGAGAATATAACTAAACACATTAATTGTTCATTGTATTTGACGGGGTTAAATTAAATCTGGGATACTCTAATACTATTCAGTGTGAATTTATTTTAAAACCAAGCTCGTAAGGGTAATTTGTGACACCTAGTTGAGAGAAATAAATAGGAAGCCATTTTGTCTTGGAGAGAACTTGACCATCTCAAACCAATCATTGTTTAAAGAGTTGTGAAAGAACCTTCGCAAAGTGAGAACCTTCTGAGTCAAAAAGGGAGAGTCCATCAAATTTTGAACTAAGCATCATTCATCATGAAATTTGTGAAGCGTTACTTTTCCTTAGTTTTTCACTTGCCCTAAGGTGAGGCAAAACTTTGTCGAAGTGAGGCCAAGTATTTTTCAACCCCACTTGATCTAATCCTTTTCTCTCTTGTTGATATTTTGGATCAAAAGAGGAGAAACATACGTGTGCTATTAATCGATTGTGTCCACCACTTTTGCACCAATTTATATTTGTCTTTTCTTGATTATGGATGGTAAATGTTGAAAGTGTGTTGGTACGTCTTCATATCTTGATAGCCATTTGATCTTGATACCCAAGTCAATATTTTCATCATAGTTAGGATTGATTATTCATTGATTTTCCTTTGAAGTGTTACATTGCTTGTATTGCATCAATTTTTTTATACTTACGTCTTATTTCTCATAAACTCGACCTAAGTGTCTAGATTGTAACGTTACGCTACACACATCTTAACAATTCCTTGGTATACTTTGGCCTTGTTTGTTTTCAAATGTTACCTCAACCTTGAAAAGGTGTTTTCATTACCTTGTGCATGTCATTAATATTATTTTGATATTAATACCTTAATTTTTCACAAAATTTTGGTTAACGTATCTTAGTGGTATTGTTGCGTTGCTCACATTCGTAACCTCCACTTTTTGGGATTTAGGTCTTTCTTGGATCTAAACTCGCTTATAGTATACTTTGATTGGAAATCACATCAAACCTTTATTAATACTTATTTCTTGTTTATGTTAAACTTGACTTAAGTGTTGACATTGAGTTGATCATCTTGCGTCGAACTACCTTTGAGGCATGTTTGCATAGGGAGTATTTCCTCATAGATTGGCTTTGTGTTTTGAATGTGATTGTTCCTTGTGATAGTTCATCTTGTAGACTTATGTTTTCAAGGACAATATTTTTGATCAACCACTTTGAAATTTGCACTTGCAACTTATTGTCCGAACCTTGTTGGATTGTTGAAATTACATTACCATGATGTATGTTTTCCTTATAAACCATTTAGAAAATCACACAAGCATCCCCTATCTGTTTGCAAAATGTCTAGTTGGTTACCGTTATGCTACCTAAATCAAAATGGAACTTCCTTCTATTTGAAGGAGTTCAATCACACTATCTAGGTATAGGCATTTGGACTTAACAAACACCAACCATGACTGATTATTGTAGGGTTCCTTATACGTACAACAATAAATAATCAAAATTTAGGCATTCACATAAAAAGATGCCCATCATGACTAAACCACATTTGGTTCTTCACACTAGATAACCCATTTGGCTACACCTTTCCCCACCTTCATCTCATGGTCGGTGGTATGATTCTTCTAATTCTAATCCAAACATTTCTTGATTATGAGGATTATAATATGAACTATTTAGTTTATTCTTCTAATTATCTTGATTATTTTGATCCAAAGTATCATTCGTATTCTCCTTAGTATCCTAAACTTCATCCAATCAACGTTCTTCTAAGGAATAATCAGTCACCTAAAAATGTTTTCCTCCTCTAAAGATTTTGTCGCCACAAAATCTCCCCATCATTCATCTAATGCAATTCTTGAATCACAATCCTCCCTTTCTTCACAGGACCCCCTTAATCAAATTTCTAATTTGACTCTTGAGTTTCAATCCTCCCTTTCTTCACAAGACCCATTTAATCATTTATCTAATACGAGTCTTGAATCGCAGTTCTCCCTTTCTTTCCAGAACCCCCTTAATCAAATTTCTAATTTGACTCCTAAGTCGCGGTCCTCCCTTTTTCCATAGGACCCGTTTAATCAATCATCTAATGTGATTCTTGAATTTTGGTCCTCCCTTTCCTCAAAGGACTTCCTTTATCATTCACCTCAATGGCGTATTACTCCTTTAAAGATTCATGTTGCTCCTAATTATTCCAATGAATAATATATATAACTCATAAGTCATGGTCCTCCCTTTCTTCGTAGGACCTCTTTCATCAATCACCTCAATGCACTCTTCCTTCTTCAAATATTCATGTGACTCAAATTCCTTCTAGTCAATCATCCGAAGTCAACTCCCATGTCGCAAACTATAGACTTTGGACTCAATCCTACTAGTTTACCAACACTATATCATCATATAGGTAAGTCCATTTCATCTTCTTCTATTCATGAGACATATAGCTCTATGTCTACTTTTTTTCTCATGTCATCTTCTTTTGTCAATTATCATCAAACATTTTCTCAATATTTCAAATTATTTGGACCTTTTTCTTCCAATCAAACCCCTATGGTTGATCAATAACCCATACTAATTGATTTCTTTTAGAATGAAGGAGAAATCATGACATTTATAGGCACACAAATATATCTCTCTAACAAATTACAAGCAAGGATTCTCTTTAGACCTCGATGCATTCACATATTGTTTGGAAAAGGTTGATTCCTTTTATCAATAAATAGAGGAATAGCCTTAGATCATGTAATTTGATCCTTCTCTTATTCTTCCATCTTCACATTATTCATTCGTGATGAACTTCCTGGGTCTATTATTGAGCCATGGCCCATCTTCTCATCACCCAATTCTTATTTACATATCAAAATTCCTTAATTGCAATCACACTTTGGGTCATCACCAAGTATCCCATCATCTTCTTCTATATATGGGCCACCTCCAAGTTTCCCTTCATCATCTATCTATGGGTCTCCTCTAGGTAGCCCATTACCTTCTATTATGGGGCCATGTCTAATTATCCCCTTGTCTTCTATCAATGGGACACCTCGGGTAGCCCATCATCTTCTATTCTTGGGTTACGTCCTAATAGCCCATCACCTTCTATTCTGGGGCCACATCCTAGTATCCCTTCATCTTCTATTTTTGGCTCACCTCCTAGTAGCCCATCTTCTTCAATTCTTGGACCATATCCCTTTCATCCATCACATTATTCTTCTATAAATAATTATGGAAAGCCCACCATCATTCCTCACATTCCTCTCATCAATTCTAAATGTCCACATTCACCTTCTTGGGATCATAAAAGTCAAACATTAGCTTATAAGAAATCTAGACAAGTTCTTTATCAAGTTAAGATCAAAAATCCAAAGAGCTCCAAAGATCCCAAAAACTCAAACGATTATAAAATTCAAAATAAAACATGATTCCAGAATTCACACCAACATACCCATCAAGTATGACACAAAGTATAGAAACCTATGGATAGGAACTCAAGATCCCAAATACAAAACCCATGTTTCAAAACAAATCACAGTCATTTGTTGAGTGTGAACTCACCACGATCATCAAGATTGGGGATAATATTACGCTTGATAAACAAATGTGTTTCGTCTCCCTTATCAAGGAAATCACAAACATCATTATTGGATCTTATCACACAAAGTGAAATTTTTGGTCCTAACTTCCCAAAAAAAAAAAATCATAAAATAGTTCAAAATACAAAAAGAATGAGAAAACATTAAAACATTACAAAAACAAAATCAAAGGTACAAAGATCAAACATTGCAATCAGGTATTGCGTACACATGGATGTTCTTTCTTCCCTTTATTTCATATTCCTCTGTAAGTCATCCACCATTTTCATCCCTTCAATGTTATTTTGATTAGCTTATTTCATACACATTTTGTGAGATTTATCTCTATGGTATCCATTTGACCTTGGTCTTTCATCACCTTGGTAAATTAAATAACGACTTACCTCTTAGATATCATATCACTATCTACATCTAATAAACTTGTTGCGAAGAATTTTAAGGCATATTTGTTGACACTAGCCAATGTCATTATCATAGTCACTTCCACATCCTTCCATCAAGCCATCAGTGGTTCTTAACCCCTTTTCAAAACAAGAGAGATGAAATAAAAAATTTAGAATGCTAAAAGAAAAATAATCAATCAATCGAAATCAAAATCAAAAGTAAAAGCAGATTGATATATAACTCTATCTTGGGGTATTTCCAATATCTCTACCAGGACTTGTGGAGGTCTGTATAGTAGTTGAGAAATGTTGTGATTAGAATCAAATACATCTTCATCGGGGATATGGATGCTTGAGTGGCAAGAAGCAATGTACGATTATCCTTCCACCCTTCATTCATAAATCACCTTTCAAAATAAATCATTCCTACACATTGGCTAATGTGTCTTCACTTTCTATCTATCAAATATTCCCTCCAAGAGGTAATTAATTTCCACATGCACACATTGGATCTCTATGAGCAAACAAGACTAGTATGTTACCAAGTGTCTTCTTTTTGGACCTTGTTCAAACTCTTGCTTTAGTGCATGTCTTGTCTCATGATTTGTGCCTTTGGCTAATCAATTTTTCATCAACCACCTTCTAGCTACATTTTCCATATATTTTCATAGCATTTTTTTTTCTTCTGCTTCATTTCAAATGTCCATGTGTATAAGATTTAATTTTTACTATGTTTGAGGGAAAATTTGTTCCTTCATTGAGATAAATAATCTTCTACTTCTTTCTATCAAGACTTCTTGGCCAGCTTATGTTGGGGGCATCCTTGCTCCTTCTTAGCAGTTCATTGGTTTGTGTTCATCATCAGGTTGAACATGTTTATTTTGGCCTTGATCTAACCTATCCTCTTGTATATACGTGTGGGGATTTCCTTTGTATATTCCCATCTCATGCTAGGGGAAACTTTACATATTCACCTTCTTGTATAGGCATGTGGCATTTTTCCTTGTACATTCCATCTACTGCTGGGGCATCCACATTTCTTCATTTTCATGTACATAGCTTTGGAAAACTTTCAAAAAAAAACATTTGTATAAACTTTCAAAATATCAAAAATTCAAATATGTTAGTCAAAAAACTCAAAACATTCAAATATGTTTCAAAACACAAAAATCCATAAAAACTAAAAAACCAAAAATTATAAAATTCAACTTTTTTTTCAAAAAATGGTAAACAACATGCACACAACTGAATCCTATGTCAAACGCATGGTACTCAATCATTATCTTTCTTAAGTTCTCTCTTTCTCTTGTCACAATGACTCATGGATCATTTGGATCTTCCCCCATTAACAAATTTGGTTTGTTTGCTATGTTTTTATGCCTTTGGCACAATGAGTTATTGGGTACTGTGTCATAGCACATGAATGCTTTTTCATAGGACCCCTATGTCCTACGTTATTCCCCTTACATGTATCCTTTATTTGGGAACCATTTTCAACCCTTGTCGTTAAACACAAACATTCGGGAATTGAAGCTTGATAACAAAAACATGTGTGCAACCGTCTTGAATGTTGTTTGTTTGAGTATGTGTGTTTGTACTTGTTTCCCTATTAGGTTAGCTTGTTTACTTTATCATATTACATTGCATTTATGTATGTTGCATTGATTTAGAATTTTGGCAATGAACAAATGTTTGTATTATAGCTTTTCATGTTATGGTACACTTTTGTTGTATGCGTACATTTTAATAAGGACCGATGACAAAGATCATAAGAAAAATGATGAAATAAAGTTGTTTTTACATCAGCAGGATGAAAGCTATTTCCATCTCCCTTCATCTTCATCTTTCTTCCTTATCATTCTCTTATATCAACATTGTTCTTCCAAATCAATTGGGGCAATAGGGATAAATTATTCTATTCTTTTCCTTCATCTTTTCAAGTGTCGATTGAACTCTTTCATCACCCCATCGACACTCGAGGGGACATCCTTCATTCTACTAATTTTTCTTCTATCCCTTCAAAATTATTATTTATATGTACTTTTCTACTATATTTGAAGTGGCATGTAACATTCCCACTTTAAGACTTTAGAACCAAGAGATTTTTTTTTACAATAATAACGTTCACTTGTTTTAAATAAAGCAATATTTAGAACAAACATTCCATGTCAATCAAATTCAATGGATAAACATATGCAATTGTAATGACTCGGTGATTCACCGATCTATTCATTCCATAACTCGGTGAGCTACCGATCTATTTATGCTATCTTATGTATTGAATACATATTGTATACTTCGTATACTTAGTCATCCTACCCTACACTGGGTACGGAGTGATTTCTTTAAAGAACATATCTGAATATTTGTTACCAATATTCATTTGATATCACGTTGCTTTAAACTTGGTGACATAGGACAACACAACCAGTAATTTTTGATACTTTGGCCAAAGATTTATAACATACTATGTATGTCACTATTCCTAGACGACATACTCGTCATGTTGGAATATGTCCTTCACCTCACTCTTCTATTACCATGATTGGTCTTTACTGACTACCGTCAATCCACTTGTTCTAGATTTAACCCTAGCCCTGGATAGAAACATTACCTATTATAGGAAGACGCTTACAAAGGCTTAGGGTAGATGGGCATACCCATTTGACCTAAGTCATCTGAATGTTCCAACGCACTCGAGCCCTTGGAAGCTAATTCCTATCCTAAATATGTTCCCATCCAGACCTAGGGAGAAACTAGGTTCAAGTCTGAGTTCCAGATGTGTGTAGATCTAGATGATCAATGTGGAAGGGTGATGCCATATGTCAACTAAAATGTTGTATTCTTGATAATACTTAAGCCTTCTTGAAAGTACAGCCTGCAGTTGGCGTGTGCCAACATCCTACAGAAACTACCTCATCGAGATGTACATACCCCTAAGGAGATTGTTAATGCTTTGTTAGTTTGGGTTATTTCATGATTATAGCAAACCTTCTAAACCCTAGTCCAACACACATCGTAAGTTCTTCCTAAATTTGATTCATTTAGCCCATTAAGAACTTTGTTATATTCATTGTCACTTTTAATGTTTGAACACATAGTTAAACTGCCAATTAACCGTAACTGTACAGTGTTATGTTATGTCATATTTAAAAGTACAATAACTTTTTACAAAAGTTCAACTCCAGAATATATCCAAAATAAAGTAGACTTCATACCAAATGAAGTCTGATAAATTGAAGTCATGTTACCCAACCTTTTTGGTTTATGAACAAATAAGAAAGAGAAAGAGTCTTTCTCTACATGATAAGTATTAGGGTTTATTCTACCCAATGTCCACATTTCTCAATGTAAGTTCATCACACTCTACATTACCATGTTATAATATTTTATATAATGAATATCTTATTCCGCAACTTTACAAGCCGCATCACAAGTAGGGAGATTAAACTAAATCCCTTTATAAAATATTATTAAAAGATAGCCATTAAAAATATATATAATATGAAGAATAACCACAAGATAGAATCCATCTCTTTCATGTAAGTACAAAATAATTTACACAACCAATACAAATAAACTCTCAAATTTCAATTTACCTTTATAACTATACATTTACAATATTTATGCATTTAGGTATACTTTGTATACCAACCGTCTTCATTATAAAAGAATACTAATTTTATTTTTCAATACAATCTCAAGAATTAATCGAGTTCTTCAAATGAATAAAATTTAAATCAGCCAATTCATCATATAATTTTTCCTCCTTTATCACTTACGAAGTCCATATGCAAAAATTGCTAAGACAGTCGCCAATTGATAGGTGAGCATGATAATCACTAAGCCTTAAAATGAAGTGCATTCCAATAATTGTTCCATTAAAACAAATCTACTTTAATGAGACAATTATTACATCATAATATCAATACAACAATAGCAAATGGAAGAGAAGTATATTTTATCCAATTGATTTCACCTCTAAGAAAAGGACAAAATATAATCCACTATATCAGCCTTACAAGATTAGAATTTCATTGATCCTATCAATTATCCTTAAGCAAACAACATATCATATCTTCACATTATTTCCCCTATTCTATCATAATAGAATACATTTAACTTTTCTTCAAGCCAAAATAATGGTTTACAGCATGGTTCTAATTAGGATAATTCATCTAACTTATAATCAAAAGAAGAAGATAGAATCAAGCAGTCTACTTGAAAGTCTAAATGTATTTCCACATATTAGAAGATAACATTTAAAGATTTGAATCAATGTTCACAAATCAAAGTAGACTCATACAAGAGATAATCACTACTCTAGTCCATCCAAGGAGGGCATATAAAAATATAGAGAACAAGAGACAAAAATTACTCATTTCAAACCAAATAAGTAAGCCTTGTCAAACAAATATTCCCGCCAAACAAGTTTACATTTTCTATTCAACAACCGAATCATCTAATCTCTTCCTACCGCATTTCAAGAAAAGATTTGAACAAGGAAAATCATACAACTCACAAAGAAATCTCCATTTCAAAGATAATCAAAATAGAAGGGTTCAACCAATGATCTATCTAGTAAGAAGAAAGCACACTGCCATATTCCTTAAACTTCTTTACCTTCAATGAACACGAGTTTCAATTCCATACTCAGAACGAAATACAAATAGCAGTCCTAAAACATAATCTGTTCTAAAGGAATCACATTCCTTTCTTTTATAAAGACACAAGGTGTATTTACTATATCTAGCAGAGCTAGAAAAATAACCGATCAGTAAGCAAAACATGCTCAGATGTATCAACGAACTCATAGACTGAAACCCCATTTTCAGGCTTCATTATTGAATTACAAAAGAGTAATCAGTTCTTGATTCAATAAGTATTATAATACAAAAACTATTTGAGTAGAGACAAGTAATCCCTCCATAAAAATATAGAGTACTAAATTACTAACTCTTCTCTTAAACGAAACCCAGAACTTATTTTAAGAGATCTGAAGATGTGAGTTTCCACAAATAGAGGGAAAAGAATACCCCGATAAAACACCATTTCCATCCCAGAAAAGAAGAAACAGTTCTAAAAAAGAATTACCAAATTCATTCATCAAACAAGGACGTTTTCAGTTAAGATCTCTAAGAGTTTTCTTAACAACTCAGCCAACTATTCTCCCAGTTTTCTTTGAGAAATCGTTCAACAAAAGAGTTAAAGGTTTTAAACATTTATTACAAGTAAAACCCAACTCAAAATACTAGAACAGAGTTGACACAAAGTCTTAGCCAAAGTTCGAACTACACAATTAACAAAATACGAATGCGGTGAAAAAAACACGAACCTCCATTAGTAGTCCAAAATTTCACCAAATAAAACATGGGTACAGAGCCACATACGGCATCAACAAAGCAGTCCCAAGTTACCCAAGATACCAAACACTAGTTTAGTACAACAAGTGGTTCCAACACAAGTTCATATCAAAACATGAAGCACAAATACTAGCTCCAACGGAACCCAAGGTTCCCACAAAGTTTAAAATCCACACAAGTAGTAAAATATGAGTACTGTGTATATTTTAAATTTCCATTAACAATTCAAATGGTCATTAGAAAATAACATAAGCTCCATTCCCTATACGAACTTCAACAATAGTCCATGTTGTCTCAAGAATCAAAACATGATTCTAAAGTACAAGAACCTCTAACAATGATTCGTAGAAACACAAGTAATAAAAATACGTGTACAGAGCCATATACTAACTTCGAACAATAGTCCAGTGCTACCTAGGTTTCTAAACATCGGTTCAAAACAACAATAAGCTCCCATAGAAGTTCAAATAAAAACACGAAGTCCAAATACAAGCTCAAACGGAACTCAAGGTTCCCATATGGTTCAGAATCCATATATTGCAACGAAGGTCAGTTCCAACACCACAACAACCTTGTATACACAATTTAGAAATGGAAAATAGAGCTACTAATACAAGCTTCACATGCATGTATCACTATTAATTATCATAAAGATAGTTTTAAAACCAACGTAATTTTTTCCATGGTTTCATATCCAAGATGACAGAGATTATAAAACCCAGCAGACAAGTAACTAGATAAAGCATGCAAGCCAAGAATCTCAAAAGAGCATAATCATTTTAATGAAACATTTAGAAGAAAGAAAGAGATCTTAAATATTAGAGCCTATCATGCCTGATAGTGCTTCTACCAAATTGAAGAATACCTTGGTCGAGCTCAAAACTTCTCCTCCTCTCCACGAAAGATCAAACAACCATATTCTTTTTACACATTGTCTCTTATACATCCCACGAACCAAAAATAGATCAAAAATTCAAAAATAGCCATTAAGTGCAGTTCAATCTACTGGTTCGAAAAAATAGAGAGCATGTAGAGCAAAAATCGTGAAGTATGCAAAGTGAAACAACCCCATACAAACCCGTTTGCATGCCTTCCAAAATGGTTTGAGCACGAGAACCGAAAACAATAAATTCCATTAATTATGATTTTCCCATCTATCCTTCCTCACCACCTTCCAATTCTGGTGAATGCCAAATCAAATTTAACATTAAATTCCATTTTAGTGACACTTCCACATAACCCTCCGCCAATTCAACTAGCCCCTACCAAAACTGGCAGTACTTCTATGATATTAAAACCTTATCAACAACTTAAATGTCATTTGAATTGTCGCCTATGATACATGCGACCCATTAGGTTCCCATTTAAAATAGTTCAGGATAGATCCCTTGGAACTTAGGTTAGATCTTAGGTTATCTTATAATATGCAACCTTAGGATATAAACCTAACATAATAGTTTTAAGCATTAGGTTAGTTCATCACATAACCATATATCATTAAGTTTTAGGTTAATTTAATTATCCTAATAGCCTCTCCAAAATCCTTTAGCACAAAACTTAGGTTAGGATAAAAATTCAATTAAGTAACATAGCTTAGGAAATAAATATTCTTACCTAGCTTAGGATTCCATAGGATAGTCCTTTTTAGGATCCCGAATCCTCCCAATGTCATGAACAAACTATATTTCATTTACGCCAGCATTGTCCTACCACGATCAATCTCCAAAGACCCAAGCACAACATACAACTAAATAGAAATACATTCACACAAAAATCAAAGAACTTGTAATAACAAAGTTCAGTCAATATGTCACTTAATTCATGGAATGTCAATTTACCATTCGTTCAATAGAGCATGTTTAAAACATTCCTTGGATCACTGAAATTGATCCAAGGATGAGTCAAATTAGTAGATAAGCTTTCAACTCCTAACATTTTTTGAGGTGCATGATTCAGAGGAAGAGGGAGAGGAAGAGAAGAATGACTACCTCTTTGTTCGGAGGAAGGGTAGCCTAGGAGGAGGAAGGCGCTCAAGACAAAGGAGGGAGCAAGGAAGTAAGTACAAGGAATCAGAGGACCCCAAGCCTCACAAAGGAGCAGATAAATGAGGCCATAGAAAAGGAAGTGGAAAAGATAATTGAAACCTTGGTAGAACAAGAGTTGGAGTGAAGCGCAGAGATAGTGTTGAAGGAGGATGAAGAAGAAAGTGTTGGAAAATATCATGACAACACAGTAGGAGGCCCTAGTTTGACAGTGAGCTTTCCTAAGGCTGTACATATAGGGAGAAAAAGCACAGAGGCATCACAGGTTCAGAGGATGGGCTATATTGATGACCCAAACAAGGTGTTACACACTTTCAAAGCACCATACCAACGGAGAAACTCTTGGCTATGACATCATTTGATGAGGAAGGTGCATACCCTCAAACAAGGAAAATGCTTTCTTGGGAATTTGAGTCCCACATCGACGAACCAAAGTTCAAAGTGAGCCAAGGGGAAATAATGAAGGTACTAGAGTCAAAAGGTGACAACCCCTTGGTAAATGCTCAGCAGCTATCAGACGAACAAATTTGCAATGTGATGAATAAAGTTTCAGTGGAAGTAGAGGCTAGACTCTTCAAGAGGAATGACAGAGTGAAGTTTCTAGATGTAGAACCTGAGAAGAAGGAAGAGGAGTTTGAAAAAATAACTAACAAGTTAAAACATGAGGAACTATTCAGCACTCAGCTAAGGCATGAATTAAAGGAAGAGAAGGCAAGGGTACGTGAAGTCTCAAGAAGGTGGAGATGGTCATAAGCACCATTATCTTAAAGCATCCAGACTTGACACCACCCACGCAGAGATATGAGTCAAGCCTGCAATGCCTGGAAGACTTAACTCACATTCTCATAATGGAAATACAAACACTAGCCTTGGAGTCTGCGCAGAGGAGGCATCGACACACAAAGAAAAGTGTATTCATTTTTACACCCACCAAAGAACAAGGGAATCCCATGTGCGCGGCCTTTCACATAGCGGGTGTTGGACACTCACTCAAGGCACACGTGGGATCCGAGTCTCTATTTTATGTGATTTAAGCTAGAAACCATCATCTATGTCAGAATTTAATGAATAAAGGTGGAAATGAGACATACAATCATCGTAGGGCTTAGAATGACCTCTAGACAAATGTATTCATTCCAAATAGAGGGTACTTATAGATAATCAGATAGAACTACAATAGAAAGGAAAATACATAAGGATTTACATCTATTCCATAACATCCATGAATATAAATGAAAATATATAGATATGAACTGAATCAATTACATTCATACTCATTCATGTTTGTAACCTCATTACATTCAATGGATCCATTAGACTACCATAGCTTGATCAGATCGAAGTCATACATCACAAAGTAGGGATCATGTCCTTCATCCATATAAAGAAAAATTTATATCCTAGCCCCTTAATACATTACTCCCTTATATAGCCTCTACCCAATCCCATAGAGTTCTTACAGTATTTCTATAGAGCTCCGCTCTCTATATTCTCCTCTATCGTATATCCGATATTCTCTTGCTCCTCTTTTTCTTCTATGGGTGCTTGTATTTATAGGCATCCTAGAGTGCCAACTCATCCTTCTGTAGCCTCAAATCCAGTGCCAAGTGTTTGAATGTGGTCCTCCATGGGAGCATGCTCCATCAAATCCAAGCTCTCCACTCCTTGTAATGATGGTCTTCTAGAATCCTCTATCGCTAAGCATATTCCTTTTGTGGGCATCATGTTGCTAGGATAGCACCTTATCCACTCCTCATTCACTTTCGGGTCACGCTTTTCTCATGTCCTACCCGATACGCCAAATATGGCTAAGTCCCAAGACCTTGTCTTTCGCGCGCAACACGGCCTTTCTAAAACCCTCCTAGAACCTTTCCTTATTCACCTTCTCCTTGCGATCACATCTTCAACCTAGGCATTGCGCACCCATGTGCCTTTGTGTATTTAGCCAATATTTTAGGGGCCCAACATCACCCCACACTATGCCTATTCTTTGTCCATGGGAACACTTATCTAATGAATAAAGAATTTAAATAGGCTTACATTTGGAAAAAGAATAAGGGGATGAAGAATTTGGGAAATAAGAAAGCATGGGGAAGTGATGGCATTATTACAACAAGCTAGGAAAATATTTTTGTAAGTCGGCCTCCAACTTGTTCTAGGAATTGACTTCATTCTGTGCTCTCTAGTAGAGTTCCCGACTAGGTGCTTACCTCCCCAAAACCCAGTCCATCTCCTTGATTGTTCATGGTGTCAACAATTTTCTCAACTCCTTGCTCATGTCTTCAAGTCAAGTCGTCCATCCTTCTAGTGATTTATGGGTACAGATTCCTTCAACCGGTTTTTTATTTAACCCCTTAAGGTTTCAATGGCCTTGGATTTATTTTCAACCTCGGTAAGGATTCTATCCCTTTCCACCCTATTTCCCTTATTCTTCTCTTGAAACTCCTTCAACTCTGCTTCGTGAGTGGTGACCAAGATGCTCGCCACTCTATCCTTGTCTACGTAATTATCATATGTGGCCTCAATAGATTGGGTAACAATCTTGACATCCGCAAGTACCTTGCTATACTTAGCAATGATTACTACCACTTTAAATGATTATGAAGTAAAATTGGTCCTCATGCATGCGTGACATCGAAATCGAGAGGCGCTCGGGATTTCCAAAGTAGGGAAACTCATAGAGTTGCAATAACCCTACCTTCTCTAACTTCACTTTTACCTTATCGCTATAGATAAGAAAACCCTCTAGTGTCCTTTTGTTCATCGAGTTGAGCACTAACTTGAGCCATTTCCTTCTCATTTTTTTTTATGGTTATAATCACTTATCGCCATCTTTCTCAAATAATATTCCCACTCCTTCCCAAGCAAAACTCCATCCTGGTATCGCATTTATGTATACCATTCCTCATTGGTACTTATGGTAGTTTCTTATTTTTTTCCCTTGCCCTTGCCCTTTCCTTTCCCTTCTTAGGTGTGTTACGGTTTCTTGGGTGCCATTTTGTACGTTATCACTCCACTTCAACGTCTCTTCCTATTACTCTGCTCTTTTATATTTTCCAAGTTCAAATCTCAAACCTACGAAGAATACTCTTTTCAACCGGTTCCCTAGCTGTCAAACCCCAACTGGAACATCTTTTCACAAGATGATGCTTCTCCATAAATTTCCCCACGCTCATGAATTACTTCCCTCTAGTTTGCAGATCCCAAACTAGTCACTCATGGTTAAAATATTCAATTTTTTTCTTCACATGGATCAACTGGAAACCCTAGTCCGTAAAATCTCTTCCTTCTTTGTATTTGCAAAATAAATAATGAAGTGCCTAACCTTCTATTTATAGTTTTTCCTCTTCTTAACATTAAATGCTACCTTACCTACCACCGTACTTTAACACTTAATGTGGATTTTTCACAAAAGGCCAACTTTAGCGCTTTAACTCATGCACCCAACCTTGTGTGGACAATTTCTCAACCTTGTGGCACATAACCAATCCATCTTGACATGAGACTCTTGCGTATGTGTAACTAAGCACCGAAGGCACTTCTTTTTCATGATTTTCTCTCGCCTACCTCGTGTTGCTTTTGCGCTTCTTCATCTCTTGTATGTGGATCCCCAATGTAGCCTCGATCGACACCAACTATCATGTTTCACCTTTCCTTACATGTACTTCCTTCACAAGGCCATTCAACTAGGATTTCCAATGCAATCCTTCCTGGCACTTCACACTTCAAGTTCTTCCACCTTACTCTACCCCACACTAAAATGATGTGTGTCCTCTACATAGTTACAACCTTCAAAAATTAATGAGATTATTGGCGCCCAAGGTGTAACAAAAATAACAACAAGAAAGGGAAACACAAGAAAAGAAAATGCATTAAGGGAAATCCTAAACTAACTGGAAATACTGCCTTATTTACAAACACCAAGAAGACTTATTTATAGTAGGGCTTCAACCTACTCCCATTGAAGTGTCCTAGTAATCTCGTCGCATCCAAAGACTTGTCAGAATCGACACGTGCCCAAATCAAGGATGTATAAGATGGTGTAGGGACCCAACCAATGCACTTTTAACTTCCTAGGATGGCACAAAAACTTGGAATCATATAGCAACACCATCTCTGCCAACCTTAAATTTCTTGTTTCTAATGTGGCAATCATGCCATACTTTTTTTTTCTTTTTTTACTGTTTAGATCCATTTGGCCAATGATCACCTTTCATCTAGCTTCATTAATTTATCAATCCTTTCTTCCAGTGCTTTCTCATCAGCCAGCCCTCCTGCGTGTTATTCGCAAAGAAGTTAACATGAACTCAACCGTAGCAGACACCTCCATGCCAAACACCAATTGAAATGGTGTGGATTTGTTTTAATTTTATAAGTTGTCCTATAAGCCCATAATATGGCTGATAACTTTTCATCCCAATCTTGCCTTCTAACATCAAAAATATTTTTTAGGGTATGACTCAGTATTTTGTTAAATGCTTCCGCGGTTCCATTTGCTTGTGGGTGATAAGGTGTAGTTTTTGATGAGCCACCATGAACTCTACTAACAAGATCCTCATGGTCTCATTCAAGAAATGTGTACCCCTATCATTGGTTAAACTTAAAGGGCATCCATACCTCGTGATAATGTTCTCCCACAAAAATATTAATGTTGTAGTTGTATAATCTTTAGTTGGGGTTTCCTCTGCCCACCTTGTCAAATAGTCTGTGCAAGTCATTACATAGGGTGATCCAATCGTACGCATTGCTATTGCAATAGGGCCTACAAATTCTATTTCCCATTTCTCAAAAGGTTCAGCGCTAGGGATAGGCGTAAAGGCATTTCATCTCTCCATCTTGGCTTTCCAACGCACTGATAATGGTCACATGCTTTACAATACTCCTTGTAATCCTTATATAGAGTTTCCCACCACAATCCTGCCATTAATATTTTACATGCGGTGGCGCCACCTACATAATGTCCACCTGCACTTCCTCCATGTGCTTCCTCTATAATGGTGAAGTGCTCATGCTCTATTACACACCTACATAAAACTTCATCACGCCCTATTTTTTATAAGTATCCACTGATCAACATGTAGGGCGCGACGCGTATAGCTAGTTGATTTTTCTCTAGTGCCTTCATTCCTTGTAGAACCATACCCATTTTAAGGAACACAACAATATCCTCCAAGTCTGAGGGCATGCACTATAACCTAAATAGTTGTGCATCCGGTATGGTATCTTTAATGCTTTGTGTGTCCTCCTCTAAATCAATCCTAGACAAATGGTCAGGTTCAGAATTACTCTTTGCCTAGTTTGAAAACTATGGTGAAATTGAACTCTTAGAATAATAACATCCATGACATATGCACCCTTGTAGAGGATGGGATTGTTCACCAAATGTTTTAATGTCATGTGGTTAGTGTAGAAGATAAAGGGAGTTTCCAATGAGATACTACCGAACTTATGAAGCACATAGATTATAAACAATGCCTCGCACTGTCGTAGTATAATTCTACTCGTTGGTGTTGAATTCTTGCTTGCAAAGCATAGGGGTGATAAAAAAATCCCTCAATAGGTTGTGCAAGCACCGCCCCAATGGTCATGCTAGAGGCATCCACATGAACATGGAAAGGCTTATCCTAAGAAGGGAACCATAGGATGGGCATGGTGATAAGCATATCCTTCAAAGTGTCAAATGCCTTCTGTTGTGCCTCTCCCTAATGGAAGGAACTTTTATGTTTGAGAAACTCTTCTAAAGTTGTGACAATCTTGGCATACCCCTTGATGAACTTTTGATAGTAGCCCATGTGTCCAAGAAACCCGCACATTGTGCTTTGACTAGTTGGCTCCCCCAATCCCACAATTACTACAATTTTGGCAAGATCCACTAGTAAGCCTTCTTTGCATATGATGTGTCCCAACAAGGTCCCAAATGGGGTAGAAAATACACACTTCTTGATGTTGAGGGATATCCTCAACTACCAACACCTTTCAAACATCAATTTCAGATTGTCACAATGGTCCTTGACCAGTCCATACATGGTCCAATCATCAAGGTACACTTGGAGAAACTTGTGGATGAAATCCTGGAAGGCTTGCACTACAATGTGTGAGAACACAATAGGCACATTCTTCAACCCAAAAGGTATGATCGTATAGGAAAAACTTCCCCACTTGGTGGCGAAGGTTTTATTTCTCTGGTCTTCTTTTATAATCCTCACCTAGTGATAGCCTAAAAACCCATCCATGAAAGAGTATACTTTGTGCCCTGCCACTCCTTCCAAGATTTCTTCAGTGAATAGGTTTGGGAAGGGATTAATGACACACACTAAATTTAGATCACTATAATTAATACATATCCTTATCCTTCTTTCCTTTTTGATACTAATCACCATTGGACTTATCCACTCTAACTCTTCAATAGCTTCAATAATACTTGATGCTATCATTTTATCTATTTCCTCCTTAACCTTCACGCGTAGATTAGGATTCATTTGGTATGGTCTCTTACGGATCGGGCATGCACCCTCCTTCAACTTAATTCTCATCTCCCACAAGGAATGGTGAATTCCTTTAAGCTCATGATACCCATGTGGGAATAAATCCTCAAACTCATGTAAAATATCAATGATCTTAGAGACTTCCTTCTCTCGACCAATAATCTCCAATGATAGCTTCCTTAGGCTCTTCTTCTGAGCCAATGTTAACCTTCTTTGTCTTTAAAGGTTCATGGTAGGCACATGTTCTTTCATCAGCACTATCCGTCACTTCGCACGAGCCTAAAGAATGGTTAACCTCAAAATTTTCCATCTCTTCACCGTCTATGACATAAACCATATTACCTTTTTCTTTTTCCATACATGTGTGCTCAAAATATATTTATTTTGTTTCTTCTTCCTCAAAGCGCACCTCCAAGATAGGTCCACCTAACAAGTCCAAGTAGCCTATCTTCTCCATGGCACTATCTCCAATGGTAAGGTGCTTGACAACCTACAATGCCTTATCCACCAAGGGTTTTGTACTCGATACTCGAATGTTTGAATGAGATCAGCCGTTAACTCCTACCTATTCCCTATCTCTGGTTGCATGTCTCAACATGGATGTACCATGCACGTGCACAACCTTGTAATGTGGAATACAACTTGTGAACCCATAATGAAGGTGGTAATGCTTCTGTGCTTCCTATCCAGGCTATCTCACATGCTTGGATATGGAGGGAAGCAGTCTCTTTACCATGGTAGTCTTTTATATTCGTGGGTGCATTTCTCCTAAAAAAACTTATAGAGAAGGCAATTCTCACCTCACGCCATTCCAAAATATTATCTCGATGTGTTGCCCACCAACATGCGAAGTTCTTAATAGGACGTAACTTAGCATCCCCCTTCGTTCATTTTCCTCCTTCCACTGAGCTTCCATCTCCTACAAAAATACCTCAGGGAAGGCTCCTCCTAAGTACTTAGGTATCTCCTTTCCCCTCGGTTCCAAACTATATGTTTCTTTGTCACCTTGTTACCGATCCTCTCAAATGTCATCTAATTAACTCATAGGTTCCATGCACCCAATTATCACATGCTATACTGGTGGTGTCACTTAGGGATTGAGCATACTCAAACTAGATAACTCCTTATGCAAGATGAATTTTCTTTGGATCCCTGATTGAGTGCACATATATTCTATCTAAGACCTCTTCTCCTAAGGGTTTAGTATAGGGTGTTGATTTCCCATTAGCCAAGGGGTATAATGATCTATTCCTCCTCATTCTCAAATCTTATGTATCCCTTGTTGAACCAAAGATCCGCATTGTTTTTATAAGCACCATGGGCACCCAAGTAATGTTGGGAAATTGTCTTCCTTGTGCGAGTACCAAGAATTTGAAGTCCCCAAGAAACTTATCTCCCTGAATGGTGATGGCTGCATCCTTTAAGACACCGATGGGCATTGCCTTTATTTTTTTCCATATAAAACACATTCGAAGATGACTGTAATGTAGGCCTTCTCATCCGATGCCATATATCTAAGGTGAGAACATTGACCTCCACACCTATGCCAATGAGGATATTACTACGGAGCTACCCATCACGAATGCATTTAACATGATCTCCTATCATAGTCAAGGTTGTGAGGGGGAAGGTTTACATGCAAGACATTCCTTTCGTGCTCTAATCCTATGCACAATACCTTCTCTCTCAACCATGATCCTAGCAAGGGAATAATATTCTCTTTCCTTAGCATTTTACATACTTCCCTAACCTCATCCAAGTCATCCTTTAGTGCCTCGACCTTCCTTCTTTGCTCCTCCCTCCTGGACTACTCCTTTAGACACTGGATTTATCCTTGTAAAACCCGAATGACATCTATGGTCTCTTGATATACCTCCTTCTGATGTGCAAGGTCTAGGTAATTCCCATGTACCACTTCTTCCCTTGAAACTAGGTTCTTCGCCTTATTATTTCCTTTACGTGTGTGGCCTCTGCTCTTGTTGTTACCATAATAGATTCCAAACCTATATCACATGTAACTTGTGGCATCCATTGTGTGTCAACCTTCTTAATACTTACCATTACAGTGCCCTTGTCTTTCTGGTGCTATTGATTCATGTGCTCAAATAACTCAGGGCACTCCTCATACTTGTGTTTCTTCCCACACCATGAGCACTGCAATAAGTTTGGGCATTCTCGTTTATAATGGTATGTGGACCCACAATTGTAACACGTTCCTCGTGGGAACTCACTTCTTCCTCCTCCATGGACATTGTGACCACAGAATCCTCCACAAAAACCCCTTCCACTCACTCCTCCATCTATGCATCCTTCATAACGAAAGTCATCCTCCTTGGAGCTACTAGCAATGCTAGTCTGGCATACACCATGATAAATGGCATCATGGATCTAATCAATAAGCCTACAATCCTTAATATCATGGGTCGTAGAGGTGTAGATCTTATAGTAGCAATACACATTCTTCCAAATAGCACGCTGTAATAGGGGACATCTACTCGCATCATGGTCCCCATGAAAAATTCATAGTCTACTACTACGGTGTGCATTTTCTTTCGGGGAAAACTATTCTTGACATGCCCCTCTACTTCAAAATCTATACACCATATACCACTACAAGTCTCATGGGATGAGTTTGCAGACAACTTATCCAGTTGCTTAGCCATAACAGCAATTTGAGCCTCCAAAAATGGGCTAACACTAGTATCAACACCTCCAATAGCTTTGGCATGTAGTGTGGCTTCTAACGCCTCACGTGGGTTTGTGAAAGTTTTATGAGATAAATCTCTTCTAAATGGAGTTATCAACCCCCAAAAAACCATTGAGCATGATGTGAAGGGTGAATTTCATATGAAAATTTTGATAGGAGAGTTTTAAACCACGCATCATACTCATGCACACTCTCTACCATTCCCTATTGAATCTCCTTCAGGGTGCTAATGCTCTTTGTTCAAACTCATGAATGTGGGATTCTACCAAAAAGGAATTCTTTAAAGAAGTGTAATCCACCACCATTTGATGAGGGTCATATTTCCTATACCAGTTATGCGCGTGCCCTTACAACATCATTACAAACTGACTGGCCTTCCATTCCGGGGTTGTGATCCCCTTCACGTGCCATAGCATCTCACACTTGTGAACATGTTCTGCAACATCTTCAATACCCCTGTAATCTAGCAAATGTAAAGACATCTCAAAGAGGACTTGAGGAGGTGGCTGGGGCCCTTGTCCCCCTGATCCAAAGCCTTGGTTTCCTCCAGTGTTTCCTCCTCCACCAGATCCACTAGGTCGTGTGCCTCTTGACCCACCAGATCCACTGAATCCACCAGGTCTTTTTCCTCCTGACCAACCAGATCCACTAGGTCCACTAGGTCATGTTCCTCCTGACCCACCAGATCCACTAGGTCCACTAGGTCCTGTAGTGGTTGTGCCAAGGGTCCCAAAAGTTTTACTAAAATGTGCACCGATGGTCTGTGATAATTCCCCACTACCACTAGTGTACCCCGCGCAACTCCTAGACATGAGACCAAAGGCTTGTGTACTTGCTCCTGTCCAAAAATTCCTTCGAATACTGGAATAGTATGTGTAGCCATAGAAGTGGGAAATGAGAAATTGTATCTCCTGCACATAGATCTATCACTTCTACTAATATCAACTGGGTTCACAATGCTCCTTCCGATCTGGAAAACTAAGTGCCGGCTTTGGTCACTAGGTGGGTTTAGATGTGCACCAACGACTCTTCTCTCTCCATGTGATGAAATATCATCGAGAATCAAGGGGTCTCTCTTACACGCTTGCCAAGATGGGGTAGCACAAAATACTCAAGTCCCACATCCTCCACATAAACCTCAACTCCTTCCTACAATGTTTGCCTCTATAGATCCATCACATTTGTAACCTCGCATTGTCCAAAAATCGCCTTTCACACGCTTCACTATAATTGAGTCATCTCTCCTCCCTTTCTTTCTCTATCCTAATATCTGCCATTTTCTCCACTTAGCTTCCTCTTCCAGTGCTCATAATGGTTTATCCGGACATCGAAAATGCCTCTAAACCAAAGGTAACAATCAAGATCTTCATTTCTAGAGGAATAGCGTGAAAAAATGATCCTCTAGGCTCCCTCATAAATTCAAACTCAACAACTTCAAGGCATGAATATGTTGAAATAGTGTACTCTAGAGTGTATTTGGCCAACACTCTCTTCCACCACTAATCAACAACACGTGTCTAGGTCAGATCTACATCCTACATCTTCTGATAGTCCTATTGTGTCCACATGCATGTTCTATAGAACCAACTTTCTCTAGATGCATATGCTGAGAGCCATTCATATAGCTCTACCGGGAAACAACAGAAAAAAATTTCATATAGTTCATGGTAGAGATTCTCTTCCACCCACCTCTATGCATCAAACTTGGGCCCAATATTGAATCTCTGAGAAAATCATCCTTTGTGCTCCTGAACCAAGATTCAACACTCTCCAGAGTTAGATGTTTTGTCATTACTCATTATCTAGACCATGATGCATGTCATTTCCCACTACAAATTTGAAAAGAGGTCCCAGCAATGGAACCAAGATGTAGTCATTTTTACACCCACCAAAGAACAAGGGAATATCATGTGCATTGGCCTTTCACCCAGCGGGCACTAAGTAGTCACCTAAGGCACGCGCGGGTGCCAAGTCTCTCTTTTATGTGATTTAAGTGGGAAACCATCATCTATGTTAAGAAATTAATAAATAAAGGTGGAAATGAGACATATAATCATCATAGGGCTCAGAACGGCCTCTAGAAAAATGTATTCATTCCAAATAGAGGGTACTTATAGACAATAGATAGAACTACAGCAGAAAGGAAAATACATAAGGATTTACATCTATTCCATAACATCCATGAACATAAATGAAAAGATATAGATATGAATTGAATCAATTACATTCATACTCATTCATATTTTAAACCTCATTACATTCAATGGATCCAATATACTACCACGCTTGATCGACCAAATTCATACATCACAAGTAGGGATCATGTCCTTCATCCATACAAAGAAAAATTTATATCCCAACCCCTTAATACATTACTCCCTTATATAGCCTCTACCCAATCCCACGAGTTCTTACAAGTATTTCACGTAAAGCTCTACTCTTTATATTCTCTTCTATCATATATCCAATCTACTCTTGCTCCTCTTTTTCTTCTACGAGTGCTTGTATTTATAGGCATCCCAGAGTGCCAACTCATCCTTCTGTGGCCTCAGATCCGGTGCCAAGTGTCTGAATGTGGTCCTCCATGGGAGCATGCTCCATCAAATCTGAGCTCTCCACTCCTTGTAATGATGGTCTTCTAGAATCCTCTATCGCTAAGCATATTCCTTTCATGGGAATCACATTATTGGGCTGGCACCTTATCCACTCCTTATTCACTATTGGGTTACACTTTTCTTGTGTCCTGCCCGATACGCCAAATATGGCTAAGTCCCAAGACCTTGTCTTCCGATGCACAACATGGCCTTTCTAAAACCCTACTAGAACCTTGCCTTGTGTGCCCATCTTTAACCTAGGCCTTGCATACCCATGCGCCTTTGTGTACTTAGCTAATATTTTAGGGACACAATAAAAAGGAGGACAAGATGAAGGTTATGGCCATTATGGCCTAGTACAAGAAAATCCTCACTGATGTAAAAGTTATCACCCATGTCGCCGAGGCCACCTATGAAAACTACATCGATAGAGATAGAGTGGTGAGAATTTTGGTTGCCACCCATAAATCAGAGTTCAAGGAGTTCTAGGAGAATAACAAGGGGAATAGGGTGGAACGTGACAAAATTCTAGCCAAGGTTGAGAAGAAATCAGAGGCTATTGAGACCTTGCAGAGATTAATTAAGAACCATCTTAAAGAATTATATCCTCAGATCACTCGTAGGATGGACACACTTGAGGATATGGGAAAGAAATTTGAAGAGGTTATGGAAACCATGAGTGCCAAGGGAGAAGGGCTAAGATTTGAAGAGGTGAGCACCCTAGTCGGAAACCTTTTTCACTAGGCACAAAGTGAAGTTGATACCTATAATAAGTTTTAGACAAACTTGATGAAAGATTTCCCACTCCTCTTACAGAAATAATCATAGTTCCCTATTCTTTCATTCTTCCTCAAAAGTCTCCATTCCTTTATTCTTTCTCCAAACTATTCAAGGACAATAATTCTTTATTCTTTGGGAAAATGTTCCCATGGATGGAGAACAAACCTAGTACGGGGTGATGTTGGCCCCTAATTTATTGGCTAAGTACAGAGAAGCGTGTGGGTGCACAGGACCTACTTAAAGAAGGGCGCGCAAGGAGAAAGTGCACAAGATAGGGTTCTAGGAGGGTTTAGTAGAACAAGTTGTGTGCATGCCAGGAAAAGAAAAGTTTTTGGGACTTATCAATATTTGGTGTATTAGAAATAACATGAGAAAAGCGTGACCCAACTGTGCATGCGGAGTGGATAAGGTGTTAGCCTGGAAATAGGGTGGCCTAGGAAGTAATATACCTTGCGATGGAATATTCTAGAAGGCCATCATTGCAAAGAGTGAAGAGATCGAGTCTGAAGAAGAATTCTCCCATGGAGGACCACCTTAGACACTTGGCAATGGATCTGTAGCTCCCATGAAGGCTTGACGATGTTGAGAAAGGATATAAATACAAGTTCCTAGTAAAGGAAAAGAAGGAGATAAAAGAGAGTAGATGAGAGGTGAAGCTCTGCAGAAATACATGGAGAGCTTTATGGGTTGGGTGAAGAGATATGTAGGAAGAATTATGTATGAAGGGATGGGTACATATTTTTCTTTTGCATTGTAAGGGACGTAATTCTATTCTTGCTACATGGTTCTAATCTATACTATCATTTTGGTCTATAATGACCCTGATAGATGTAATGTGATTACTGGACATGTTCAAATATGAATATATGTGGTTCGTTTCTCATACATATCTCTTTTTTTTATATTCATTGTGTTTCATATGAATGAGTATAATCATTATGCGTCCTCTTTCCCTCATGGTTGAGATATCTCTTGCGTCAACATGCTTCTTGTCCGAATGAATACATTAGTGTAGCATTTACTTGAAGTTATCAATTGAATAAGGGGTTTCTTCTTTCTTTCTATTATGCATTTATGCTAAATTCTTTCACAACTCACATAAAAGAGGGGCTCACCACAAGATGCCTCGTGTGAGTGCCCAACTCCCGCTGGGTGATAGGTTGGTGCACATGGGATTGTCCTTATTTGTTAAAGGATATAAAAATTGGCTAGAAAGCCTAGGGATGAGAAAATAGGTAGCATAGGGATTAGAGACAACCTAGCGAGAAGAATTAGGGTTGATTGGGGGTGATTTAGGAATAATTAAATAATGAGATGAAGATTAGGGGATAATTAATGATGATTAATAATAATTTGGGATGGATGGGATAATAGATGGGAAAAGTAGGAAATAGATAAAATATGAATTTGAATAGATGACCATGGTGATAAGATGTGAACGTAGGGTGACAAGGGTAGTGATACCAATTTTTGGTGTCTACATTTTCTCCTTTTTGTTGAGTGGTTTGCGTTGGGCAAGATGAGAGAAAAAATACAAAACATGATTGATTAGGTGCTCCCCCTCAAACTAGGGATCGATGATGAAAAGAAGAATTGATCACGATTTTGAAAGAGATAAATGGAGAAAGAGAAAAAATGATGGAAAAAAAGTATAAAAGATGAGAAAAGAAGAAAAAGGATTCCCCAAGTGCAGGGGAAGCACTATTGATAAGATAACAACAAGAACAAAAAAATAAAAAAATACGGTGATGATCCTAGAAAAACATCAATAGGGACATAACATGACATGTGAGGGAGGGTACATTAATGGCCTACAAACCCTATGAGTTGGCAATGATCACTATGATATGGAGGGAATCCACTCGATGGATGTACAAGCCATCGACCAATACTTCAAAGGCAAATATCAAGAATATTCACAAAAATGTGAGGATGGTCAAAACAAAGATTTGATAAGGCCGAGGGAAAAAAACAAGTGTTGTCCTTCAAACATGAGGAAGCAAAAATATACATCCATGTGGGATGAGTATAATAGTAGATAATGATGCCTCAAGAGGGAACACAAATATGGCCACAAAGTGGACTTAAGATGAAATATGGATTATAAATTAGATAATATTGGATAGGATAAAGAAAAATATAAAGAAATCTAGTGAGATAAAGGGATAAGATAAAATATGAGATAATATGGCTAAGAGGATGTAGGATAAGATAAGATAATAGGTGGATATGATAAAATAGATAGGATTGATGAGATAAAATTAGATGAGAGGAGATAAATTTGGATTGGATGTGAAATATAAAATTCTAGTTGATAGGGTGACCCAAAGTGCAGAAATGTACACTTTATTGTAGTAAGGAGGAGATGAGGAAATAATTCTTTGAACCATATGGAGGTAGGAAAGAAATGGATCCACTTAAGGAAATACACTTGCAGCCAATAGTAGGTGTTAACACATAACCAATAATAGTTAGTTATTCCAAGGATCATGAGGAAAATATGGAAAGTGAGCTTATGAACCTAATGTTGACATGAAAAAGGGGTTTAGATGTGAATCGTACACGGGAAATAGGTTCTCCATCGTGGATTTCCCTAGGTCTATGCCCCACTCTGGGTAGGGGAAAAAAATGATCAATGCAAGAAGTTTTCTATGAATGAGAAAGATAATAAATGCGGGAAGCTTTCTTAGGATGCTGATTTTGAATTTTATGCTTTTTCTTTAAGTATATAAAAGGTTAATCAATGTGGGAAGACTTCACTGTGATGATATGATATGGTAGCCATACTTTGAGGGTTTGGTCTACTTATTTTTTTATAAATGGTAGGGATATATATGAGATATTTCCTTTAAAGGATTAGTGTATACTTTTGAATTTTTATGCTTTTATGAACAACTATCCTTTAAGGGAGCAATCTTTTTCAAAGATGATACCTTTTTTATATGATCAAACATGGAATTTGATTTTTTGGGGAAGAGTTGGGGATAATTAATTTACAAGTGACACCTATAGACCCTTAGCATGGTTTCAAAGAGGTAAATAAAAGGGTTATGGATGTAATGATTGTCGATTTCTCACCAAGAAGGAAGAACCTATCCATAAGGAATATGCTATGAGCAGAGTTGTGGTGCCCATATTCAAGGTCATAACTAGGAAAGTGATGGTAGACCACATAATTCTAAATCATTACAAGAAAACATGAAAATGGTTAATGATGGATGGATGGCCATGGAGATGACTAATTTCACAATGGAAGATATGTTAATAGTAGAAAGGACATAGGTGCAATGTGTTAAGAGGTTATGTTTCCAATTTACCATCAAGAGACAATAGGTTCAAGATTCATGTGTATTGATATTGTAAATTAGCTTCAGAAAGAATTAATATGTTGTTTACTAATTCACAGTCATTTAATCATCAAACCAAGGGACATAAAATTTCAATAATTCTAGTGTTGTATGCACAATTACAAATCATTTAGGAGGTATGGAAAGAAATAGTTGTCACTACTATACTTAAAACAACAAAGCTTGAAAGTACAATGCTTGAAACAAAACTCAAAACTGAAAGTAAATGGATTCTAACACTATGACTGAAAGTAAATATTGTAAATTTAGAATACAGATAAAGAGGTAAATTGCTTCCTAGTCGATCATACAATTAAAAAAATTAAAAAATGGATGGGTTTAACAGACCACAAGTGGACCCTGCCTTGGGTGCTAATCCCTCCTAAGGCTTGTAACTAAAAGCTACTGAACAAAACTCAGATTATTTATTGAATTGGCATGAATATTTCATTTAGGAACAAAAACAAACTCTTTATCTATGTATCCTCTATTCTAATTATCTCAGTATAGATCTCTACATATCCATCCATCCATTTTCAGCATTAATCTCTTTCTCTTATACTCCTCAATTACAACAACACGTGAGAAGAAGAGTTCAACTAGGAGTTCAAACAGACTAAGTAAAATATATTCAATGAAACAAGTGGAAGATCTTAAACAAAACAACAAGAGTTTAAACACATGTAATGAAACTAACTAATAGTTGTCTAGATATCAAATACATAACTCAAGTAACCGTCAAGTTCCTAAAATCACATATTTAACTGATCAATCAGTTCTTTAGTGAGTTGTAATAAGTAGTCAGATCTATTGTTGAGTTATCTTCAGTTCTCATGTTCCAGTTTGTAACTACCTCTTCCACAACATGTACAGACTTGGAGTGTCATCCTTCATGTTCCCATATATCTTCATAATCATGGATCCTTTGTTGTAGGTGATCTTCTTTGGTTGTGGACATGTCCTTTGTTGCATATAGGTTGCTGCATATAACAATTTTCTCACAAACAAGAGTGACATCACACAAAGCATCATTCAAAAACTTATTGTAACCATAAGAATAAATTCATACTCAAAATACCACAAAATAAATATAATTATTCATAACTATATTAATCAGTATTCATGCCATGAGTTCAAGTTATGATGATAATGTTCAACAATATAACTGGGAAATACAAGGACATAGTCTCAATGTCTTAAAAAAGTACAGAGGATGAGTTGTTTATAAAGGGATTTAATCAACTCATCACACCCTTGAGATTAATTTCTTGAATGTCCTCATTAAATTTCTTAGGTTCTCTCTGAATGGTGTTGCATACAGTTCTAAAATCCACTGGAGTATCTATCCATTTTGAGAATAAGTAACCACTGTTCATCCTGGAACTATGCTTAAATTTTTCTTGTATTATTTCATTCAATGGTTGATCACCTGACCAATGTGGTATCGAAAGTGGAATATTGGTGGGTGATAGCCAATTGGAAACCAAGTAGTTGCACATGCAATAGAAATATCAATGTATGCATTCAATCTTCTTAAATTTGGTATGATATTATGATAAGAGTGCATCTCTTTCTTTTGTAGTTTAGGAGACATCTCATTCTAGCGCATCCTACATGCTTGTACTATCTCTTTTCCATGGTCTTTAATCATGTCCTTGACTTCCTCATGAGCTACTTTCCTCATCTTCCATACCCTCTTTCTAATCACCTTGTTATTCATATACTTTCCATATTTCTCTACAAATTCTTTAGTGTTATTAGCTTCAACCCTGACCATCTATGGCTGTACTTTAACCAAATGCATGTAGTCCTCAATTTGTATTTCTCTATCTAACTCATTGAAAAAGTAATAAAAAATTACTTTAATAGGAACATCTCCAATGTATAGGACTATAACCTAATCCCTATCATACTCAATATCATAGTTGTACATGTATAGTTCATATAATAGGAGCTTACTTTCATGTGGGTTGTTTAGATATAACCTAAAGAACTTCCTAGCTCCACTTGATATCATATGGTATCTCAAAATTGATGCGTATGAGTTTGAGTTGCAACATCTTCTCTTTTAAGAAAGTATCATAGACATTGGAGGGAGGCATGTATTTAAATATTTCTTGGGACACCTTAACTACCTCTTCTAGTTTTTTCGTTATCTGTCAATTTCTCTATATTTTTTTATCAATTTATTTCTTTTACTAGAATATGAGCTCTTCTTTTCTCTTTCCCACTTTCTTGTTAACCTATTAATAAAGGTTTCAAATTGATTCACCCAGTAATTAGTTAGTGTTTTTTTTTCCATCTCCCTAAAAACTTATTTTACATGCTCTCTTTTAACTTCTTGAATGAAAATTTTTGGTTGTAATGGGGTAAAATTTACTTGTTGCATGCTAGCATGTGGTAAAAATGGTGGTGTTAGCTCCAACACTTTCTCTATTACATCATCTGAACTACAAGAATATGTTCATGTACTTATTTAATTTCCACATATATCGACCTTCCTCAATTCCATGTACCAGGTGCTCAATGACTTCCTCAACAACTTGGGGCATGTGTTCATGTTCAATTTGTTCACCAATTTATTCTTATTTTTCTTCCTCATGACCTTCTCGTTGTATGAACCATTTGGTCGGCTAATCTTCCTTTGCACGCTCCTCTATGGAATCTCTAGGGTTTCTTTTCTAGTTTCTCCTCCAACTTATTTCTCTTTTTCCACATTTCCCTCCATCATACACATTGTCTCTACATCCTTATTTTGTTCTTGTAGTCCCTTAATGGGATCCTCTCGTAGTTTCCACGTCACTATTAAGTGATATGGTCTGTGATTTTTGGCTTGGAGGTTTTTGGCCTTTTGGGTTTTAGTCCATGAGAGAATATTGGTGGTGTAGGAGTGGACTTAGAAGGATTACTTTTACCCTTGGTTATAGATGATTTAAGAGTAGAGAATCCCAAGAGGGTTTCCATGGTAAATATTATTTCAGGGGAGACAAGACCATGATTGTTTTCAGCAGTGGTAAATTTTCATAGGTATGGTGTTCTTTAGGTTGTTGTTTAGGTTGGGAGGTTGATGGTACATCCTCTGTGATGGGCTCAAAGGTACTCTTAGTACTCTTTCTCTTCTTTCTCCTCTTTCCCAACAAATCATTTATATCTCTTGACCTTGAAAAATCCTCCCACCTTATCTTAGGATGATCCCTCTATAGGGTATGATTTACTATCATGGTTATGAGGCAAGTGGTGTGAGAGTGCATACTAACCCTTTTGTGCCTCCCTACTCATCTTCTTTAATATCTCATGTAATAAATTGGGCATGTTCACTTGTCTATTATTCTTTAAGTGATTTAACAATTTAAAGTGAACCGTATTCAACCTAGAATATCTTCCCTCATAGGTAAAATAATTAATAACATAATTTGAAACCTCAACCCATAAAGGTTTAAGAGAAGTTATTTTTGTACCTTATCATCGAGATAAATTAGTATCCACATTTGCAAATTCCCTTCAATATTCCTCTAGATTATCTTTCTATAGAAATGGTCCTCCCTATGTAGGCAATCTAGTTACCTCTTCTAAGATGTCATCATTGATTCTTACTGATAAACCCTTCACATTTTCTTCTCCATCACTAAATGTTTTAGAAAACTCTTTAACCATTGATTTATTGAAACCCTAGAATTAGTTTATGTAGTCTAGCCACCCATTATCTTGGAAATATTGTAAAATTTAAGGGTTGTTAAGAACATGAGAGTAATTTTGGGGTTCATAGTGGATCAATTCTCCTTCCATTGTGAACCTAGAGATTTCTTTGGCCTTGACACACAATCACATATTTTTCTTGAAGAATGATACACAATTGAGTTGTGTGAATGTTTTGAGTATTTTCAAATTTTGAGGCCAAAAGGATATGCAACATGGTTACAAGAGAGATCATTGATTGATGTGAACATATGAATCATGTGAAATGTGTTGGAAGCACAATGGACTGAGAGAGGGGGTGAATCAATCCTAAAAATTACTTTTCAATTCATTTACCATCACATACATTCATTGATTCATTCATCCATTAACCATCCATAACCATATATGTGAATTATATATGTAGTATTAATCACAAGAGAATGAAACAAATAACACAACAAAATTACTCCATAAATAAGTGGGAAACCCTCATGGGGAAGAAAACCCATTGAAACTCTACTTATATTACACAAAGTAAAGAAATTTAGTGAAGCACCATCTTCAAAAGGAGAACCAACCCCTGATTTAGTGAGACACTAACCCCACAAGGAGAATCAACCCCTAGTTTAGTAGAGCACCAACCCTAAAAGGATCACAAACCCCTACTTTAGGGAATCACCCACTTCACAAGGAGTAATAATCCCTAATTTAGAAGAGCACCAACCATACAAGGAGAATCAACCCCTAATTTAGTGAACCACCAACTCCAAAAGGAGGCTACAACTCCCCAAAGATAACCAAGCACAAACTCATCCACCCGAGGATATTTGATCTCTTATTTCTCTGCTACCACAAATGATGGAGATCACTTATTTAACTCACAAACCCTAGGTCTTCAATTTTGCTCTATCTTCTTCCTTATCACCTTGTCTTGCCTTTAAACACTTGATATAATTATTAAACCTTAATAAATATGAAACACATATGATCTTCCCTCAAATCATGTATTTTTACCTGCAAATAACTCTCCTCTAGGTCGCACTACTCCCCCATGCAAGACTAGCTCACAAAATGAGCCAAAACATCACTTTTATATGCAATTATTCATTCTAACCCAAAGGAGGTCGGTCCCTCATGAAAAATTCAACCCATACACCTTCATTAAATTCAAATAAAATCATTACAATGGTCACATATGACCCAATTAGGCTGGCCTAGCTAAAAACTTGTTGTGCCGGTGAGAAGAGAAGTACCAACTCGTAGTGCCACCGAGCATGCCAAAAAAGCTGTTGTCGCCAAATCATTACACCCTCCGAATGGCCGAGAATGTGAAAATACGTTTGGTGTGATCAGGAAACATGTGATCACCTATCAAGATGTGGGAATTGGGCTCAAGGTGAACCTCCGAAGAAGGACAACTTCCTCTTCCTAAATTAAGTGTTGTACTATTCCTAGTGTACTAAAATGGTTATCTAGACCTATGCTAACATTTTCATGGGTTTTAGGGAAAGAAATTTGAAATAAATGAAACTATATTAGGGATGGTGATACACAAAATAAAGGGTCTTTCTAGACTCAGCAAGGGTTTATTTGAAGAGGGTTTGTGCACCACAAGTCAACTTTACCTACTATAACTTAGAGATGGTACAAAATACCACAGACTAGGAAGCATGCGTTCCCTTCATTAAAATTGATCAGACAAAAAATATATTAGTATTCTAGTGAATAAGGATGAATTTGAGAAGGGTGAAAAAACATCAAAATTCAACCGCATGCGTACTCTACCACTTGATAAGAACATAACTCCAAGAACTGCAATAGAAACTTAAACTTGCACAGTGTACCGCAAGCATGAGAAAGACACAAAGAAGTATAGAAGGATGAAAGGACCAAGATTAGTCACAAAAACACACTTTTATTACTTAAACAACATGCACAATGCATCATACATTCAGAAGAGGCAAAATTTTCCATTACAATATTGAAAGGAGGCTTGAAAGTTCCCTCAACATACAAGAACAACTTGTAGAAGAAGGAAGGTTTCTTAAAAAACTATACACTTGTCTCAGAAGTCTAACTTGTCCAACCTATTGGAATGAGCTTCCAACTTACATTTATAGAAGAAGTTGTGTGAGAGAGAAGAATAAGTCATAAATTCCCTTCCTAAATTGAAGGCACATGATTGTTCATTTATTATAGTTGGTTGAACCACTTGAGAAGGTTCCATCATGTGCCATCAATTTCCTGTTGACCTAATCCTCTCAATTAATTAAAGAATATTTAAATAAAATATTTTAATAATAATAATAAATATTATTAATAAAATATTTAAAATAAAAATATTAATTTAATTAAAAAAATAATGGTGGGACTCCCCGTTAACCGGTTTGACTTGAAGAAAGGGGGGGCATGAAAATAGGTCAAACACATAGAACCTAACTCGGTGGTGGCTCACCGAGCCAACTCACCGAGTTGGGCATGGGCTCCTCCTTTCTCTACCACAACCAAGTTGAGATGTGACAATGAGTTTAGTTCCTATATCGGAGCCCCTTTGTATACACCGATGAGCTCCTTCTATCACCAAGTCCCTCGCATTGAATCGAGCCACCTATCTGCATCAAGATCCTCCTTTGATTAATGCATTGAGCCAAGCTCCTATTCAAAAATTTTGTCTCATATGCATCGAGATATCCTCATCGGTAGAACTTGAAAAAATTACACAATGATTATCAATCTTGGTCCTGAAATATCCCCATTCTACTCTCCGCAAAGCTCTACTCTTATTTCAAGTTCATGGTGTGTTCATCGCCAAACCCGATAGCTTCCATCAATGTCAAACTATTGATGTCACAAGCTGGAAAGATCATCTCTTGTGAGATTGGATCGTATGTGACTCAACTTAGTTCCTCCACCACACTTATTAGAAATTAACTCAATTCACTAAGTCAAACTTTGTTTGTCATGCCAATCTTGACTACCCAAGCTCCATCTCATGTTCTGTGAGCAATCGAGATCTAGAGCTTAACTCTATGATATGAGTGCTTCCACCACCGAATGAATCCCCACCAAGCCCTATCTCTTCTTACCATGTTCAATTCCCTCTGACTTGGTGAGCTATCCACTTCAACATCGATCTCCTCTTTTCTTTGCACGCATTTTTGAGCATGATCTCCTTGCCTATGCTTTTCTCATTTTTTTAATCTTATATTGATCTTACCTCTTGGGATCGAGTTGAGATTAAATCCAAACATAATTAAAGCTTGCATTTAAGATCACGTCACGTGCTTAGCTTCAAGATCATGTAGAGCTCACGTCTGAGCACACATCTGAGCTCAAACCTAGTTGTCATAGAGATATCCTCTGAGATATCCTCTAATCTTTCATCGAGCTAAACTTTAAGATTGTAATGATCTCACCACCACTTGTGTTGAGCTCATCTCCCAACTCATGGTGAGCATGCACCGAGCTCACCTGGAAGTGTGGTTTTTCATGACTCACTCAAAATGAGCTTTCTATCGAACCTAGCCACCCTTCTCAATGCAATTCGAGTCAAACCCCTCCATAATAGGTTTGCCACAATAACGCACAATAACGAGACTCGGCTCTACAAACCCAAGCCTATCTTTCAAACTTGACCATGCATCGACCTATTGGAACATGACAATCATCTCAAGATAGCTCCTCTTCATTACATTTCATGAAACCTTCCACACAAACCAAGTCATTAAATGACTTGTGATAACTTGTCGATGGACTTGGAACTCCCCGTGACTCACAAACTCATTAAACATTACTCACCTTCATGCGCTAAGAGGATGTTTTGGCATCCGACTTGGTTTATTGATGACACATTTATTTGGTGGGATTTCTCTCTTGGCTCACCATCTCATGATTCCCACTTGGCCATGCTCCTATGAATTTCCCATGGCAAAGACTTAATGTGGAATTTTGACACCGTTTAGCCAATTCAACTAGTAAGAGACCCAAAATTTTCCCACCAAATTTCTACCTCAACTCATCCACCCACACGGTCCAACATTCCATGATCCCCACGTACTTGGCAACATCATCCCTCAGGTCCCGACATTGAACCATCGCTAAATTCTTTGGAAATAAAATTTTAAAATACCAAGACCCCCAAAAATTCCAAACTTGGGCTTCCCATTGATCTTCCCATTGATCGATGACTTCATGAGTCATAACCAAGCTCATTCCATCAGCCTTTTCTTGGCCTCAATGCCTCAATTCTTAGCTCGCCTAAGCGATTCATCTTCTTTGTGCACTAGACCCTCGCAAGTTGATCTTCATGCTTGGCACCAATTCCTTGCAACCCTCTCTAGTCAATATCACACTCGAGATTATTCATTTTCATGAGCCATTATCAATTTTTCATCCATCTCCACTATGAAATTTCCTTTCAAGACACTCAATGACAACTTAGATGTTTTTGCACCGGTGTCGAAACTCCTAGTTGAGATGCTAACTAAGCTCTACACCAAGTTCATTTTCTATCGTGACTGAGAACACTTCACAAGCTAATCCTCTATTTGAGCTCAATCTTAAGTTGGCTCATTTTAAGTGCACTTGAACTAGCTCGGTATTATGTCTTCAATTGACATCCCAAACTATACGAGCTAGCCTTTTCAAACAACTCATTAATTATTAGGTTGACTTGTATTGACCGAGCTCTTATACTAACCTAACTCACCTATCAACTTTCATCGAGCTCTTTCATGCTTCTCACAAATTTCCCTTCATCCACCGAGTTGATATCTGAGATGGAACTATGATTTGACCAAGCTGTCAACCAATCTATGCACCAAGTTGAGATTAATTTTGTACTATTTAATGCTAGGTGAGCTCACCCATACAACCTATTAATTATTTTTATCATTTTATCTTTGTGATGACTAGAAATGGGCCCCTAGGACCAATGTCATGATTTGATCTTACTAGGACCCCGTTGTCCAATTTTTTCATGTGTGAAAAATTTGATAACATTTTTGGTGACCTCTCGAGGATGATTTCCTGCTATGCATGATTCCAATAGCCTTAAGTCATCCATTGGGCATGGAGTAAATTTTAGAATTTTGAAGATGATCTGACACATCTTGAAGTCTTCTTGAGTATCGCCGATCTTGGACCTCCTTGGAATTCTAAGCATGAAGTATACTACATATGATAAATACTTGGCATCTATGGCACACTGCAGAATTTTGACTGAAGACAAATTATGAAATTCTCCTGGAAACTTTGAACCTTTCTTCTCCTTGAAAAACCTCCAATGATGAAACAAAGTACAAGAACAACACAAAAACACAACAACAAGGAAATAAAAAGAACATCAACACTCAACAATGTGTATAATCACTTGGAGGAAAACATCTAACTAAATATACATGAGGTGGAATGCTTCTAAAAACAAGATTTGAGATGTATCTCATTCACATGAATGGGTAGTTCTTCTCCATTGAACCTGGATAGATAAAATTAATTCACCTCTTTTCAACTCGTGATGATGTATGGCCCACTATAGAGAGCGTAAAACTTGGGGTGATTACCTGGTTTGGCCTATCTTCATCCCATTTGAGAAATAAATCTCCCTTTAAAATTCCTATCGGATGCCTTTTCTTTCAAAATATTTCTTAACCTGAGCTGATGTTGCTCCAAAGTCTTCATGGCCTTATTCCATACTTCTTCTAACTCCATGAGCTCAGAAAACTTGATTGTCAAAGGATCACTCTCCATAACTTCAAGCTGATGAGCTAACTCCAAAGAAGGTAACTCCAAGGAGAGCAGAATTTTTTCTTCCCTTCCATATACAAGCATGAAAGGAGAATTCTTGATGGCCCTTTTAGGTGTGATTCGATCTTCCCATAAGGAATTCTTAAGTTGTGTATGCCAAGTCCTCATGTTAGTCTCCATTGTGTGCTTGATAATCCTTGTGAGGTTTTTATTACTAGACTCAGCCAATCCATTTCCTTGGATAGTAATTGGATGAATTTTTGAGGTAGACCCCATTCTTAACAACCCATTCACTCAACTTTAGATCAAGAAAATCCATCACATTTTCTAAAATGAATGTGAATGGAACATCAAACCTTGTCATTATACCTTCTAAGAAATCAAGAACTACCTTCTCATTTCTCTCCTTTAATGCTACCACATACCTCTTTCCATGAGTAAAATAGTTAGTTGTAGTAAGGACCCATTTATATCCATCACTAGATGGAGGATTAATCATTTGATGAAATCCAAACCCCATTGAACAAAGGGTTGATCCACTTGAATTGGATGGAATGGGAGAGCTACCAACTTCTTTTCTTGCCAAGTGAAAAAGGCACATTCCTTACACTTCCTTACCTAGAGATGGGCATATTTGAAAAATCCATGCCAATAGTAACCGACTCGCATGATCTTGGTAGTAGTTGTTCATGTAGAATAATGTCCTCTAGATAGGCCATTATGAAACTCTTCTAGTATCTTACTTACCTATTTTGGTCCCACGCATCGAAGGAGAACACCATTCAAATCCTTTGAAAGAGAACATTATCTACTAGAACATATGGAATAGAATGAAGATGGAAATTCCATATTTGATTTTTATCCATGTTCATAGGATATACTCTAAGAAAAGGAAATTCTTCATTTTGGATAACTAGTCAACTTGATCATCACCTTCATCAGTGTTTAGGAGTGTCACGTCCTCATCACCTTTTGATTCCATGTCTGCAGCAAGTTTTTGACACAAACCTTTACCTCTAAAAATTTTGGTAACTTTGATATGTATATCATACTCCATCACCTTTGTGATCCATCCAACACACTTTTCATTCATCTCTTTGTTCAAAAAATTCCTTGACACCTGGATGAGACACCATTAGATGAATTTTTTGTTGGACAACATATGCTTGAATTTATTCAAAGCTCGAATAACCACAAAGACTTATTTTTCAACAAATGAATATTTGAGCTCATAGTATTTGAGGGATTAACTAAAGAAAGAAATTTATTCCTCCACTTCAAAGCTCTCCCTTCCTTTTCCTTTATCCATGAGAATGACATGTTTTTCTTAAGCATGGCTTCTCAATTTTTTACAAAAGCATAACAAATTGAGGGATGAATCTCAACACAAAATTTATGGGTAAAAACTGGAGACCCTTCTTGTGGCTTGGGAGAGATAAGGACACAATAGAATAGATTCAGCTAGATCAATAGAAATCTCCTTCCTGAAACAACATGCCCCAACAATTTTCCTCATGAGAAAAATACATTTCTTGGGGTTAAGTGAAACCCCAAATTCCCTACACCTTGGAAAACCTTCCTTAGATGTGTGATGTGGTATTCGCATGTTTAGAGTATACCGTTATATCATCAAGGTAAACCAAAATGATATATTGATTAGTTACTTGAATGTCATGTCCATGGATATTTGGAAAGTAGCCCGACGAGACAATCCGAATGGCATTTTTTTGTAGACGTGCCCCACTTGGTAATGAAACCATTTTTAATTGATCAAATTCTTGAATAGAATTTGATAACCCGAATATCCATTTAGCAAAGAAAATATTTGAGCTCCTACCATTGTTTGAAGAATATACTCCATTGATGGAAGAGGATAATGGTCTTTTAATGAGGCACAATTCAAATCCCTAAAATCCACACATAACTAAATCTCTCTGTTCTTCTTCCTTACAGGGACCAAATTGGCTACCCAAGAGGAATGCTTGTTAGGAAATATTATACAAGCCTCAATGAGTTTGGTTAGATCCTTTCTCATTATTGGCTCAATTTTGGGATTAATTCACCTTTGTTTGATGAAATGACTTGGCATTAGGATCCAATTTGATGGTATGTTGTGCTAGACCTAGATCAAAACCATATAGGATATGATGCTTCTTTCTCTTTAGGATTACATACTTTTCTCGATCTTCAAACCTTTTCATTTGCTACCTCAACTTTCTCAAAATCTTCTTCTTTGACCACCATGTTAGAAATTTGTCTTTCGGCTTGATCATTTGAATTAAAAATGGATTCCAGAGTAACTAAACCTTTTGGTAGCTTTTTCTTTTCAATTATATGATTTGATCACCACATGATTCTTGCAACTTATCTTGATTTTTTTCGTAAAAAACTCACCTCTTCTTGTAGGGAAAAGAAAAATTTGTTTGTCACTTTCAAACACTTTCCAACTACTCACATTATTAGGAACTATAGTTTAAACCACCATTTTGATGGATTTCCACCCTTCTTTCATGATATCAATAGGTAGGTCATATTGCGAGCCAATTGTGGCAAGCCTATCAACATCTTGATTCTAATTTTAAGAATTGCATGGATCCCAAAACACTTTGAAATCCTCAATAAAATCCCAAGATTTGGTTCTTGTATGATCTTAAAAGATCATTTTTGGATGCACTGAGTGTCATCACCTAATGAAAACTAACTCACTATCTCCAAAACAAGGGATTTGATTCCCTTCTTTTGAGCTAGCTGGATTCCTTGCACAAGGGCCTCATATTCAACAACATTGTTAGTGCAACTGAATTGCAATCGAAAGATGAGAAGTACTTATCTCCCTCTAGATAAATTATCATGACACTAAAACACTAGATCCATTATTACTTCTCGAGCCATCGAAGAACAATTTCCAAATTGTTTGGTGTTTTGACAAGTTGTGGTATGATCGTATTTTCTTCATGAATGTAGTATGTACCCAATCCCATCTCTTCCAACAACAGAAAACCAACTTCTTCTTCTACCAACACATTAACGTAGGGATCATACTGATGATATCCACTTACTTCATCAACATAGTATCGGAAACTTTTAAACAATAGTAGTCATTTCATGATCAACATATCTTCTTCTTCTAGATCATCGATGGTATAATTCCCATTTATAGGACTAATAATGTAGGGTTCTACATGATTATGGAAGATTGGTTCCACCCTTATAGTTACTTTGGTTCTATATCAAGTCTTGAGAATCATATGTGACCAATCAGCCGATAGATAACCACCCATCTTGGTAGTGAAATCTCATGATAAGAAGATGGAAAAGAGAGGAGGGAGATCAATGACTGATATGTCTTGCATGAATGAAAAACTTGGGCATGCATGGATGGTAAGTTGAAGTCCTTTGATAACTCCAACAATTTTAATGGTTGTGCCATCTAGCTAAACAACTCCTCTTATAACCGGCACATATTATATGCCTAGTACATCTATAATTTGTTTGGGCATGATTAAGCTACTGGTACTAGAATCAATCATGCAATTATGTACCAAGTGGTCACTAATGATCAAGGAAATATAAAATGGTGGTGGTTTGTTCACTTAGGAATATTTTTTCCTTACGATTGAAAAAATTATAGTAGTTGTTGTTCCATGATGATGATGATCGGTCATACCAAAACTATTTAGAGCCTCTCGCAACAAGTTTCTTTGAGAAGGAATTGAGAGTGTGTCCCACATAGTAACACTTAGGTTGGTTTTCTTCATCTATTCTACTATGGTGAAGGGAATTGATCCAACTTTGCTGACACTTCTTTAGGCATTAAAATCCTTCTTTTGGAAAGTGCTTGTTGGGTACCGTGATGCCCGAAGAACCTTTTTTTTTTTAGCTTGGCTAGCTAAAGTGTTTTCGGTGTCTTCTTTCCCACATATTTATCAACCACCACTTGTGGATGAAGCTATGAAGTGGATGATTGATCAGATTTGGAAGGTTGAGGTTCCATTCTCTCTTTTTGGAATGAGTTTTTCCACCACTAATGAGGAATTTGTATTCAACCCACAAAAATCTTTTGCTTTCCAATTTAGAAAAGTGGTTTCTTCAGGTGCCTATGGTTGATCTGTTATTTCCTGTCGTAGATGAATTTTATGTTGGATCTGGAGGGGCAAATACACTTTGGACCATAATGGCCTAGCTAAGAACTCCATTGGGAAAATATTTTGATTGTGTGGTTGAGAACAAGGATAACACCATTCATAGTCTTGAACTAGATTATTTTGGATAGGTACTATGGCTCTAGATGAGCTAGCAGCAAGAGGGTTCTGAAAGTTCAAAGGTCTGACATTCACAGCTTGACTTGTAGTTTGATTTTGAGGCTGATTGTTTCCTTGAAAAGGAGGATAATTAACTTGATACTACTAGTTTTGTGGCTAGTATGGACGATTATATTGAAATTGTTTCCTCTTGAGTGCAACAAGCTCATTCCCAAAATTTTGCAGTAGTGACTTGACTTCAAATAGATCATTTGAAGAGGTAGGGGAAGACTGAAGCTAGTTGCTTGGAGGCTACTGGAATAGGAGAAATGGTAGGCTGATTTTTGTAAGATCCAGAGACAATGGCATTGGCGGTCATGGAGCTATCTTTCCAGCCTGAATCAAGGAATTCTCTACTCTTATGGAAAATTTGTAGGCATCAGTAGTTTAGTCCCTCCCATGGACTAGATCATAACTAATACATTTGCTATTCAAGGCTTGTAAATAATACAAGAATGCATTATTTGGAGAAGGCTTTATGAGTTTCAAAATCCTATTCTAGGTCTATGGAATCAGAAGTTTAAATCACTCATGTATTCTTGGGGAGCTCTATTTATGGTAGTGAACTTTCCAAAAGTGACAGGTGATCACTCTTGTCTTCAAATTGTTTACAAATATTTTCTCCTAACTCATCCCAAGTGGTTATAGTACCAACACTTAACCCTCAAAACCATTGAAGTGATTTTCCCTTGAAAGAGGTAGCAAGAAGTCTAACCACAATGTTGTCCTCCATGATATTATGTACTATACAAATGTTGGCTACATCAAGAATATGTTCCATTGGAGTAACATGAGTTTCCCCTATGTAGAAGGGTAAAATTTTGAGTGCCACAACAAGTATAGGTCATGTTGAGCCAAAAAAAGAGGATTTCTTGCATTGAAAGGGGGAAAACTTGGTTCCTCGCCATAGCAACAAGAGGTTGATTGTTCCTGGGTGGAGGAAACCTTTCATAAGGGGGATTTGAATGACCCCTATGAGGTAATGCTGTAATGGGTGATGTTGAAATGCATCTTCTCCTTCTCTTTAGAGGAGACAAGGAAAGTTTGATATGCTAATAATTTCCTTACTTTGAAGAATCTCTTACCTAAATTCTTCACATAAGTTAACACACTGAGATTTGGAATCCAGATATATAGATTCGCTAGGTACTTTGATTTGTGAAGTGAGAAGAGAAGTACCAACTCTTGGTCCCATCGAGTGTGCCAAAAATATTGTCACCAAATCACTGCACCCTCTAAATGGCCAGAATGTGAACATGATGTTCAATGTGATTGGGAAACATGGGATCACCTCTCAAGTTGTGGGACTTGGGCTCGAGGTGAACCTCTGGAGAAGGCCTGGCTTCCTCTTCCTAAACTAAGTGTGTACTACTCCTAGTGTAATAAAATGGTTATCTAGACCTATGCTAACATTTTCATGGGTTTTAGGAAAGAGATTTGCAAGAAATTAAACTATACTAGGGATGGTGATGCACCAAATAAAGGGTGTTTCTAGACTCAAGAAGGGTTGATTTTAAGAGGGTGTGTGCACCACAAGTCAACTTCACCTACTATAACTTAGAGAGGGTACATAATACCACAGACTAGGAAGCATGTGTTCCCTTTGTTAAACTTGATCAAAAAATGATCTATCAATATTCAGTGAAGAAGGATGAACTTGAGAAGGGTGAAAAACACCACAATTCAACTACATGCAATACTCCACCACTTGATAAGCATAGAACTCCAAGAACATGCAATAGAAACTTGAACTTGCACAGTGTACCTGCAAGCATGAGAAAGACAAAATAAGTATAGAAGGATGAAAGGACCAAGATTAGTCACAAAACACACACTTTTATTACTTAAACAACATGCACAATGCATCCTACATTCAAAAGAGGAAATAATTTCTATTATAATCTTGAAAGGAGGCTTGAAAGCACCCTTAACATACAAGAACAACTTGCAAAAGAAGGAGGTTTCTTGAAAACTATACACTTATCTCAGAATTCTAACTTGTCCAACCTGTTAGAATGAGCTTCCAACTTACATTTATAGAAGAAGTTGTGAGAGAGAGAAGAAGTCATAAATTCCTTTCCTAAATTGAAGGCACATGATTATTCATTTATTATAGTTGGTTGAACCACTTGAGAAGGTTCCATCATGTGTCATCAATTTCTTGTTGACCTAATCCTCTCAATTAATTAAAGGAATATTTAAATAAAATATTTTAATAATAATAAAAATATTATTAATAAAATATTTAAAATAAAAATATTAATTTAATTTAAAAATAATGGTGGGACCCCCCGTTGACTGGTTTGACTTGAAGAAAGTGGGGGCCATGAAAATAGGGTCACACATAGAACCAACTTGGTGGTTGGCTCACTGAGCCAACTCACCGAGTTACCAACAGTTCCTCCTTCTCTACCACAAACAAGTTGAGATCCTACCACCGCGACCAAGCCAATTTCCTATATTGGAGCCCTTTGTTTCAGATACACCGACAAGCTCCTTATATCACTAAGTCCTTTGCATTGAATTGAGCCACCATTTTACATCGAGCTCCTCCTTCGATTCATACATCGAGCTAAGATCCTATTCACGAATTTTGTCTTATATGCATCAAGTTATCGTCTGTCATCAAAAATCAACAATGAGTCACAAAATTCTTAGCGAGCTTGGTTCGAACTATCCACCGCTCCACTCTCTATAGAGCTCTCCTCTTTTTCAACCAAGCTCATGGTGTGTTCATTGCCAAACCCCAAGCTTCCATCAATGTCAAATCACCGACGTCATGAGCTCATTCGGATCATCTCTCACGAGCTTGGATCATACGTGACTCAACTCAGCCTTCCTCCAACACACTTCTTGGAATTAACCTAGCTTGTTGAGTTGAAATTTTTTCATCACGCTCATTTGACTCTTTACTCCCCAAGCTCCATATCATGTTCGTAAGTTTTTCGAGCTTTGGAACTTGACTCTACGAGCTCTGAGTGCTTCCACCACCAAATAACTCCCCACCGAGCCCTATCTATTCTTACCGGGTTCAACTCCCTCCAACTCGGTGAGCTATTTTCTTCAACATCGAGCTCTTTTTTATCTCGCATGCATTATCCGAGAATGATCTCCTTACCTATGCTTTTCTTAGTTTTTTTTATCTTACGCTAAGCTTACCTCTGGGATCGAGTCAAAGATTAACTCTGAGCTTAAGTCAATCTTCTATTTAAGATCATATCACTCTTAGCTTTGAGATCACATTGAGCTCACACCTAGTTGGCATAGAGATCTCACATCGAACTCAACTTCAAGATTGTAATGATCTCACCACCATACTCGTGTTGAGCTCACCTCCCAACTCATGGCTAGCATGCACCGAGCTCACCTAGAAGTGTGGTTTTTCATGACTCACTCAAAATGAGCTTTCTGTTGGACCCAACCACCCTTCATCACTGTAATTACTGATTCAAGCCCCTCCATAATAGCTTCAACTAACATAACAAAACTCAGCTCTCGCAAGCCCGAGAATATATTTCAAAGTTTCCCATGCATCGACCTATTGGAACATAACAATCATCTCAAGCTAGCTCCCCATCATTACATTTTTTGAAACCTTTTCACGCAAACCAAGTCATTGAATGAATTTCTTGATAACTTGGTGACAGACTCGGATTCCCCACGACTCGCCAAGCTCGTTAAACATTACTCACCTTCACGCACTAACTAGATGTTTTGGAATCCAACTCAATTTATTAATGACACATTTATTTGGTGGGATTTCTCTCTTGGCTTGCCATCTCGTGATTCCCACTTGGCCGCTCCTATTAATTTCCCACGAAAAATAATTAATGTGGAATTTTGACATCGTTTAGCTAATTCAACCGACAAGAGACCTAAAATTTTCCCCACCCGAATTTCTACCTCAACTCATCCACCCACACGGTCCAACATTCCATGATCCCCATGTACTTGGTAACATCATCCCTTGGGTCCCAACATCGACTCCACCACTAAATTCTTTAGCAATCAGATTTTTGAAGTTCGAGGCCCCAAAAAAATCAAAACTCAAGCTTCCCATTGATCTTCGCCGTTTATTCAATTTGATATTCATAGCCAAGCTCATTCCATCAACATTAGCTCGACCTCAATGCCTAAATGCTTATCTCACCTAAGTGATTCATCTTCATCATGCACTAAGCCCCTCGCAAGTTAATATTCATGCTTGGTACCAATTATTTGCAACCCGACCGATTCAATATCACACTTGAGCTCGTTCATTTTCATGAGGAATTATCGATTTTGCATCAATCTCTGCTATGAAATTGTCTTTCAAGACACTCGGTGATAACTTGGATGTGTTTGTATTGGTGTAGAAATCCTACCCAAGCTGCTAACTAATATTTTCACCGAAGTTTATTTTCTATTGCAGCTAAGCTCACTTTACGAGCTAATCATCTATTTGAGCTCAATCCCAAGTTGGCTCATTCTAAGTGCACTTGAACTAGCTCGGTATTATGTCTTCGATTGACATCCTAAACTATATGAGCTATCCTTTTCAAACAACTCATTAATTATTAGGTCAAATCATATTGACCAAGATCTTATACTAACCTAACTCACTTATCAACTCGCATCAAGCTCTATTGTGCTTCTCACAAAGTTCCCTTCATCCGTTGAGTTGATCTCCGAGATGGCACTATGATTTGACCGAGCTTGTTAACCGAGCTCTACACCAAGTTGAGCTTAATTTTTACTATTTAATGCTAGGTGATCTCACCCATGCAACCTATTAATTATTTTTATCGTTTTATTTCTATGATGACCGGAAATGGGCCCCTGGGATCAATGTCATGATTTGATCGTAGTAGAACCTCGTTGTCCAATTTTTCATGTGTGTGAAATTGGATAATAATAGTAAAGACATAAAAATGGATTAATTGGATGAAAAATTCATACCTATTCACATTATCGTGATATAAATCATTACCCCATCCATATCATGCCTCAAACAACATCAAAATTTAAACAAAACACATCATGTCTTGAACTGACAAAATTATTCCTATAAAAATAATGACCTGGAAACCTTATCAAATGAACTCATCATGAGTAAAACCATATATCACTAGAAATACATTTTAATTTCTTTCTCAAACTACTTGAATCATCTTCAAACTCCACCTATAGCTCAAGTTATGCCCATTTTACTGAACCCTGTTATTTGAGACCCCAAAACTGCCCTTTGACCTATCAACCTATATGGACCTCAAAACACCATGTACCTAGATAAAATGTCCTAAAACCTCCATGGAAATCAAGTTAAACTACCATACATCATGTACCATCAATGTTTCATGCTACTCCTTTAGACCACCTTTTCCCAAAACCTTCTTCTTAAGAAACTAACCTATTTGAGTGGGGCTCACTCATCACCATGACCTCAAAAAAACATTTATGGAAAGATAAGAGAGTATTTACATCATAAAATCATAAATTTTTCAAAAAGAATCAAAACAATGTTGATATAATAACTTTTTTGCAAGCTGCTCCTAACTAGGGTTTCAAACCACTTTACCTTCTTAACGATTGTTCATAAAAATATGATAATAAAACCACCTCATTATTTATTTGAAAGCTTCATACTTGACCTAAAAATATACCCAAATATATCAAGTCCCCATGAAAATAGCACAGTTCGTAATGAACATCAGAAGGTCAACATTTGTTCTAAAAACACACTGTAACTTATCCGGTTTCACTAAAACTTGCATATCTTCAAATTTCTTCAAAGCATAATGACTTGACCTTGGAATGAAGTACCATGAAAACATCCCATAATTTCTAAAACTCACCACATATCCCAAATACATCTCAAACTCTCCATCCAATCTCATTTTCACATACTAAACCGCTTATTTTTCACTTGTTTCAAAAGGACCTCATAGAGGCATCTAACCTCTAAATTCTGACCTAAAACTCACCATACACCTCAAGTAAACTCTCACCATGCTGAAAAAATGATCCAACAAGAATAATAAACTCCAAATCTCATGCATCTACCTCATTATGCATGCTCGAGGGCTAGAAATAAACCTGGAATGACCTGACTCAACATGGTAACCACATGACCTGACCATAATGACCTTGTGTAGACCCATATACATATGAAACACACCTCATGGACTATGAATTAACTAAATTTGGAATACTCAAATCATGATTTAGCTCACTCAACTATGCACCAAGACACCTTGAAAACTCACCAAATCACTCAATCAACATGTTAGACACCTAAATGACATCATATGGGGACTCACATGATCGCATAACATCATTTTCCATCAATGGAGATCAACATCAATGAAAAAACAAACCCCCAATGGCCAAAAAAATAATTGAGTTGACAACATGGGCTTATGTGGAGGGACACATCATAATATAAAAGACAATGATATTTTAAATGCATTGAATACTCGATGACTTGATATAAATAAGAAATAATAATAATTCTAATTATACTTTAATAAAGTGGTAGTCAAGTGCACTTATCTCGATGTTCATTTTAGAATGATGTTTTTGTATGCTTATTGAATTTTTTATTGGTTGCATGCAACGTTTCTATAATGTTATTGAAATTGTTGTAATGTTGCATGCATGTGTTGAATTTATATTGGCCACTCCTTACTAAAACCAAATAACTCCCAGAGAGGGAATACCAATCTGTTGGGGTGCCAGTTGTCTCTTTTCCATCTTTCACACATGTAGATATATTTGATATTATTCATGCAATCATGATCTCTATCATACATGAAAAAAATAGGGGTTTGTTGTATGTTGTTGTAAGTGGACCTTTAGTCATTGCATGTTCTCCTTGTGATGGAGATCATGCACTCTTGCAACCATCTAACATCAAAACCCTGTAAAATAGAAATTCTAAGAAATAAAATATGTTAGCTAAGTGTTGTTGATCACCAAAAGGGCTTATCAAAACACTTTAATTTTCCTTGGAATAGTCAACAAGCTAAATATACCAAGGCCATTGAAATTTCTCAATCCTCCAGAATCTCAGAAGATGAACCAAGAGGCTCAATTTCTGGTTTTAATTATGATTTCCTTATGTATTTTTGTCAACTGGTTTCTTGTACAACCTCAACATGTGACCATTTACCAATAACTTGAACCTCACATGATCTATGGTGGTGAGTTTTACAACTCCATTGGGAAAGATTTTATCAATCTCATAGGGCGTAGCCACCTTGTCTTGAGTTTTCCCATATGGTCCTTGTACTTTGGAGTCAAACAAGAGTGCCCAATCACCTTCTTGAAATTTTCTTTTCTTAATGTACTTTCATGCCATTTGATCCTTTGCTTCTACACTACCTCTGTATTATGCACAACCTGTCTTCTCATTTCATCCAACTCATTAAGTTGGATAATTCTTTTCCTTTGTGCTTTCAGATAAATCTATGCCTAGCTCAAGTGCAGTCCTCAATGTTTTGTGCTCAAATTCAATTGGAAAAACATAATTCTTACCATATAAGATTTCAAATGGGGTGAAGCTAGTTGTTTTTTCCATGTTGTGTCAAATTCCCATACAATCTTTAGAATTATTTCTACCTAATCTTTCCTGTGGAGTGCAATGGTCTTTGTCAAGATAGCCTCTATCTCTTTGTTTGTTACCTCTACCTAGCCATTAGATTGGGGATGGTATGGTGTATAATTCCTATGTCTAATTTCATACTCTTTAGCTAGATCAGAAATTACATCAGCAGTAAAGTGTGTACCTTGATCAGTCACAATATCCCTTGGAAATCCATATTGGGTGAAGATATGATCATAGAGAAATTTGGCTACTTTCTCACTTTTATGATTTGGTAATTCCTTCACTTCTATCCACTTGGTTATATAATTTGTGCATACCAAGATGTATTCCTTCTGCTGAGATTTAGGATCTATGGGGCCAATGAAGTCCAAGCCCCATTTTTCAAAAGGTTGTAAGACCAACTGAGGCTGCAATGACATTTCATCATATTTGGTAGGCTTTCCCATTATTTGACACTTATCACATCTCTTGGTGTATAATGATGCATCCTTATGCAATGTTGGCCAATAATAACTAGTTGTTAACACTTTCTGTGTTGTTATTTTTGCAAAAAAATTCCTCCACAAGGTTCACTGTGGTAGGCTTTGAGGACATCATATATTTCCTCATCATCTATACATATTCTCATGACATGATCTTGTCCTGTATGAAATAGAAATCTATCTATCCAAGAAAAATGTACACTCTTTTCAACTATGTATTTCTTCTCAAAGTATAAGTAGTGTGGAGGTGTTTTACCGAAACCAAATAGTTGGCTATATCTACATACCAAGGTGTTTTGATAGAAATAGAAAATAAATTCTCATCTTGGAAAGAGTCATCAACTACCTGTTCTTCATCATTAGTCTCCATTCTTGAAAGGAAATCTACTACCATGTTGTCCTTTTTAGGATTATCCAATATTGTGACATCAAACTCTTGTAGAAGGAGAAACCATCTGATGATTTTATTGCTTACTACTAGTTTATTTATTAGATATTTTATTGCAACATGGTCAATGTGAATGAACATTGGATAACCTATGATGTAGTGCCTAAATTTATTGATAGCATATACAACTTCAAGAACTCCTTCTTTGTTACTATGTAGTTTAGTTCAACATGCTACAAGTTCTTTCTAACATAATAAATTGCATAATTCAGAACTCCATTAATTTTTCCTAAGATAGCTCTAATGGCATGGCTTAATGCATCGGTGTGGATGTGGAAATGCAGGTTACTGTCATCACCAATCTCGGCACTATGATAATTCTTCACCGGGAACTCCTCGTGCTATGATTATTTACTAATGCACAGCCTTTAGTTTGGTGGATGTAATCTGGAAACAAAACAACAAACATAACACAAGAATACCATCAACTATGATAAGACGGAATGATGACAAATCTGAAATATCAAAGTAAATTATAATATTAACATGAAATTGTTACAATCTCACCCATGAGGTATTTCAAGTGTTATTGACTTCACTTGCCTTCCACCAATACTATGGGAGAAACTTTACAATTACACCTCTTAATGGCTTCTTCAACACACCTTTAAACTGATGGCTTCCTTTTCACACTTCATACAATATTTCTCACTACTTCCTTCTATGCTAAATGAGGGGGGTGGCATATTTATTTATAGAACTTCCAGGCTTATCCATCTTATCTCTAAGATAGGATAAGAAATCCACTCTGACGAATCATATTCCATACCTTAACTCTTATCTGTACATGTAAGCTTATCTTTTAAGATAAGATAAACCTTATCATTTCACATGGGTTCCACATTTTTAGACTTTTTACAAATAAAATACACAAAATATTTATGACCTCACTCCTTGTCCTTATTACCAATATAATATTTCTAATTCCTAATCATGTAGACCCTACTTCTCTACTTATCCCAACTTTGACATTTTAACATTACCGGACCACTTACGACAAATATTTACTTTTTACAACATTCCTATTGTACTTTGATCATATCTTGTACTCTACATTATTGGCGGCACCATCATGATGGCGTTGTTATCTTCTATCGACGCCATCACTGCTAATTACACTTAACAACATCCTATTCCTAATACATACATTAATGAAATAGAAATTACGGAGGAAAATTTTAGTGTCGACAGTTCCAATCAAGTCCTCTTAATAAAGGAGTAGTAGTTAAAATTTTCTTCAAAGTTTGGAATGTTGTCTCACATTTTTCAGTCCACTCAAAGGCAACATCCTTTCCTAATAATATAAATAATGGCGTTGCAATCTTTCGAAATATTGTATGAATCTCCTGTAATAACTAGCATGACCTAGAAAGATCCTAACATCCTTTTGTTTCTTTGGTGTTGGCAGGTAATTATATCAGATACCTTTTCTGGATCAACTTGAATTCCATCAGAAGAAAGATAGTGTCCCAAGACTATACCTTCAGACATCATCATGTAGCATTTTTCATTACTTGAGGACATATTTTGCTCCTTGCAACTATTCAAAACTTTGTCCAGATTTTACGTAGATTTCTCAAAATTACTGCCATGTACTATGAAATCATCCATGTATTCATTTTTCAAATCTAAAAATATTCTCAAGACTTCCCTCTAGAATGTAGCAGTGCATTACATAAGCCAAATGGAAGAACTGAATAAGAAAATGTTCCCCATGGGCATGTGAAGGTAGTTTTGTCTTGGTCCTATGGTGTAATCTGAATTTTATTATAGCCACTATATCCATCAAGAAAATAGAAATACTTTTACTAGCCAAAGTATCACATACCTGATCAATGAAAGGTAGTGAAAAATGATATTTCGGTGTTGCTACATTTATTTCTCTATAATCTATGCAGATCCTCCATTTTCCATTATTTTTGGCATAATGACAAGGGTGACACCCATTGAATGTATGATATAGGATATATACATCTAACATATAGTAACTTTTTCAATTCTCCTTTTAGTCTCCATTACTATTGGGTTCATTATTCTTTGTGCTTTCTGATTGTTTTATAATTTTATTTGATATAAATCTTGTGTGTGCATATCCTATGATGAATTCCATGCATGTCACCATAATCCCATGCCTATGAGTGACTATGAATATTTAAAGAAGTCAAGGAAAAGAGACACAGTGTCATTGATGTCCATGGGATGGTCGGATGGAGGATATGTGATGGGACTAGAGAGAGGAGTGGGTTTTCCCCTAGTGAGAGATATTGCATCACTTTAGGAAACATGGTTGTAAATTTGGATAAACTAGAGGATTCAAAAGGGGATGAGGTAGGATTTCTAGGAGGAGTGATAATTCCTCTAGTATTATATTGGATAAATGATTGAGGATCATGAGGGTGAAGAGGATTAGTAATGTGGATGACATTGATGAAAAGAGGGGGCTTCCTATAGAATAAATAGATTTTGGAGGAAGGGTTATGAAGAATTTTTGGAGGGAGAACTTGACTTAGATTCCTTAGGAGGTGATGGTTCAATTGGGTTTGGACGTGGGTGAGAAGGAAGGAAGATGATGATCTTTGTGGGTTAGAAGGTCATATTTTGTCATTAAGTTATGGATGAGGGTTTGGATGGTCTTATAATGTTTGGTGTTATGCTTATGGGTGTGATGATAAGTACATACGACATTAGGATTAAAAAAGGAGGTTTTAGAGCATGTGGATTAAAATACTTGATAGGTAGAAGGGTGATTACTGAGGTTTGGAGTAAGTGATGAAATAATTTAGGACCTAATGGGGGTTGTTGAAGAAGAGGTCATAGATGAATTGGATTTGGTAGATGAAGGAGAAGGAGGTGGTTTGTTTTGATGAGGCCTCATGAGAGCCTTTGGTCCAAATTTAGAGTTGGAAGGAGAAGTAGATATATGTGATTTGGTTTGAATGGCTTGGAACTTAGATGATTTTGAAGGGGATTGGATTAGAAAGGAAATCTATATTTCTCATATTTCATTTGGTCAATGATGGGTGTCTTAGATAAAGGGCTTGGCCATAAGTGGAGGGAGGTTCCCTCCAGAGTGATGATGTAACATTGACTTGCTTAGGCTTGGGATATGAGGTTTTAACCTTGGATGGAATTATTACAATTTCAACTGAGATTTCTACGAAGAAGAACTTAATTGTGTGGAGTGTGTTGAAGATGAATACATTGAGGATGGAATGGGTTTTTGGATGGTGACCTTGATGAGATCATAATGGGATACATATTGTATAGGTTTTGAATTGATTGATGTAGGGGTGATTGGTTTTATAGATGGTAAGAATATCATTTGTGGTTATCTTATGTGGGGTGTTTTTTTCATAAACGCGTTTTAAGGGGTACCATAGATATACATGAAAATTGAGAGGTAGATATAGGTGTGGTTATGTTAGAATATGTGATTGATGTGGAAATGGGTATATATGTAGGAATGGTAGAATCAGATATGATAGATTGGTATATAGGGGTAGTGGGCATAGTTGAGATGGTTGTAGATATAGGTGGTGGAGATGTAATAGTAGGTGTATTTGATATAGATGCGGGTGAAGGACTAGATGCAATTGGTGTAGAGATAGGTGTGAAATTTGTTTTCATATAAGGAGTGTCTAAAGTAAAGGTGGATGTGGTAGATGATGGGGTAGTGGATGTAGGAAATAATTTAGGCTCTTGCTTTACAATGTTAATTGTGTGAACATTAGGTTCATAAGATGTGGGGGTAGAAATTGATCTGATGATGGTTGATCAAGGGGTTGATTAGGTGATGTGCTAGGATTTTCTACTTGGAGATCCCCGATAAAAAAAAAAAATTGGATGTGGTATTTGAAGGAACGACACCTCTCAATGTTATGACCTTTAACTTGATCATAATTATAATAATGCCCCTCGGGATACATATAGGTTTAGGTCACAAGTTGTCAATGGGTCGAGATAAGAGGAATTCGAATGAGGTGGAATTCCATCAACTTGTAAAATATTGAATTATAGGATTCCCAAAGAGGGGTATAGTTAGGAGATGATTTAGAAGCTCTTTTCAAAGGCTCCATGTCAGAGGTAGATGTGGATGAAGATTGGACCATGATGGTATTGGTAGTAGTTTTTTCCTTGTCACCAAGTTTGGAGGATTTTATGAACTCAGTTTTAGATTTGTTCAATCTAAGTTTAAGGTGGCCTTGCTCAAGGGCATGGAGTTCAAGTTTGTGAGCCATGGTGAATGCCTCTTCAAAGGTTTGGAAATATTGAATTTGAAGAGTTGAGGAGATATGTTTCACACAAGACCGTGAGAAAATTTCAATAAGTTCAGTCATGTGGGAGGGAGAATGATATTTGATTAATAATATTACACCATCATGCAAATAAATCTACAATGGATTCATCGTCATATTGTCGAATGACATAGAGGTCAGTGATGGTAATCTTAAACACAATATTGATTGATAAATTTCTAATAAATAATTGTCCTAGTTTAGTGAATGTGAAGAGTGAGTGTTGTGGAATACCATTATACCAATCCAATGTGGGACCAACCAATGAGATGGGAAAAGTGTGAAGCATGAGATCGTTGTCATGAGCAATGAGTTACCACACATTCTTAAACACATGAAGGTGTTGTTGGGGATCCTCCTTACTATTAAATTTGGTGAACTTTGGAAGTTCCCAATGAGGAGGATATGGTTTGACTGGGACCGATGGATGGATAGGTTCATTGCAGATTTGTTCATATGAAAAAGTGACTTTAGGCCCCAAGGTAGCGGCTTCAAGGTTAGCCAACCTACTCATCAAGGAATGCATGGGATCATTTGAGGTGGTTAGATGAGAAGTAGATGGTTGTGGTTATGAAACATTATAATTGGTTGAATAGGTTTGTTGATAGGATTGAGAAGCTTGGGGATATGTTGATGTTGAAGAAAATGTTTGATAGGGGGAATATAATTAAGGGGTTGAGATTGAATTTTTGTGACAATGATTGTTGTTACAAAATAGGAATGTGATGGGATTGGATGGGTGAGATGGGGATATTTGATTATTGAGGTATATGATAAGTATGAATGTAAGTGTTAAGAGATTGAGATGGTTGGATATGCATACTAGTGATAATAGCGGGTGGTATGGGGATAGAGTTAATATGAGGTGATTTGGGTGGAATGGGATCCACCAATTGAGTGGATTGATGGGATTGGAAGAGTGTGTGATATTTACAATATTATTCATAAATGGATATATAAGGAGGTCCAAGAGTCTATAAATGAGCAATGGATGGAAATGTAGCTAGTCTAGAGGAAATGGACTGATGAGAGATAAAAGGATTGGTTTCAAGATGGGGGTATTTTTGGATAACATGCTTCTCATGAAGTGGTACCATGGAAACAAAGGGTTTGGAGATCAATGGTGTGGTCTCAAGTTTAGAAGCTAGTTGGGAAATATCATTGGTGGATTGTTTTGTTGTCGTGACTTGAGAAGGAGTGATATCAGGAATGAAATAGATGAACATTTGTTTATGTAATTTATTAAAAAACAAATCAAGAAACAATTTTTTTTATCATCATGATTAGTTAGATGTACAAAGGTGGATAACAAGGGTGCCTAAGAAATGACATTGTATGGCTGGTTTCAGGAATTTTTGGCTATGGAGTCATCAATATTCCCGAAGGTATGTGAGTCCCAAGTCCAGTGTAGGATTTATAATGTGGCTAGAAAACTGCAATGGCTTTCCTATTGGGTGATGAAATCCCAATCAGTTCCACCTAGTAGGGAATGTCTAGATGTGTAAACTAATTTGTGAGTTTGGTTGTGTGTGAAGAAGTGTGAAATGCGACCAATTAAACCTTCTACTTACACTATATGTAAAAGCAAGAATGAAAGGGTTTGTTTTAAATCCAAAACCAAATATTGAGATACGGTGAGAATAACCACATAAGGAATTAAAAAAATGTGATGCAAAAGGAGAAACTAAGAGAAAAGGGAATACATGATTTTCAGTTTTCATTTTTATCCGATCTTAAAAATAAAGAAAAAAATAAGAAATATCCAAGTTACCAAAAATAACCAACATGAACAAGTGAAATCAAATCCTCTACCTACAATGTTAGTAGAAGATGGAAGAAATATGGGAAAATGGAAAATGAAAGATGCAAGAGAATCACCTAAAAGGGTCATCCCTTTGGCGTGCAATAATGTTGGACAATATTTCCTCATTCCTACTCAAGTTAGTGACCTAGTAATAAAGAAAATAAGCAACTCGAAATATTAATGGTTTATGGTACCTCAAGATGATGATGATATGAATGGGTGCAAAATATGAAGTCCTTATTACGAGCTTGATGATCTCGCTATACAACAAAGGAAACTAGAGAGAAAATGGATTATATGGTAGATGGGGGTTTGCCAACAAATTTGTTTCCAAGAAGTGTGGACCTCCATACATAGATGTCGACCCCCTTATTGATAAAAGGAGATAAGATCAATGATAACCAATTGGATAATATGTAGAATATGAGATAAATAGAAACTCAAAAGTGTGGAAATGTAAGGAAATTATAGATCTAATTAAAAGGTATGTAAATTAAACCAAACCTAATTGGGTCGATGGTGAACCATGATATAAAGGGTAATTTTATGGTGAATGGGTGTAGGTTAATCAAAATAGCAACCAAACGTGTAGATCCAAGAGCTCCAAGTACAAATTTGGAAGTGATGAAGCTTAGTGATGATGATGACAACTTAGAAAAGAGATATGAGATAGGAGAAACATAAAGGATGTAATAAAATATGGATATAAGGAGATATGGTGGAGAAATGGACTAGATCGATGGTGACGAGGCTGAATTAATGGTTACTAGGGACCGATAGAGGGTATCCGGGATGAGAATGATAGAGTGATAGATTTGGAAGATGAATGGAGACAAAAATAGGATACCAAAGAGTTGTGGATCTGGATGGTAGTAAAGGTAATGCAAAGAGGGCTAGGTCTATGAAGATCTGGTAGGGTAAAAAATGACTGAAGATGACCTAGGATTGAACGAAGATAGATGGGATGGAATGGAAACCTATAAACAAAGTGGATGGATAGGAAGGTTGAAGTTGGATTTATGATGGAAGCTAAATCTATAAAATCTTAGTGGAAAAAAATAACAACGGTAATATAATGATAAGTATACCAAATAAATGTGAAGATAAACTCCCAAAGTCTCCAATATTTATGAAAATATACTCAAAGGGACTCAAGAAGACTATAACAACTGCAAAGAGACTCAGACATGAAGATAAGTTCGCAAGTTTACCCTAGATTTTTTTTGCATCCTTTAGAAAGGAGGGGGAAGGACATATTTATAGGGTCGACGGTGACCTGGGTGGGTCATCATTGATCACGGAAACCATCCATTTTGGTGGTGGGAGGATGACCAACTCGAGGCATCAATCCCATTAGAGGCATGATTAGTGTTTTAGGATGCTTAGGGGTTTAGGGTTGCATAGGGAAGATAAATGGGTAATGAGCAACTAGGTAGCTTAGGGATGAGAGAAAACCTTGGGAGGAGAATTAGGTTTGATAAGGGGTGATTTAAGAATAATTAAATAATGAGATGATAATTAGGGGATAATTAAGGATGATTAGCGAAAAGGGTAGCGATACCAAATTTTATTGTCTACATGTCTGTGTGTGTGTGTGTGTAAAAAATAATACATCACATAGGTCAGTCATTCCCACACAAAATCATCTAGTTGGTCATTTTATATGCATAAGAACATTTGAAAAAAAAGAAATAAGAACAACAAAAAATCCATTGGGTCTACAATGGCTCAATTATCTCAATTTCACCTTTAGCCCTCATAAAGACCTACTTGCACTAGGTCTACAAGAATAATGATGAAACATGAACTTCTTGAGCAACCATGGTATTCTAAAAATATCAAAAACCTTTAAAATACATTTTCAATGACCTCTACTAAGCTTATCAATTCTTGTTTATCTTTTCACCATGCTTTCACACCATGAAAGCTTCTTGAGAACACATTTCCAAAGTACTATAAAACCAGTCTTGATAAATTGACCTCTTATGACCACCTAAAGGATATAAATTTTCTATAAAGTATAGGTCCACAACATTCTTAAACATCCATTTGTTCATCTTTCCAATGCAAAACTTGATTTCTATAGTAACATCTTCAAAAATAATCCTTTTTTATGGGTCCAATCACTCATATGACAACTCAAAACCACCGGAAAATCGGGAGATTCCTCTACATGATCTAATCATCAAATTTAACAAAAAAATCAATTCTAAGAATGTTTGTGAAATATCTCTCCTATCGACTTCAAGATAGCGATTTAGGAGGGTTTTATACTAGTTTTGGTGTTAATGATTGTTCATAAAGCTCTAGACCTTAAATATCAAACTAATTCTAAAAATATTATCCAATTAACTCCTCTATCTCTCCTAAAAAATCATGTCTACATGCAAACGTTTCACTTTCCAATGACAACTTAAAGTGCACCTTGTGATGTGATTCTCCATTTTGAGAACTTGGTAGGACCAAAATGCAATATCTTACAAAATCCTCCAAACTGAGACCTTAAAATTTTCCAAAATACATAAATCAACATGCCAAAACTCTTTCCATGCTCATATTTTCATAAATGTTCTGAAAAATGATCATCATGCCTCATTAGGCCATGCTCTCTTCACCTTGTTTGGTCTTCATGTCTAAAACTGACCTTCACACCTCTTTCTATTCACTCTAAACCACATTATCATGCTAAAAAAACCTCTACATACTTGTATCCACTCATTTCACCAAACTACCATGCTCATACCTTCTCACAAGATCTCTTCGTGCAATGACTGGGCCATGACTCGGCTTATCAATGTTCTTAACCTTCTTCAACAAGGAATCATTAGACATAATTCAACATCAATGGTGGTTGCATATTTCTCCTCGGGATGAAATTATGACAACACTCAACAATCTCCACATTACATTGATCATGCATACTAGCTTTGACATCAATGAAAACATTCAACAATCTCCCCTTTTTCAAAGTGATGGTAACCACACATAGAAACACTATGATAACCACTCTTCAAATATGAGTATTAGACATCATTATCCCCATATCTGAATAGATTGAGGTGGATGTGTTGATACTCTTTCATCTACAAATAGTTTTTCCTTTCACCTTGGCTTTGGTCTTGTTTCATGGACATTCAGAAACATAATACAATTGTGTTGTCATCAACAAAGGTAGAGTACAGAGGTGCTTTTGAGGCTAGATAAGTGGCTCACTCACTTTGAAAGTTACTTCACGAGTTCATATATCTACTTTGTAGGATCCCACATTGATTTGGTGTGATATACAAAGTTCAATTAAGATTTCACATAACTCAATTGGGAATTAGTGCACCAAGAATATACTGATTCACATCCACTTCATTTAGAAGTTAGTCAAGGATGGATGTGTTCCCATATTTGATCAAGTTATTGACATTTTCACTAATTCATTGGCTTCTCAATATTACCTTCAATTGTAATAATTTATTTGGGTAAATGATGTTGTACTTTGTGGATTATGGTTGAGACATTCATTCATTCCTTTTTAATTTTATACATGGCTATAATATTAGGCCTAGTATCCAGGACCCATATTTTCTTTGGTTTTCACTCCTAAACATTTTCTTAAGGGAGGGTGTTGCAGCATGTTCACATTAGGTAATCATTTGGGATATTTCTTACTTAGTTGTAATCAATTTCACACATAGTAATCTTATTTAGGAGTTACATGGCTAATTTTTTTAAACTAAGTCATTATTTTCTCAATAACTCTATTACACCCATATGTGTTTGTTCAAACAATATTTGTTTGAATGTAATTGTAAGATCATATTTAATAGGAAAAAATGTAATGCATATTTGGTTAGTGTGAGAATAATAACATATTTAATTGTTAGAATTTTCTTTCATTATGTTCATGGTGTACTAGATTGAAGGCTTCAAATTATAGCCAATTTCATACATATATCTTTCTTCTCATATTTACACCTACTCCATCCGCTATAACAACTTTGAATCTCTTCCTCTCTAATCATTTTTAGTAGAACCCTTGTTGAGAATTAAAAAATGGATCAACTATTTTTGGTCCTTTTTTATTCTATTGACCATAGGAAGTTATTAACTTATAATCCTCTTCTAACCTAAATGAATTACTTCCCTAATTAATTTTTCATTTATAACTAAAATTCATATGTTCATTTGATGTTAGAATGTTCATCTAGGAAAATACCATTCATTTCTAAGATTATAAAAATATAAAGCAATTAAGAAAATACCAAACTATGCTATGTTCCACTAGATTATGAGTATTATAATTAATAAGTAAAATAAATATGCGACATAAGGGTGAATATCCATCATAATTAAGAATATGAAAATTCAAATTACAAAGGAAAAGTAGTACACAACACATAAAACATTAATATTTGATTTGGTCTTAAGTAAGGAAAGTACTCCAAATGAGTAAACACACTTATCTTATATGGATTTAAAACATAATTTTATTATCTTTACAATAACAATGGTATAATATTGTGATTATTGGACAATTTATGGTTTCTTGCAGATTTGGGAGAGAGTGATGGAAGAATTAGGGTTTTTGGTAGAGAGAACCTTGAGGGCGTGCGGTGGAAATGGAGAGGAGAAGTGGGAGAAGGTGAAGGAACTTTGAGAGGTGGTCATGCTGGAGCATCTTTATTCTTGTTTGGCCAAGTGTTGCTTCGAAGGGTTGGAGTTTCTTTCTTGTCCATTGGAGGAGAACTTAGCTAATAGAATTTTGGAGATAGCCAACTAGAATGCTGAGTTTATCATTAGTTGGGTGGTGAAGGATTTTTTGGAAGCTCTCAAGCAAGGATCTAGAACTATTTCGATTGATCCTTTTCCGGTTGGGATTTTTGTCTCTTCCTTCATTGAGTCTTTTCCTAGCATACATTGACCACTGGAGGTGTTGGAGGTTAAGCCCTATCCTGGATGGAGTTTCATAGGATCTTGAGGTTCTATAGGGTTTGGAGGTGTAAGTGGCGGAGGTGAATAATGTTAGGTTGTGGAGCCTATTTTCATGTGTAAAAGTGTTGAAGATTGTACACTAAGAGTAGTGTACACTTTCCTGATTGTCTCATTGGGGTTTGGGGCCAGCCCCGAGTGGGGTCTGGGGTAACAATGACCTCGTAGTAGTAGGGGTTTAGGGGTACATCCCCAAAAAAAAAAATTCCTAAAATAAAAATGTGCCCGATATACGGGAAATGTGCTTTTTTCATATGGGCAGTGGATTTTTGACTTAGGTTTATGGAACGGTTTTTTCCCATGGTTTTGATACCCACATTTTTGTAAAACTACTTAAGTAGTTGTATAATTATGTGGGTTTTTCGTATATGGTAGGTATAATGTAACATTGCAGATGTGTATGAATTTGGGTGTGAAATCAGTAGAGTTTGTTGAGCATAGCTCTAAACATATCTAGGTATTGTATTAAGAGAGTGGTGGCTTGTAATAAAATATGATCAAGTGATTCTTGGTGGATGTAGCCCAAATTGGGTGAACCAAATTAAATATTGTCTCTTTGTGTTGTGTTATTTTTATTATTCGTACTTTTATTTGAGATCTATAATATTTTTGCATATTAGTTTCTACTATTGCAATTCTGTGAGGGATTATTCCACATATATTTATCCCTTATTTCCTAACAATTGGTATCAAAGCCTAGTTTGGTTTGCTAAAGTGTTTAATCATAGGGAAAGTTTTAACTTGAGTGGGAGCAATGGAAGATGAGTGAAGATCAAGGGTTGATAAATTCAACGGGAAAATTTTCAGTCTTTAGAAGATGCAGATGAAAGATTACCTTTATCAAAAGGATCTTTATAATCTATTGTCTCGAGAAGGTGAAAAACCCATGAGCATGAAAGATACATAATGGGATTTGTTGGATAGGAAGGCATTGGGAAAATTTAGATGTGTCTTGCATATTTTTTATTATTTAATGTTTTAAAGGAAAAGACTACAAAATAACTAATGGATGTATTAAGGAAGTTGTATGAAAAACCCTCTCGCCTCTAACAAGATATTTTTAATGAAAAATTTGTTTAATATGAAGATTTCTGAGAATGGTTCAAAAGATCGATCATTTAAATGATTTTAATATGGTTGTAAATATGCTAGCTTTGGTTACAATAGAATTTTATGAAGAAGTTAGGGCTTTATTAATTTTGTGCTCTTTACCTGAGAGTTGGAATAGCCTAGTAATGGTGGTAAGTAACTCGGTTCCGATAACTCAAAGTTAAAGTTTGAGGATGTTGTAGGGGTGATTCTAAGCGAGGAAATGTGAAGAAAAATCTCTAGGGAATATTCTACTTCAGGGAATGCTTTGATAGTGGAAACTAGAGGGAGACAAAAGAATAGAGGAAGCCATGGAAAATCGAAAGATTGGGCAAGGTCAAAATCCAAAAGCAAGATAGTATGTTGCTGGCACTGTGGAAAGTCTGGGCATGCAAAGAAGGATTGTTGGGAGCTTCAGGACAAGAAGAAATAACAAGAAGAAAAAAAGGAGGAAAATGTGGCAACGGGTAATGTATTTTAGGATGCTTTTATTCTTTCTTTACACAATATTTTTGAATCTTGGGTTTTAGATTCAGGGGCTTCTTTCTATGCTACTCCACATAGGCATTATTTTTGATTATCTTCAAGGGATTTTGGGAATGTTTTTCTTGGTGATGATGAGCCTTACAATATAGTTGGAAAAGGATATTTTTGGGTTAAGATGCAGAATGGGATAATACATGGCTATTGAATGATGTCGACATGTGCCTATTTTAAAATGAAATATGATATCGGTGGGCGGTTGGGAAGTGATGGTTGTACTGTGATATTTACAATGGACTCTTGGAAGATTACCAAGGGTTCTCTTGTGGTGGTAAGAGGTAAGAAGGTTGGAACCTTGTATTTAAACACTTATAGCACTAATGTTTTTAATCTTATGGATTCAAAAGTAGATACAACATTGTGGCACTATAGGCTCGGTCATATGAGCTATAAGGGCATAGAGATCATAAAGAAGAATTTTCTGGATATACGAAACATGTTTGGAGTTCTATGAGGACTATATATATGGGAAATATAAGCGAGTAAGGTTTCTCAATGTTGGACCTACAAAGAAAGAGAGTAAGTTATAGTTGGTGCATTCTAATGTTTGGGGGTTAGCTCTCGGGTATCATCTCTTGGGGTTCAAGTTATTATGTTACTTTATTGATGATGCAACAAGGAAAGTTTGGGTTTATTGTATTAGAAACAAATTTTATGTATTTGACACTTTTGTTAAATGGAAAGCCTTGGTATAGAATGAAAAAGTTTTAAGCTAAAATGTCTCAGTCGATAATGGAGGGGAGTATTATAGTAATGAATTTGATGATTATTTTTCTAAGAATGGAATCTATAGGTAAAATATGGTTCTAGAACTCCGAAATAGAATGGGGTGTCGAAAGGATGAATAGAACAATAATGGAATGTGCTAGGAGCATGATATTACATGCATGACTACGCCCTTTTTTTGGGAAAAAGTGGTGAGTAAAAGCTGTGTACTTGATAAACAGAGGACCCTCAAATGCCTTGGATGAAGGCATACCTAAGGAGGGTTGGTATGGTAAGAAATTTGATTATTCATTTATTAGAGTCTTTGGATGTGAGTTGTTTGTCCATATAGACAAGGATGATAGGACCAAACTAGAGGCTAAATAAGAAAAAATTTCTTTCATTGGTTATGGTGGTGATGACTTTGGATATAAATGTTGGAGCATTAAGGACAAGAACATCATTCAATCTAGGGATGTTGTATTTAATGAAAATTCATGTATAAGCGAAGTTGAAGAAAAATAGGAAGAATCCAAGAAATAATATGCAATGGTAGAGGATCTTTCGGATGGGAAAGTGACACATAAATCGTTCAGAACCTCCTCAACGGGAACCCCAAAATCCTGTATTGAGGAGGTCTTCTAGGTAAGAAGAGAACCTAAATTTTTTTTTCCTTATCTTTATTATTTATTACTCATTGATGGTGGAGAGCTAGAGAGCTTTGATGAAGCAATGTAGGTATATGCCAGAAGAAGTGGGAGCAAGCCATGGATGAGGAGCATCAAAGCTCTCATGGAGAACCAAACATGGGATTTGGTGAAGATATCGAAGGCAAAAGAGCATTACGAGAATAAGTGGGTGTTCAAATTCAAAGAGGAAGGAGGAAAGAAAATATACAATGCCCGGTTGGTGGTCAAGGGGTTTGCACGAAAAAGGTATACATTTTGATGAGATTTTTTATCTTGTAGTAAAAATGACTTCAATTAGAACTATTCTTGGAATAGTTGCAGCATAATACTTGCACTTAGAGCATCTTGATGTAAAGACTGAATTTCTCCATGGTGATTTGGAGGAAGATCTATATATGCAAAGAGCTTGAGAGGTATGAGGTCAAAGGTAAAGAGGAGATGGTGTGCAAACCGAAGAAAAGCTTATATAGCTTCAAACAAGCTCCACGTCAATGGTATAAGAAATTTGATAACTTCGTGATGGAGAAATGTTATATTAGATACCATGATGACCATTGCATGTATAAAAGAAATTTGAGGATGGTAGTTATATTATCTTGTGTCTAATAACATGTTGGTTGCAAGTAAAAATATGCAGGAAATAAAAGTACTCAAGAAGAAGCTAAGTGAATCCTTTTTACTATGAAAGATTTGGGAGTAGCCAAACAAATCCTTGGTATGAGGATATCTCAAGATAGGAAGGAATGCAAGATGAATTCATCTCGGGAAGAATACATTAAGAATGTCTTGGAGAGGTTTAATAAGAAGGATACTAAATCGGTTGGGACTCCTTTGGTAGGCCATTTCAAGTTATCAAAGGAGCAGTGTCCCAAGATAGAGTAGGAGAGAAACCAGATGTCTAAGGTACCTTACTCATCAGTGGTTGGTAGTTTAATGTATGCCATGGTGTGCACCAAGCCTAATATTTCCCATGCAGTGGGAGCGGTGAGTAGATTTATGAGTGATCCAGGTAGAGATCACTGACAGGTAGTAAAGTGGATCCTTCGGTATTTGAGAAGGACCATGGGGATAGTTTTGTGCTATAGTGGATCAGACACCACTTTGTGTGGTTATGTAGATTCAGATATGACTGGACATGTAGACAGTAGGAGGAGCATGACAGGTTATGGTTACACTGTATTTGGGACAACAATAAGATGGATTTCATGACTACATAAGTCGGTGGCTTTGTCAACCATGAAGGATGAGTATGTTGCTTCCACAAAGGCAATCAAAGAAATGATTTGGTTACAAAAATTTCTTGAGGAGTTGGTGCATAAGAAGGAGGAAGGAAAGTGTATAGTCATAGTCATAGTGTTTTACACCTAGCTAAGAACTTTCCTTTCACTCTAGGACGAAGTATATATAATTAAACTACCATTTCATCATGACAGCTTTGGAGGAAGAGAAGTTGAAGCTAGAGAAGATTCATACCAATAAAAATCCTCTGAGACATGATGACCAAGGTGGTCACAAGGGAAAACTGAAACCGTGTTCGATTTGGTTGGTCTTCATGAAAACTAGTGAAGGATTGAGAAGCTTTCTTAGTGGAAAACTAGTCTCCAAGTGGGAGATTGTTAGATTATGGAGCTGTTTTCATGTGTGAAAGTGTTGAAGATCGTATACTAATATTATTTTACACTTTCCACAATTGTCTCATCGCCCTAGACCCCTACTTAGGGCTCGACCACTTGAGCAACTTTTTTGGCCTCGAAACAAAATGTGCCCGATATACTGGGAAATGTACTTTTTCTCATATGGGTAGAATTTTTGACCCATAGGTTTATGGGATGGTTTTTACCCATGGTTTGATACCCACAGTTTTATAAAACTATTTAAGTAGTTGTCTACTTATGTGGTTTTTTGCATATGGTAGGTATAATGTAACATTACAGATGTGTATGAATTGCTATGAATTTCAGTAGAGTTTGTTGAGAATAGCTCCAAACAGGTTTGGGTATTGTATTGAGAGAGTGGTGTCTTGTAATAAAATTTGAGCAAGTGATTCTTGGTGGATGTAGCTTAAATTGGGTGAACCATGTTAAATATTGTCACTTTGTGTTGTGTTATTTTTATTTTGCACTTTTATTTGAGATTTGTAATATTTTCTCGCATATTAGTTTCTCTTGTTGTGATTATGTGAGGGATTATTCTAGATATTTTTATTTCTTATTTCCTAACAAATAATTTTGAATCGATGCCATATGCTTTTGGCCCTACTTTTATCGATTCTACACTCGATGGGGGTTTCATAGAGCAAGCGATCTGGATCTATCTTGGGTAAAGTATCGACATCGGTGAAGGGTTTTATCCCCTTAAAGGCTTGACTCGATCGGGGTCACATTTCCCATATTAAAGCCTAGTATTGGTTGGCTTGTTTTTTCGGAGGGGTATGGAGGAGATCGGGTTAAGGAGCTAGGGCTTGACACTGGTGTTTTGTCAAGCTAGGAGGTTATTCCACTTTCCTTGTTCTCTTATTTAGGGACAAATTTTCTTGGTTTCCTAAGTGTCACTATTATTTGCAAATCGGAACCCCTGGATGTTGATCGATTTCTAGTTTGATCATACTAGCATCCAAAGTGTGATTGCACAACATTGAATCCTTTCCCCAAGTGTGGGACTTGCAAAATGAGAAAGGAATCTCTCAGTTTAGAGGTCTGGTTCCTCAATTCCTCTCGGTTAGATTTATCACTTACAAGTTTCGAGAGGTCTATATTCCTAACCCTACCCTAAATTCTAAAGGAGACAGAGATAGAGAATACAAAAAGATAAAAATAATGCTAATAGGTGATGCACCAAAGGAGTGGTGAGCATTTTCTACTTCTATAGATTGACACAGTCCATAAAAATGCAACAAAGAACCTCATGCACAAACTATAATTTTAATGAAGGATCATAAATTAACCAAACAACACAGACAGAGGATGAAAACTAATCATAAAGGTCGTATTGTTATTTTAATCATCAAAATCACTTGCATTACAACACCCGAGAGGAAAATAAAGTTATAGCTCTTAGAAAAGGTCTGATATTCCACTAAAATCACTTCCAAGGTGATAAAGGGGACCTACAATACACAAAAATGTTCAACCTTTGAAAATGAGCCAAAATCGCTTTTACAATGCAAGGACGAGCCAGAGAGACAAATGTGGGAAAACATGGAAGGGATTCAACCATTGACCAAAATACATTCAAAACAGCATGGGCATCCTTACAGACCCATCCCTTGACATTTTTAGCCATGCTGGGAGAGAATGCGAGCCATTCTTCATTAAAAATGGTGGTTGAAACGTCATTTCTGTCCATGACCACGTGCTAGAGGCATTTTTAATTTTATCTCTCAAAAATCCATCAAAATGAAAAAATGACCCTGGAATCTTGTATATAATTTCACCAGCTTTCCATTGATATAAAGAACGCGAAAAACCGAGCTCTGGATCGAAAGATATGGCCATTTGAAGTTTTAGGGCAAAACAAGGCCAAATCGGGTTGGCAGGCAAAAATTCAAATTTTGCACCTTTTTGATCATTTGGAAAATTTTCCAAAATTTCCCCACACTCCACCACTCTAGGTGCCACGTGGCGGCATCTCATTGGCCATGGGCCTTTTAGGGAAATTTTTCCAAAAAAACTCCGCCGAGCCATAACTTCAAAAATACATGGAGTTAGGAGGAAAACTTTACCTTTCTGGAAAGCTGAGAAAGAGCTCTATCCAATGGTGTCATTTCTAGAAGGTTTTGAGTGCTTGAAAAGCAAAATATTATGACTGAGGCACAAGAGAGGAAAAAATGAGAGGAGTTAGCCACAAAAAATGAGCAGGGGCACATTTTGGATAACAATTTTGGTGACTCAGAGGGGTCATCTGCCTGCTGGATGAAGTTACTAGTTCCTGAAGCAATCCATTGGGTATGGAGTCATTGAATTCTCTATTTGATACCCCAACTGACTAGAACACTACAAGGAGGAAGATGGAATATCACCTGATGGAGCAAGGCCTGCAAACACATCTCCAGGAACAACAAGCTTGTGCCAAAGCACTTAGGGAAAGAAAAACTAATCTACAACAAAAAATGTGCACAAGCACTTGGAGGAATGAAAAACCTAAACTAATATGTACAGGGTGAAGCATTTCCTTCAGTAGCAATGCTTTAGATGGATTCCATTGACTGGAATCTACAGTTCTTCGCCATCCAATGAAGACAACTAGAAAGCATTATTGTCCTTACACTTTGTGACCATGTATGGGCCATTCCAAATGGCATCAAATTTTGAATGTCTTCCCGAGTTTTCTCTATCTCGCATCCCATTTTAAAACTAGATCTCCAACTTGGAAGGATCTGTTCTTGGTCTTTCTATCAAAGGTCTTCTTTATCAAAGCTTGATCCTTCTCCATTGCTTGGGATGCCTGATTTCGATTTCTTGGAGCTCCATCAATTCTACATATCTGACTTCCATGGGCTCAAACTCCAACAACTCCAACTGTTTCATGAGTTCTAATGTTGGCAACTCAAGTGATATGGGCAAAATTTCCTCTCTTCCATAAACAAGCTTGAATAGAGAGTTACCTGTAGATCTTTTAGGAGTTATCCTATCAGCCCATAAGGCTGATTTCAATTTGGTATGCCAAGACCTCTGATTCTCATCAAGAGTCCTCCTAATGATCCTCAACAAGTTCTTGTTTGTAGATTTAGCCTAGCCATTACCCTGGGGGTAATAGTTTGATGAAGTACTTAGGTAGATCCCATTCTTGACAGCCCATTCAATCACCTTGGATCCAATGAATGTGAATGCATTATCTAATATTATTGTAGCTGGTATGCCAAATTTGGTTATTGCTCCCTCATAGAAGTCTAGGATGCTAGATTCATTTGCTTCCTTGAGTGCTACTACTTCAGTCCATTTGGTGAAGTAATCTGTGGCTGTTAAAATCCACTTGTGCCCTTGGCTTGAATTGGGATTAATAACTCCAATGAAGTCTAAACCCCATTGCATGAATGGCTGGTCAACTAAAATTGGATGCAATGGGAGGGAAGCTAGCCTCTCTTTACCTATGAAAAATGCACAATTCTTACACCTCTTGATCCATGCATAACAATCATTGAAAATCTTGGGCCAATAATAACCAGCCCTCATGATCTTTAGAGCTATCACTCTTGGTGCAAAATGGCCAACACTGGTCCACCATGGAACTCTTCCAAGACCTTATGAATCTGATTTGTACCAATGCATCTCAAGCAAGACTCCATTCACATCTCTTTTGAATAAAACACCATCAACAAGGGCATATGGGACAGCTTGCAACCTGAAGTGTCTTCTTTGGGTCTTGTTCATCTCTGGAGGACATAGACTTGTGCTTAGGAAGTGCATTATACCTTTGGTCCAATAAGGAGTGGGGACACCATCATTCTCCTCTTGCGTGCTTCCTTTCTCATGGCTGTCTTGCAACGCCAAAATAGCCTCCTTCTCTCGTTGCATGATTCCTCTTGTTTGCTCAAGATCAGCTGCTCACACAATCCTTTTCCTCTTACCAACTTGGTGACTTTGATCTCAATGTCATACTCCATGACACGAGTAATCCAACCCGCCTTTTTTCATTCAAGTCTTTGTTGAGGAGGAAGTCTTTAACCCTCGCATGAGAAACCAGCAATTGGACCTTATTGTTTGAAACTAGATGCTTGAATTTCTTCAAGCTCCCGACATCGCAAGAAAATGCTTCTCAATGAAATAATATCTCACCTCATAGTCCTCCAGGATTTGGCTGAAGAAAGCAATTGGCTGCTCATCATTGTCTTTATTCTGCTATACCAAAATTGCAGAAATAGTATCATCACCTCCAAACACATAGAGGATGAAATCCTTGGAGAAATATGGGTTGATGAGAGTTGGGGCTTGAGAGATGGCTTCTTTGATTGCTTCAAAACTTTCATTTCTTCTTCTATCCATTTGAAAGCCATGCTTTTCTTTAGCATCTTGGTGATAGGTCCGACGAGGGCTACAAAATTTGGGACAAACCTACGAACAAAATTTATTCTTGCCAAGAAACTTTGAAGGGCCTTCTTGTGGGTTGGCAATGGCAAGGTGCTCTTATGGCGCGACTCTTTCCGATCAATTGCGAATCCTTCTTTGGAGACAATGTGGCCAAGGAGCTTTCCTTCATGGGCTAGAAAAACACACTTTTTAGGATTCAAGGAGACTCCAAATCTTCTACACCTTTAGAACACTTATCTCAAATGAAAGAGGTGGTCTGCTGTATTTATAAAAAAATAGTGATATCATCAAGATATATCAAGTAAAATGTTGTTAATCAAACCTTTGAATGCCATGTCCATTGCTCTTTGGAAGGTAGCTCCAAAGATTGGACAAGCCCAAATGGCATTTTCTGTATGCATAAGTTCCCATTTAGTTGTAAAGGTTGTCTTGAACTGATCTTCTTCCTTCACCATAATCTGATTATACCCGAATAGCCATCAAGTAGTGAAAACCTCTCGGAGCCAAAGCAACAAATTGTAAAATCTGCTCCATGGAAGGAAGTGGATAATGATCCTTGAGAGATGCTCTATCAAATCTCTCAAGTCAACACACAATCTGATTTCCCCACTCTTCTTTCTCGATGGAACCAAGTTGGTAACCCAACTAGAATGCTTGATAGGGAATATGATTCTTGATTCTATCAACTTATTCAATTCTTTTCTCATGAGAGGCTCCATGTGGGGTTGACTGGCCTTTGTTTCTTCCTGATGGGCTTAGTATTTGGATCCAATTTAATGGTGTGTTGAGCTAACTCAGATTGAAACCTTTCAAATCTTCATAGCTCCAAGAAAACACATCAGGGAATTCTTGACAAAGTTGTATGAACTCATACCTTTCTTGCTCAGTTGTCATCTTACCAATTTGGAGTGATTTGCCTCTTTCTACTGAGATGGACACTGAATTTTCTCCCTTCACTTGGATGTTTGCTTTCTCCTTCCTAAACTCGATCATTAGGATTGAAAATGGACTCCAAAGTAATAAGTCCCTTTGATAGTTTTTGGTTCTCACTGCACCATTTGGTCACCATACGCTGCTCTAACTTTTCCTGATTTTTGGCTGAGAATTCAGCCTCTTCTTGCAAGAAATGGATGATTTGCTGATCATTTTCAAACACTTGCCAACTTACATTGTTGTCTGGCATTGAAGGCCTCACAATCACATGGATGTTTGGCTGTACCTTGTCTTTTTGAATGCTCTCCACAATGTCAAAGGCTGCCCTAATCGCTGCTAGCTTTGTCGGTGGCTTGATTCTCTTTCCTAGGAATGGATTTGATGCCAAAACCCTCAAAATATTCAATGAGGTCCCACACCCTGTTCTTGTAGCACTTGAGTAGATCATTCTTGACAAAGATGATGCCCCTTGACTTGGTTGACAATCAACTCTTTGTCACCAAATACTTGTAAGTTCTTTATTCCTCTCTTGATTGCCCAATGTAATCCTTGCACCAAGGCTTCATATTCAGCAGGTGTTATTAGAGCATGCAAACTAAAATCTAAAAGATGAATAATACTTAACTCCTTGAGGTGAAACCGCATGGATCCCCTCCATGCACCTTGTCTACTCCTTTATCCATCAAAAAAAACTACCATACCTCATTTTCATCTTTGTGGTTTGGCTTGGTGATGCTAGGAATAGGCTGATTTTCTTCATGTATGCAATAGACTCCCATTTCAGATTCTTCTATTTCTTGATAAGGATCAAAAGCATGCACCTTGCTTTCCCGTTCATCAAGAGTTAGATCTGCGATGCTTCCTACCTTGGTGTCAACTTCATTAGTGATTGGATAATCCTCTTGATCAAACGCATTCAACAATTGGCATTAATCGACTTGGAGTGTAAGGCTCAATGTGAAAGTTTGCAATAGGTTTAGACTTGATTTTGGCTTTGGTTCCATATCTTGTTCAATCAAGCATGTGTGACCAATCAGAGACAAGTAACCTCCAATCTTAGCTATGAAATCCCTTGACAAACATAGGGCAAAGAGTGGTGGAAGGTTTATTACTGAGACATCTTGCAAAACAACCACGTTGGGACAAGCATGCAAAGTAAGACTCAAGTTTTTAATCACCCCGACTGTTGTTACTACTATCCCATCCAACTGCACCACCCCTTTGGATATGGTTTCATACTGAATTCCCAACTGATCAGTTATTTTCTTGGGCATTACTGAACTACTTTCCCGGAATCAATCATGTAATTGTGTACTAATTGGTTCCCAATGATCAATGAAACATAGAATGGAGGGGGCTTCAATATTTTACCTTGCTATCCTCCATGATTCCCCTCAGGCTGGGCAGCATTTGTGAGCACCTTCTCTTACATTTGGACTTGTTGATTTGAAGTTGACTAGTCCTTCATGGCAGCTTGTAGCAAATCTCTTTGGCCTAGGATAGATAGTGATTCCCACATTGATATGTTTACATTTGTCTTCTTCATCTAATCAATGATACTGAATGGAGATGAAGTATCCCTCTGCTATCCCTTGGCCTGCACATTCATTCCTTGCACATGGGCAGCAACAACTGGCATTTGGGTTGGCCTAGGGGCTGTTTTAGGCAATCCTTGCGTGCTTGGGATTGCATTTTGTTTGCCAATAGTTTGTGGAGTGATAGAAGGTCGTGAATTACTTGGGGCCAATGGTTGTTCTTCACCCAAATTTCTTCTCTTTGACCTTATGTTGGCTGCAACACTTTGGGAAATTGTTTGATTCATGCCACAAAAATCTTCTGCCTGCCAGTTTACAAGTGTGGTATCATTTGGAGCTGATTGCTGCTGGAATGTTTCTTGTTGTTGGTTATTTCCTTGACTACCTTCACCCTCCACACTAGTTGCTGTCACCATTAATGCTTGATTCAAGGCACCGTTGAAGCACATGGACTAGTTATGAGGTTCATTACATGGGAAACAACAATCATACTCTTGAGCTTATATTGTTTTGTCATCGGCACTAATGCTTTAGATGCGAGATGTAGCATTGGGATTATAGGGCTAAAATGGTCTGCATTGGCGGGAGGCCTTGCTTGATTTAGATTTGCACTGGATTGGGTGATCTATGAGGTTGATATGGCTTCTGTTAGGTGAGCTTGAGGCTGGAAGGAAGGTCTAAAACCTTGAGCTTGTTGCCATTTGAGTGTAACCATCTCATTACCTAGATTTTGCAATTGCTTCATGACTTCTTGAAGTTCATGCGAGGCACTAGAAGATGAAGTGGAAGCTTCACTTGAATTCCGATTTCTAGGAGTGGGAATAGAAGCTAAATTAGGCACTTGGCTAGTACTGGGCTCTCTAAACTTGGAAATAATGGCATTGGAGGCCTAGGAGCCAGCTTTGACTTGAATCAAACAATTTTCAGCTCTAATGGCAATTCTATAAGCAATGGGGATAGTTGTGCCTCCCATGGACTGAATTAACATAGAAATATTAGAATTTAAAGCTTTAAGGTAATAAAGAAAAGCATGACTCGCCACCTGGAATTCTCTCCCAAGCCCTTTAAAATCTGAAATTAAAATCGGTCACCGCTCATTAGGAGCTCTTTTGATAGTTGTCACATTTGCTCCAAAAGGGACAAGTTGTCTCCTTTTCCCAAAAGCCGCTCATGGAGGGCTATACATAGATGATTCCAATTTTGAATAGAACCCGAGGCAAAACTCCCGAACCATTGCAAAGCTTTCACTTTGAATGAAGATACCGGAAGTTTGACAAAGAACTTGCATCTCATCGATCTCATGGATTGCACAAATGTTAGCAATATCCTTAACATGATCACCTGTGAGGTCCGATTTTCTCTAGTGAAGTATGGAATGTTCTTCAATGCTACAACTGGGATTAGATTTTGTGCATTGAGAGCAAGTGGGCTGCTAGTGAAATTGACATAGGGGTTGTTTTGTGCCATTCTAATTGGCCTTAGAATCCTTATTAATTGAATGAAAGGCCTCCAGGGTGGAGTTGAAAGAGTTCTATTTGGTAGAGATGGAGACCTTTGGATTCTCCTCCCACTTTTCCTTATTCTTGGAGATAACTACAGATATTCAAACAAAGCACCTCTTCCTCTCTAGTTCTTGACCTTGTGTTGATTCTTCTCATGAGTTTTCAGGTCTGCACTACTAAAACCAGCTGATTCTTTTTCCTTAGAGTCGTCCGATGTGTAATTTATATCTCTTTTAAAGAAAGAAACTTGCAACAAATGCACATCAATTTTGTTGCAATGAAGATGAAGACCTCTAAGGTCCCACTTGGCGTGTCAGAACTGTTGTTGCAAATCAGCAACACCCCCGGATGTTGATCAGATTTCTAGTTTGATCATACTAGCATCCAGTGTGATTGCACAACATTGAATCCTTTCCCCAAGTGTGGGACTTGTAAAATGAGAAAGGAATCTCCAGTTTAGAGGTGCCGGTTCCTCGGTTCTCTCGGTCGATTTATCACTTACAAGTCAGCAGATATCTATATTCCTAACCCTACCCTAAATTCCAAAGGAGACAGAGATAGAGAATGCAAAAAGCTAAAACTAATGCTAATAGGTGATGCACCAAAGGAGTGGTGAGAATTTTTACTTCTATAGATTGACACATGACCATAAAAATGCAATAAAGAACCTCATGCACAAACTTATAATTGTAATGAAGGATCATAAATTAACCAAATAACACGGGAAGAGGATGAAAACTAATCATAGAGGTTGTATTGTTATTTTAATAATCAAAATCACTTGCATTACAACACCTGAGAGGAAAAATAAAGTTACAGCTCTTAGAAAAGGTCTGATATTCCACCAAAATCACTTCCAAGGTGAGAAAGGGGACCTACAATACACAAAAAATGTTCAACCCTTTGAAAATGAGCCAAATCTGGCTTTTACAGTGTAAGGGATGAGCCCAGGAGAGAGAAACGTGGGAAAACATGGAAGGGATTCAACCATTGACCAAAACACATTCAAAACAACATGGGCATCCTTACAGACCTATCCCCTGACATTTTTAGCCATGCTGGAAGAGAATGCGAGCCATTCTTCATTAAAAATGGTGGTTGAAACGTCATTTCTGTCCATAACCACGTGCCAGAGGAGTTTTTCAATTTTATCTCTCTAAACTCCATCAAAATAAAAAAAGGACCCCAAAATATTTTAGATAATTTCACCAGCTTTCCATTGATATAAAGAACGTGAAAAACCGAGCTCTGGATCGAAAGATATGGCCATTTGAAGTTTTAGGGAAAAATAGGGCCAAAAAGTCAAGGAAAAAATTCAAATTTTTGCACCTTTTTGGTCATTTGGAAAATTTTGAAAAATTTCCCCACGCTCCACCACTCTAGGTGCCACGTGGCGGCATCTCATTGGCCACGGGCCTTTCAGGGAAAAATTTTCCAAAAAACTCCGCCGAGCCATAACTTCAAAAATACATGGAGTTAGGAGGAAAACTTTACCTTTCTGGAAAGATGAGAAAGAGCTCTATCCAATGGTGTCATTTCTAGAAGGTTTTGAGTGCCTAAAAAGTAAAATATTATGACTGAGGCACAAGAGAGGAAAAAATGAGAGGAGTTAGCCACAAAAAATGAGCAGGGGCACATTTTGGATAACAATCACATTAGAAGGAAAATCTATCCTTAGATGCCCTCCTTATAGGTTGGCACATCCAAAATTATGCCTTTCGGAGAATGTAGGATCACCGGGTTTGTGTTTATTTTTGTGGTTTGCGTTTATGAGTGGTTGGCCTTCATGGGTGTCGGTCAAATGTTTTACTTTCATTTAGGGCACATCTTCGATCCGGTAATGAGGTTGGTTCTTTGGTCGCAGGTTGTTTGTAGTAGACGTAGTTGTTTTTGTTTCGTGGTGTATTATAGGTGGACTGGATTTTGGTGGGGTCGGGTTTACTTTGACCAATTTTGTCTTGATGGTTTGGTTTTCCAACATCTAGTTTTGACTCGAGAAAATGGGTTTTATTCCTCCGATTTAGTCCATTAGTAGTTTTGGGATATTTTTGTGTCTTATGACCCTCCCGCACGATCCCCGTTTGGGGTGGTAATGTGTGAGGGGAGTATTGGTAATTATGGTGCGAGTCTCGCTTTGGTCAAGATGCTTAAGGGGTGTGGCGCCTCTGTTGTTGGCACATTTTCAAAAGTGATCGAGTTTTGTTTGGTTTTGGTTCTCAAAGCTTATATCTATTACAACGGGTGGGGTCCTGTCATCACCAATCCGGCACTATGATAATTCTTCACCGGGAACTCCTCGTGCTATGATTATTTACTAATGCACAGCCTTTAGTTTGGTGGATGTAACTGGAAACAAAACAACAAACATAACACAAGAATACCATCGACTATGATAAGACGGAATGATGACAAATCTGAAATATCAAAGTAAATTATAATATTAACATGAAATTGTTACAATCTCACCCATGAGGTACTTCAAGTGTTATTGACTTCACTTGCCTTCCACCAATACTATGGGAGAAACTTTACAATTACACCTCTTAATGGCTTCTTCAACACACCTTTAAACTGATGGCTTCCTTTACACACTTCATACAATATTTCTCACTACTTTCTTCTATACTAAATGAGGGGGTGGCCTCTTTATTTATAGAAATTCCATGCTTATCCATCTTATCTCTAAAATAGGATAAGAAATCCACTCGACGAATCATATTCCATACCTTAACTCTTATCTCGTACATGTAAGCTTATCTTTTAAGATAAGATAAACCTTATCATTTCACATGGGTTCCACATTTTTAGACTTTTTACAAATAAAATACACAAAATATTTATGACCTCACTCCTTGTCCTTATTACCAATATAATTTTTCAAATTCCTAATCATGTAGACCCTACTTCTCTACTTATCCCAACTTTGACATTTTAACATTACTGGACCACTTACGATAAATATTTACTTTTTACAACATTCCTATTGTACTTTGATCGCTACCATACTCTACATTATTGGTGGCACCGTACATTAACGGGCGTCGTTATCTTCTATCGATGCTACTACTAATTACACTTAACAACATCCTATTCCTAATACATACATTAATGAAATAGAAATTACGGAGGAAAATTTTAGTGTCGACATTTTCCCCCTTCCTAGCTTCTACTCCATCCCGGAGTAGACTATTCTGGTACTTGGAAAATCTTCAACTTGTCGTGGTTGACCCATTTCGTAATGGGAGTGCCATCCAATTCCTCCAATCAGACGTATTCATTTTCATGCGCACAACTGCTATTTTGTAGGGCCCCATCCATTTTGGAAGAAATTTTCTCTGTCTTCTTTTTTTTGTATCTAGTAATCATATACTAGAACCAAGTCATTCACATGAAATGGAGACCAATGGATCTTTTGATCAAAGTATTCTTTTGCTTCATTTTCTTCTTATGGCTTGTATCCTTTGCTATTTCCCTCATTTCCTCTAGCAAATGAAGATGTACCAACATTTCTTTTACTGAATCACTTTCATCCATCCTTTCATTTTTCATAACTCTCACAATGGGAATATCAAACTCAATAGGAAGAACTGGATCAATGCCATAGGCCAACTAAAATGGGGAGTATCTTGTTGCTGACTTTGATGTTGCCCTATATGCCCATAATGCTGCATGAATCCTTTTATCCCACTTATGTACCTACAAGGCTACATCTTTTGCTAGAATTTGACACAACACAAAATTTGTTCGTTCCACCTGTCCATTTGTGCTTGGCTTGTATGTTGTTGCCTTCTTGTGCTTTATAGAAAATTTATTGACTAGGGATTCTACTACCTCATTAATGAAGTGGCTTCCTTGATCACATTACAATTTCTAATGGACAACTAAATATGGTGACAATGCTCGTTCATATATGAACCTTACCACCTCATCCATGGAAGCTATTTTCAATAGCCTAGCTTCAACCCACTTGGTTAAATAATATGTGGCAACTACAATATAATTATTTTGGCATGAGGTAGTTGGAAGTGGACCTACAATGTCTATTCCCCACTTTTCAAAGGGACCAAGTGGAATAATATGACATAATGGAGCTGATGAAGTCTTACGGTTACCATGTGTTTGACAAATATCACATGTCTTACAATAATTATAACAATCTTAAAAAAAGTGGGCGGTGATAACCTCGCATCCAAGATCCTTCTTGTTGTAAGTTGTCAGAGAAGTGCCCTCCACATGTACTATTCTCGAATTCTTCTAGCAGTTCCTTCCTTATTTAATGACCTTAACATAAGTGTTGAAGGGCGATCAATTTTAAACCCAACATATTCAATTATGCACTTGGTCATTACATTAATCGCAGCACCTCCATCAACTAAGACATCATGAATTGAAATACCATTACATAATACCTCAGCTTGTGGAACATAGGGATCCGCCTCGCCTCCAAAAAGAGACCTCAACCTCCTTCCTTCGTCGAGCATTGAGTCCACTTGCAGCTCCCGCCTCTTCTTAGAAGACATAGCCAAGAGTTGACCATATGTAATATTTGCAGAGCCTTTTGGACAAATCTTCCAAGATGGAGTATGGTCCTGCCCCGTGAAATTAGAAAATCCCGCACACCCAACTTTCTTCTCCTATGTTTCTTACTAGTTTCTCCTTTCATCTTCTTAGGATCATTTCCATCTTGATTATCTTTTTCTTTCTTTCTTTTTGTTACAAACACATCTACTTCATTATTTTGCTCTTATCTACTACATCAAAAGAATTCACAGTGCTTTTCCTTTATCATTATCTCCTTTACGGATGTAGAAGCTCTATCTCGGACAATTATAATTATAATGACCCTTTTATAATAACCATAACATACAACTTCGTAAATATTTCTTTTTGGACCTCTATCTCCTCCCGAGAACTAAATTCTTTTCCTCAAGAAGATTAATAGTTAACTAACCCATATTTTTGAGCAGATCTTCATACTCAGTAGATGTACTAGGAGAAATATTTGTGCTCACCGAGAGTGGTTGTGGATTCGGAGCAAAGGTCTTTGGTGTAGGTTCTACTTTAGCAACAATTTCTTTGGGCTCCTCTTTCATGCTTTCTTCTTGCCTTCTTGCAATCTCCTTTGCTTGTTCAATGGTAGTCAGCGGTCATACTTCACTCGTTGTCCGATCTCTCGGCTTCATCTCAAGAATGAAGTGCTTACATAGGAGATTATCCATGCCATTCATCAACCCATCCGCTAATCCTTCCTTCCGGATGCAAGGCGTCAAGCTTTCTCCTTAGCTCTAGAACACGAGCATGATAATCCCTTATCTTCTCCTTCTCTCCTTGGGTTAGCTTTGTGATATCGATCATGAGATCTGCATATCTCTCGTTGTTCACCAAATTCTTCAAGAAAACTTTCGCTTAATAAATCCCATGAGTTTTTCACATTATCACCTAGTGTTTCAAAACCACCTAAGGGGTAGGAAAAATTCAGTCCATTGTTCCCTTCTTATAATGCCATTACAAATACAAGATTGTTTAAACTCTTGAATGAAAGAGGAAGCATCTTTATTAGATTGGGCTGAAAAAACAGAATCTTTCCCATTTTCAAAAGTAACCACAAGTGAAATACCAACCAAAAGTATAATCAACAAGACTTATGTGCACCAATAATTAAAATCACTATAATATAAAATAGAAATGACCACGGTAAACTATGGTAAAACTTGACTTATCGTGTAAAAACTAACTTTACTGTGGTAAACACTATTCACAGTAAAAAGTGAAGTTACTGCGGTAAATACTATTCACGGTAAAAAGTGACTTTACTGTGGTAAATACTATTCACAGCAAAAATGACTTTACCATGGTAACTACTATTCATGGCAAAAATGACTTTACCATGGTAACTACTATGCACAGTAAAAACAAGGTTACCCTCCAATTGATTTTTGACTAAGTGGGAATATCTCTCCAGACAATCCACCAATGAGGAATGGTCCCGACAACGGAACCAAAATGTCATCACCAATCTCAGCACTATGATAATTCTTCACCGAGAACTCCTCGTGCTATGATTATTTACTAATGCACAACCTTTAGTTTGGTGGATGTAATCTGGAAACAAAACAACAAACATAACACAAGAATACCATCGACTATGATAAGATAGAATGATGACAAATATGAAATATCAAAGTAAATTATAATATTAACATGAAATTGTTACAATCTCACCCATGAGGTACTTCAAGTGTTATTGACTTCACTTACCTTCCACCAATACTATGGGAGAAACTTTACAATTACACCTCTTAATGGCTTCTTCAACACACCTTTAAACTGATGGCTTCCTTTTCACACTTCATACAATATTTCTCACTACTTCCTTCTATGCTAAATGAGGGGGTGGCCTCTTTATTTATAGAACTTCCTGGATTATCCATCTTATCTCTAAGATGGGATAAGAAATCCACTCGACGAATCATATTCCATACCTTAACTCTTATCTCGTACATGTAAGCTTATCTTTTAAGATAAGATAAACCTTATCATTTCACATGGGTTCCACATTTTTAGACTTTTTACAAATAAAATACACAAAATATTTATGACCTCACTCCTTGTCCTTATTACCAATATAATATTTCTAATTCCTAATCATGCAGATCCTACTTCTCTACTTATCCCAACTTTGACATTTTAACATTATCGGACCACTCATGATAAATATTTACTTTTACAACATTCCTATTGTACTTTGACTGTTATCGTACTCTACATTATTGGCATGCACCGCATCGACGATGCCGTTATCTTCTATCAGATGCTACTACTAATTACACTTAACAACATCCTATTTCTAATACATACATTAATGAAATAGAAATTACGGAGGAAAATTTTAGTGTCGACAGTCCCGCTAACCTTATGGTTCTAAGATACGATTAAAAGAGTTTAATCATCCAAAAAAACAATGGTTTAATATAATATACATTTAAAAATTCAATTGATTTGGTCTTTTCCTAAGTTCCTTATAGTTTTTATGAGTTTGGAAATAAATGATAATTTCCCAAATAAACGTTTTAACCTCAACTTAATCAATAAATTTTATTTATAAACAATAAATGAATCAATTAATTCATTCATTTAGGTTAGAAGAGGATTATAATTTAACTTATTCCCTAATCATTAGAACAAGTATGGACCAAAAATTTGCTACTTTTTTATTTTTCTTATAATAGTTTAACTCTATGTTACTAAATCCCGCTACGAGCATATAACATAATTTTGTAAAATTTAATCCTAAGTATGATTCTTTTACAACCCACCTAGATTTATATGAATATTATGGTATTAACTATAGGGCCAAAATTACCTTACATATGCAATATTATTTACACTTGGACAATAACCCATGTGATTTGATAACTCAACAGATTAATACTAGTTACCCGATCTGAAAAATTAGTAAAAGTCTTACTAGGTGACCAACATCAATAATTTTTTTATGTATTCCCATAGTAATTATATATAATATTAATGAAAATGTCTAATTATATTAATTCCATGCTTCAATCCTCTTATCAAATGAGTACATATTAAGAACATAAATTGACCTTCTTATCAAATAAAGCTTATAGGAAAACATTAAGCACATAAACTTACAATCCAATTCCATTTATATTCTCTAAGATATACATAAAATTAACCTTAAAAATTCAATTTAGCAATTATTTAATCATCATGATACATTTATGATTCCCTAGGATAACCTAATTTAATAAATTAATCATATCATATTAGGTTTTGTTTTCATACACTATTTTAACTACAACTATTACATTAGCATTTCCTTGTACAAAAATTTACATAAAATTCTTTTTAACTTATCTAATCTATGAAACCTTTTGGTAAAATTTGATGTCATTATGTGTGTTTTTCATTTTTCCAATGGTAGTGACATAAAATCTACCATTGTTAGGGAATATCACCTATCGATAGGGTGATGTTCCTTTTCATTTGAGAGGGAAATTCCCTCTTATAATGGGTATTTTTGTATTTTGAAGCTTTTAACTAGAAAACAAAAAACCAAAAATGGGGAAAAGAGAGAAAAATGAGAGGATGAAGTGATAAATCTACAACATAATATACTAAGAGAAATACTATGGAATTTTTGTATTTTTGGTGCTTATAACCATAAAACACAAAAAAAAAAGGGGAAAATAAAGAAACATGAGAGGATGGAAGAAGTGAGAAATCCACAACATAAGAGATAGAAAATTTTTGGATTTTTTTATATTTGTGATGCTTTTTTAATAAGGTGCCAACCCCATTAGGAGCACCAACCCCTATTTTAGTAGGGAACCAACCCTACAAGGAGCACCAAACCTTAGTTTAGTAGAGCACTAACCCTACAAGGAACACCAACCCATAGTTTAGTAGAGAAAAACTCTACAAGGAGGATACAACCCCCAAGATGACCAAGAACCAACTTAGCCACCTAAAATGAAGATCACTTGAAGTACTTGTTTCTCAACAACTGATTATGATCACTTTGTCAACTCACTCTACTCAAAACCTTCTCAAACAACTCTCTCTCCTTCTTCACTCAAACTTGCACCTTCATATGTTAATTAGGTCTAATGACCTTGATGTAATTCTTCTTTTCCCTTATCACCTTATCATCCTCTCCTTTTTCCTATTCTATAGACTTCAAACCTCTCTCACACTCTCCTTTATCTTGCTCACAACTCCATCTCATCCAATGACACAAATGATTGAAATGTAACTACCTTTTATACTTGACACACCCCACAAACAACCACAGGCTGGTCAAGACCATTAAGGCCAGTTGTGTCAACATAAAACAATATTCCAAAATCTTATACAAATCACTTAGAAGGACCTTATAGGTCGAAATTATCCTATCAAACACAAACTTGCATAAGGCTTCATAAACACTACAAATGACCTCTAACAATCACACTTTCAACTCCAAGGGAACAAGACAGCTCCACCAAGACTCTAACACATCAAGACACATTAAATAAACCTCTAAGACACCTTCTCCATGCATCATAACCTCTAAAACCTTCATCTTCATCATGAATCACACTAACAAGAAATCACCACCAACTAGGTCTCAAGCATGTAAATATCATCCTTCAAAAGCGAACTACTTCACATACCAAAAACATTTTTGAGACACAAATGGAACATCAATAGGAATAAATTTATGTAAGATAACTCATACAACTTATGACATCCTCCAATTCAACACACAAGACCACAAAACACTTCAATATCCAAAACTACTCTAACGAGGTCCTAGGACTCAAGAATCAACCTTAAAGAATTTGATCTCCAATACACTTCAAACACTTCTCCAAGCTCAACCACAATATGGAATACTTCATCAAAGACCTAAAAACACCTCCAAGCACTCACATCCACATCTTACATGGAGAAAAAAACTAGCATACATGTTCCAAGTTATCTTCTTGAAAATCCTAATCAAAGTTGATTGGGCCATTAGGTATGAATAGTAAAAATTCCTCTTATAATCAAATTATAATCTCAAAAAAATCATACTAGACTTCTATAAACAATTCATGTTCATAATCCATTGCTATAATATGTAAATTAAACCAACACCTCTTGGATCTCCATGACTAGTTTTACACCTTCTAGATCTTTAAAGTAAGAGGCAACATTGGAGGAAGGTTTACACCAAAACCTTGCACAAAACTTGTCCAAATATTTTCATGTAAAATTATCACACATCCCAATATTTGTGAAATAAATTGGTTTTGCATCATGAATCTTGTGACACACACCTATACCATCAAATATCCACAAAATAAGGTTTTTTTGTAGCGTATCATCACTTTTGGAACCTAAAAATGCCACTAAAAGGAGATTTGAATATTCCTATACATCCTTAAACCTTCATACCAGATTTTCTAACTCATTTTAATACGATATACATCAAATTTCTTCTATCACTCTGAAACTAGGGTTTATGGAGGGTTTTGACTTGTTTTTCTTCTTAATAATGGTTCGTAAAAGTTTGACAACCAAATGACCTCATTATTTTATCTATACCTTCTTATATCCATTCCCTAACATCCAAAAAATATCAAACCCCCATGTAAAGCAAACATGTGTGGGTGAGCATTTGAAACCGACCTTCGAACTAGAAATGAGTGTATTGTGAACTCGATAGAGCCAAAAATAACTTTTCATGCATTATCATCATCCTCCTAATCTCAAACTTGGCATGCACCTCTATTATGACCTCCTTGATGGTCTCCAAATATCATTTATGCTCTTTTACCTCTGAAACACTCCATACACCATGGTTTGACCATTCCTATTAGTCTTGTTTTCATGACCATACTTCTAAAGAACCTTAAACATACATTATATATCTGAAAATTTAACTTGTACATCATCTACACCTTCTATGAAATGTAAAAACACACATCACATGCTCAAACAATTATTCCCTACTTTATATGTCTTGCAACTATGCCATATGTTATGCACTAGGTCTAGGATTAGGCCTAAAATGGCTTCCTTCAAAGCACCTTCCTTACTAAAACCGACCTTATCTTCACCTTGTAGACTGACTAACACCTTTGACACATGTTATACACCTTTACAACCATTGACCAAATTTGGAGAAAACTTACAACACATATATTACAAGGACCATGTAAGAACTATGCATATGCATCAATGCAACTAATCATGCCACTCGACACCTCATGTTGACTCAATGAACTCCAATGACAATAACATAGAATTATCTATGCACATTGATACCATTTTACATCAATATTACTTGACATAAATGACAACAACAAGACACAATGTCCAACAATCTACCCCCTTTTCATTGATGGTAACCAAACCTTTAGGACACTCTTTTCTTGTTTCTGAGCATACTCTCCCCCTTTGAGATCTATGACAAATGCTACTAACTTACTTGAAATCAAACAACAACAAAAATGTACTCAAACTTACTTGTATTACCCCCCCTGGTTTTTAATCACTTTCTTGACTTCAACAATAAAATATGATCCATAGACCTACAAAACATCTTCAAACACTTACACATCTCCTCCTTAGAAAAAACATACCTCGTCTTGACTTCAAATTGTAGGCATGTTCACTTTTGACTCATCCTTTATCAATCACAACTGAAACTAATATTTTGATGAATAGCATCATACCTTAAAAAAAAACATCCACTAGGATATGTATCTTCTTCCGATTGCCCAACATCTTCATACTATCTTGAAGCTCTATACATCAACCGAAGCTCTCCTCTTGTCACTATTTCAAGTTATAGACCTAACTCCCCTAGGATAATGCATTATGAATCTATTTAAGAACCTTTCTTCCCACTTTTGAGTCTTCAAACCTCTTAAAAATCAACTTGTAGAACAAACTTATTATGATGAACTCATAAAAATTCCTATGTTTTGACATTTATCACAACTTCTTGGAGCGTATAACACATTGGCTTGCCCTTAATCCTTCTCATCATTGTCGATACTTGTCCATCTTGATCTTCTTGTTTCATCTTGTTCATGTAGTCATGTTCTCCTTTCATGATGCCAAAAATTCACTTACATGACTTAAACCATCTCCCTTTGAGATGATGGATTCTTCACAACTACTTGGAGCCTCTTCATGTCATTTATTCATCTTCATAGAATTTTAAATCATCACATCCCCCCCTTAGATCATGCTTCTCAAAACAAACTATAGTCACCTAATATCCTACCTGATAATGACCTTACAATCCCATATTAGACCAACTTAGAAACGTTATCCTACCTTTAAAATATTCAAAACAATTTAATCCAACAACATACCTTCTTGGTGTATTTTAATAACAATATATCTCCATAATGCATCCCATCAATTTACCAAAGAATTTTCTTTATGCAATACAAATTTCATGATTGTAGATGGACTAAACTTTAGGTATTCATAGTTTCCACAAGTATCTGTAGTCCTTACAAGCCTTCTACCAAGATTTAGGCTTCATACTTAGAGCACCTTATTCAAGAAAAAAATGAGAACACATACCTTAAGAATGGTCATTCTTATGCTATGACCGTATCTTTTTGAGGATAATTATCTTAATACTTCATGATTTTCATTAATCCTTCTTTACTTCATCAATTCTTAAAATGAAAAAAATCTTCTTGTACCAAATATTGTTACCTAAGTTCTTTTCTTTTCACAAACCACATACTCAAATTGTACCTTCAAGCTCAATTTTTTTCTAACATGGACTATTCTTCCTAATCCAAACCTAGAAACATACCTTAGACAGATACATTAGACCAAGCAGCTTCCTATCAGGATTCCATTTTTCTTAGAAGTATCAAAGCTTTAGCATGACTGTATACCAACATTTTCCTACACAAGAATGACTAAACTTGACTCACAACCCAATATTTTACAATACTCTACCTTTAGATGACATAGACCATAATTCTTATTCTCAGTAACACTTGTCACTCACTTGAATGACTTGAATCTTGATCTTCATATACCGTTTGGCATGAACCATTTCATTTTGATGCTCTTCACAATACTAACACACTTTGGAACATACTTTTAAGGCCCTTATATACCTCTAGACACTACACACATTCCTTTAAAATATTATCATGACTGAAAAGATAAAGACATACCTTTTATTGCTTGTTTACATGATTTAAAGGAGGATAAAACACAACCATATATCTCATAATACCCTACATTCCTTCTTTCATAGTATAGTCACCACTTTTCTATTAAACTTACAAATTTAGGTCCAACCATACTTTTTTCAAATGACTAATTCATTTTTGATGTTCTAACTATCCTTTTCACATAGTATAACTTCCATGGATAATAATCATCAAAAAACTTAAATTACCCCTGTCAAAACTTCACATACCTTCTTTCTCACGATATTTTTTAGCATGTACAGACCTAATTAAGGTCACACTAGGCACCACTAACATATTATCTCATCTCTATGTTGCCTATCACCATTTCAGGCTACATACACCATCTATATGCTCTCATAATGAAATCATGAATGGAATAATTCATATATATACATGTATCCTTCTTATGAATGTCTTCCAAACATACCAAAACTCTTTTTATGCAGCTTTAGAATAATAGGGATAGATCATCAAACAAGAAGAGCATACCTTCAATTTCATTTCTACATTTCGAGCACATACTTCATTTGAAAAAATAAAAACAATATTTCAAACCATTTTCCATGCTTACATTCTTGAAATCAATCTTGAAAACATATACCATACCTCAATAGGTCATATATGAATTAGTAGACCCAAAGTGCGGACTCAAGATGAATGACCATACCTTTGTAGATATATATAAGCCAATCCATGAAAGTTCTTACATCATGTTTCTTACTTGGCTAGGGATTCCTAAATACTTGTACTTTTCATGCTAACGTGTACCTCAATGCAAACCAATGACCTTCACAAGATATTTTAAGAGCAACACCACTTATCTCTGAATCATGTTCTTAGAACCACTATATCATTTTCTCCTCCTCAGTTATTCATTCTTTAACTTCTCGACAATTCTATGTACAATTTTCTTGAGTGAAAATATATATTTGAAAAATAACTCATACCTTTCTTGATAGAATCATAGACCTTTATATTGATGCCTTCTTGAGAATGTCATGCCCTTCTTGTCTGCAATTTGGTTACATTTTGACTCTGGTTATAGATATATTATTACTCTCACAATGTCAACACTCTTTGACACATCATTTTCATTTATCCTTACCTCATATCCAAAAAAATATGCTCTAAGGTTCTATTTGATCTCTTCATTACATGTCTCCATGGTTAAGGCTTCATAAATCATATTTCTTTCTTTCTTAGTTGAAATCAATCTCACAAACTCCGATCATTTCCTTTTGAACTATTTTTTACTTTTATAGATTAAAACATGTCTAGGAAAATTTAAAATATTACACCAAGTTCATATACAACAAATTCATTTTATCCTTTATGGAAACATGTACCAGGGAACTATTTTCATGCGCATAAAATAAGTCTTATAATGATTATTGTCCTCAATATAGAGATCATCATTATTTTCATTAGTCCTGTAATCTTCATACATGAACTCCAACTTGTCCCATAAATCCTTAGCTGAATCACATTCCATCACCTTATAATGAATATATTCAAACAAACCACTCAAGATGACATTCTTATCTATCACTTTCATGGGATCTCGTAAAGTGGTGTTTCCAAAATTGACTAATTTCCAAACATCATACCAAATAAAGACCTAGGTAGACCTTATTTTTAACTTCGAAAGACATACTTAGTTCCATTTAACATAGGAGCCTGAAAAATTGAGAGCCCTTCATCCATTTGACCAAACAAACTTGTGCTTCAAATATCTCCTTCAAGTTGTTAGACTTGATTAAAAATGACCTTGTTATGATACTAATTATTAGAAGCATAGTGATTGGGGGTGAATTAGTAATTCAAAATGTTTACTTCATTGAATTTAACTTGCATACATTATTCAAAGAATCCATTCAACATACATAATCAAAGTGATCTTATTAAGTGTGTAACAAAAATCCACAAGTATATGAAATAAGATAGAACAAATGAACACTAAATATAAAGTGGGAAACCCTCAAGGGGAATAAAACCCACTGAACCTTTGCATATATTACATAACACAAAGGATTTGTTTAGTGAGGTAGCAACCCCACAAGGAGAACCAACCCTACAAGGAGCACCAACACCTATTTTAGTAGAGTGCCATCCCTACAAGTAGGATAAAACCCCCCAACATGACCATGCACAAACTTAGCCACTTAAAAATAAGATCACTTGAAATACTTGTTGCTCCAACAACTGATTGTGATCAATTTATGATCTCACTTTACTCAAAACCTTGTCAAACAACTCTCTCTCCTTTTTTCTCTCAAACTTACACCTTCATATGCTAATTATGTCTATTGGCATTTAATTCTTTCTTCTATGACCTTCTTATCTTCTCATACTCTTATCTACTATGTTATATTTCCTTCACACCTCTCTCACACTCTCCTTGAGCTCACTCACAACTCCACCTCATCCATTGGCACAAATGAGCAAAACACAACTACCTTTTATACTTGACGTACCTCACAAACAACAAAAAGGTTTGCTAATACCATTAAGGTAAGTCATGTGAACATATAAACATATTCCAAAATCTTATATAAATCAATTAGAAGTACCTTAGAGATTGGAATTATCCTATCGAACACAAACTTGCACAGACTTCTCAAATACTAGACATGACCTCTAATGGTCAAACTTTGAACTCTAATGGCACAAGCTAGATCCACCAAGAATCAACACCTTAGGATAGATCAAAAACCTCCAATACACCTTCTCCATGTACAAGAACCTTTGTAATCTTCATCTTCATCACCACTCACACCAAGAATCAATCACCACAAACTAGGTTTCAATAACCTAAAAATCATCCTCCAAAAGTGAAATACTTCACATAAAAAACACATATTCAAGAAAAAAATGGCACATCAATAGGAAGTTATTTATTTCATATAACTCGACAACTCATGACATCCTCTAATTCAAGGAAAAAACCACAAAACACTTCAATCTTTGAAACCGCTCCAACTAAGTCTAATGACTCAAGAAATAATCTTGAGGAATTTGATCTCCAACACTTAAAACACACTTCCAAGCTAAAAAAAAAACATGTAATACTTCATAGAGGATATGAAAAACACCTTCAAGCACTCACATTCATATCCTACATGGAGAAAACCGAACTAGCATACTAATTCCAAGTCATATTATTGACAAGCCAAATAGGGATGATTAGGCCATTACGGCTTAACAAGAATAACACCTCTTTTGATCAAAATATGATCTCAAATACCTCATACCATACTTCTACCAATAATTCATGCTCATAAACCACCGCTAAAATATGCAAATTAGCTAAACACCTCTTGGATTTCCATGACTAGTTTTGCACCTTCTAGGTCTTTAGTGGTAGGAAACATTTGAGGAAGGTTTACACCAAAATTTACACATAACTTGTCCAAATATTTTCATGGACACTTATCACACATTTGAATCTTTCTAAAACAATTGGTTTTACATCATGACTCCTACAACACACACCTCTACCATAAAATGTGCACAATTTTTTTGTTGTAGCATATCATCACTTTTGAAACCCGCAAATACCACGAAAAGAGCTCACGAAGATTCCTCTACATCCTCGAACCTTCATACCAACTTTCCCAAGTAATTTTAAGATTATACACATCAAATTTATTCTATCTCTCTGAAACTAGGTTTATGGAGGGTTTTGACCTATCATGCTTCTTAACGATGGTCCATAAAATTTTAACGACCAAATGACCTCATTATTTTTGTTATACCTTATTATATCCATGACCTAACATCCACCAAAAGATAAAACCCCATCAAAATCACACATGTGTGGGTGAGCATCCTAAATCGACCTTCAAACTTGAAATGAGTGTTTTGTGAACTCAGAGAGCTAAAAACAACTTTTCATGCATTATTTTCATCCTCCCGATCTCAAAATTGGAATGCACCTTTTTGATGACGTATTTGATGGTATCCAATTTTCATCTATGATTTTTTACCTCTAAAAACTCCATAGATCAGGGTTTCTCATGCCTACTAGCCTCGTCTTCATGAACTTGCTTCTAAAAGACCTTAAACATGAATCATATATCTGAAACTTGACCTTGTACATCATCTACACTCTACTATGAAATTCCAAAATACCCTCACATTCTTAAAAATTATTCACTTCCTCATACCTCTTCCAACTATTCCATATACTATGCACTAGATATAGGATTAGGCCTAGAATGGCTTCCTTCAACAATTACCTTATAGATATTGACCTTATCTTAACCTTCGCAGACTTGCTAACACCTTTGACATATGTTAAACACCTTTACAACCATGACCACATTTTGAGCACACTTACAACACCTATCTTACATGGACCATGTAAGAACTATGCATATGCACCATGACACTATCAATGAAAATCATCATGCCACTTCTCCATGCCACTAAACACCTCATGTTGAATCAATGAACTCTAATGACAACAACATAGACTCACCTATTCACCTTGACACCATTTTACATCAATTTTACTTGACAAAAATGAAAACAACAACACACAATGTCTAACCAAGTGATGAAAGTGCAGTTTACACACTTGTAAAAAGTGAAGTTGCAAACCCGTAAAATTGAAAAATCTACATTCTTTCTATATGGTGGAGAATTGCTAAATATTTGATTTTGGTATTCAAGGCTAAAAACTTACAAATTTTAAATTTGCATAAAATTTTACCTCCTTTTCAATAATAAAAAGGTGGAGGAATATTTTGAGAAGATTTCTTTACATGATTCAGACTTGTATTTACAAATTACAACTTTGAAAAAATGTAAAATTTGCTTCATTGTTGTTGTAAGCACAATCACCTGGGGGTGAATAAGTGAGCCATTAAAAATTTCATTCTCTTAGAAATTCACATCCATCAACCATTCAAATTATTTATCAACCATTTAACAACATATACATTATGCAATGATTAATTCACCATATAAGCATGCACCATGAGAACATAATAACACAAATAAACCAATTTTAAGTGGAAAACCCTCAAGGTGAAGAAAACCCACTGAAAAAAACTTTATATATCCATTTTTGAAATTTATCTGAGCACTAACTCAACAAGGAGCACCAACCCCTAGGTTTAGTGAGACACCAACCCCTAGTTTAGTAGAGAACAAACTCTACAAGGAGGCACCAACCCCCAAGATGACTTAGCACCAAAAAAATCCATCTAAATTTTTTTCCATATCTGAAATTTTTCTTCAACAAATAATGATGACACAATGAATCTCACTCTCTTCTCTATCTCTTAAAACACCCTCTATCCTCCATGCTCAAGAACTTGTTCCTTCAATTTTATTTTATCATCTTCCCTAGCTTTCCCATACCTGATATATCTCTAGAAAATCTTCATATCTTCATTTCCCCTCTAGGTCGCACTTTTCCTCTACATGCACAACTAGCTCAAATGATATTTCTAATATGTTTTTATACTTGTATTATGAACTTAAAACACCTAGCTTATCCATCCTAGATAAAAATACATCCCCACATCATAATAAAATCATAAAAACATCTTTCATATGACCGTATAGGTCGGCATCGTCACCTAGAGCCTTCTAGACTACCATTAGGACTCAAGAAGTCATAAAACACCAAAACAAGCCAACTCGCTACAAATAAATATTCTAGAGAAAATAAACTTCACCAAAAATGGAACACACTTATACATGTTTTATAAGCATTCAAAACCTCCAAAAACCATGAAAAAATCTACAACAAATTCTCATGCCATGAAGCCCTCTTGAGACAATGCACAACTAAGCACCCTCAAAACTAGTCTTCAGAAAACGAGCCATAACTTCATAAAATGACCTCAAAAACACAAATGTGATATACCAATGGAAATACCATGACTTTAGATCCATCATAAAACTCAACTCATGCTATAAAACAAATTGTAGCACCTCTCAAACCAAACTACTTCAAACTACCTAAAACCAGGTCATGCAAGATAAAGGCACAAAAACCTCCTAAAAGATCAACCATGATCTGAAAACATCATGGACATGAATAATATCTCCCAAAATTCCTTAAATGTCAATTTAGTCACTAGGTCCAATGGAAAACTTCAACATAAAATAATTTTTTCTATAAACTTGTTAATTTGAGTGGGGCCCACACACAACCAAAACCTCTAACTTACACCTAGATAAATTTGGAGGATTCCTCTACAAAATACACTAATCAAATTTGCATAATCAATCTATTTTGGAATACTACAATCAATTTCTCTCAAGTCACTACATAGCTAGGGTTTTGAGAGGGTTTAAAAATTGTTTACCTTCTTAACAATTATTCATAAAAAGATGATGAACAAATGACCTCATTCTACTTGGAAAAAATTTATAATAGACCTATTAAACTATCTCCAAGAGCTTGGGTCCCCATAAAAATCACACACTCCCCAAAAAGCAACAGAAAGTCAACTTTGAGCTCAAAATATCACCTTTAAGAACTCAGTTTTAGTAAAATGCAACATGTTTCAAAATATTCATCATATGAACCTGAAATTTGGACAACACCTTCATATAATCATTACAAAACACCTTAAATTATCAAATTTTCCCAAATATGCTCATACATGCTGACTCCACCACTCCAGGGCATGCTTTCTCAAGGGTTAGGTCTAGAACATATCTAAAATCAATGTCTAACTCCTGAACCAACACTATACGACACTTATGAGTATTTCTACACATCATATACCTTATTCCCATACTCTCACCATTATCACACAACTTCTACATGCCTTACATCATCATTCCATACCTCATTCTGCTCTCTACACCTCACAAACAAGCACTTGAACATGTTTTCTTTAACAAAATATGACCTTTTCACACCTTTTCTAACCTTATACATTTTCTAGGACCTTCCACACACTACATGACATCATCAAAACATCATCTATACTTTTAAGTCATTATCATACCCAAAAAGTCACTATACTTCTATGAAACCCATACAACACCATGCAATGTCAACAAAAATTCAAAGCACTACCAATAAACGTTTATGAATCTTAGCTCTTTTAACATTAGTCACATCAATGAAAGCTTTAAAACATCGCTCTTTAACATTAATGAAAACAAAATGCCAACAATCTCCCCTTTTTTCATTGATGGAAAACCTATTAATGGAAAAACACAAAAACAACATTCTCCCCTAAGGACACATGTCATTAGCTCATTCTCCCCCTTTTGATGTTAATGAAAAATTAAAAATACCTAAAACATCATCTCTTAAAAACACAATATACTCATATTTTTGTTGGAAACATCAACCAAATCAATCAAGGTCCATTTTACCTTCTTCATCATTGTTCTAAATCCTTTTGCAACACAAGAGCAACATAGCTCCCCCAAGAAAATGCATGAATTTGAAGGAACTAACTAACCTTTGTCCTTTGTTCTTCAATTTATAGGTCTAATCAAGTCATCATATTTCTATACCTAGCTCTCTTCATCTTGTTTTCATCTCTTATATACATTCTAGGCACAAAACACCTAATTAAGTATGCAAACCCAAGAAGTAATATTCTTACAGAAGTTTGTCAGGTATCACATGTCAACTTTTCCAACAACCTTAAATTTTCTTGACATCATGTGTTTTTTGTCACTACTCCCTATTTATGGAGATAATCTCCCTTGAATTTTAAACATCTTCTTAACATTACACACAATAGTGCTAGATAACTCATCTCAATTTTCCCTTTACGCACCTTTTCTAAAACATTCTTAGAAATAGCACACGAGAGAGACCTATGAGTATAAACATACCTTATCACAAGTTTTCCAATGCTCCCCTGGATCATAAATTCTAAAAATATTTAGAAATCCTTCATCAACCATGCTTCATCAACCTTGCATATGTTGGTGACTAAGACTTCATCAATTTCCTTCATAAGTCACCGACATCTCTAATCATACTCAAATAACTTTGACTTGAGAAACTATTATCATCTTCAAGAGCCTTCGTACATCACCTCGACATATATTATTCATGTAGTAATACCTCCATATACTTAGATCAAGCTTTTTAAGAAAACCACATACCTAAACAAGTCACATAATATCACTAGATACTCAAAAACTCATATCATATTCACTTACCTTGTATTCCAATCTTCACATGTCCTTCTTGAAATCATAAACCATCACTCTATAATAATACTTTTTCAAGAAACTCAAACATATTCTATTGGTCATTCATACCTCAGCTTTTTTTTCAATTTTCATATACCTACTAAGAGTGATGTCACAACATGCCATCTTGATACTTTGAAAGTACTCCCCCTAAGACTATACTTATATCTTTTGAGCTTTAAATGCATAAAATCATATTCATACATCACAAGAATATTGTATCCTTATGAGACACCTACATATACTATCAACCAAACTCCATTTTCGCAATATCTTCATTCTCCTATTACCCACGTGTTGGGCCTTCATGTGAGCTACAAACCATCAATTAACTAACAAACCTTCTTGGATATAATTTATTACATTACGTAGATATGAATAGTCTTTGATACACCTTCTAAAAATGAACCTATCTTGAATGACCTCAGAACTTCATAATCGTATACATGTTACACATTTTCTTGGAACTCCAACCTCATATTTCAATGTGATCTACCTCTATTGACTATCATGAAAGAGGGTTTGAAAACCCACAGCGAGGATCACGAGGACGATGTGCACATCAACGAACATGCGAATGGCAGCGTGAAGAGATCTCGGAGGAGTGAGCATCAACCGAATGTGCATGCAAAGATTCGACAAACGGGCGTAACTCGGTTAAGCTTACAAAACTCTCCTCTATCTCATAGATCAAAAGACGTGTACATATAGGAGGTGCTTGCCGAGTAACCCCCAATGCTACAATCATGACAACTCGAGTAGAGAGGGGAGTTACATTCCTATAATAGAAGTGTAACTCCCAATGACGCATATGACACACTGATGCACCGACGCGCCGACGCCTTGACCGACGCGCGTAAGGGAATCTCATAATGACCCCTAAATGACACGTGGACCTACGATCTCACCTAAGTGAGATGACTCACCTGATGATGTGGAAAATACACACACCAACACCCCCTTTATCAGAACTTAGATGAGGTGGCAAGTCGAAAATGAGAAATGGGTCCTGCACAAAGCCTGATGAGGTACCCATGTACAAGAAAGAAGTCCCAAGTAGTGAAGGAAAACCCAGTGGGAAAAACATCCACCACAAGAGAACAACACACTCTCTAATCTAAGAAAGATGCCAAATATGGGTCCCACCATAGACGAGCCTGAAAGGGTACCCATGTACAAAGAGGCAATCTCTCGAAAAGAAGAAGAAGAGAGAAGAAGAGGGAGACGAGAGGAACGCAGAAGATGCCATGGACGGATCTCGAACTCTCGCAATCAGGAAGTCTCCCTGTAAGAATGTCGATGATGAGATCCTCTTCCTCTGGACTGAAGAAGAGCCACCCGCAATGAACTGTGTGTCTACCCTTAGGAAGGATAGAAATGATGTGTTGGAAGTCCACCCACTCCACAAAGGAAATGAAGGAAGCAACCAACGAAGAACTCGAGTTTAGTGCATGAAAGTGTGACATAGGTCTAGCGAGTGAGTGCTAAGGAACCAAAGGTAATGCCACGTGTGTAGAATTGTCAGAGAAAAGAGGAACACCCACGGAAAGGATGTCCAAGTGATGTGAAGGGAACAAAACATCCTCCACAACAGAAAAGGGATCCACAGCTGAGGGTGGATCAATGAAGGTCTCCGGAAAAGTGGAAGTGGTAAGAATCCCAGAAGGGGCACTCCCAACAATGGAGATGATGAACTCCTCTGAAACACCTATAGATGGATGAGGGACCTGTAGAGCATCACAAGTAGACTCTGTGAAAAGACAACAAAGGTCAGGTAGATACTCATCCCAATGAGGGGGCTCAACAAATAGAAGAGCGATGTATGATAGGTATGAGTCATCCAATGAAGGTAGAGGAGTGAAATGGGCCTCGCACACTGGAAGTGGAAAGGAGGCTAGTGTAATGACAGTGTGAGAATGAGTATGAGACTGCTCAATATCTGATGAGATGTGGGGTGACAACAATGTCTGGAATAGTGAGAGAAAGAGGAGAAGAGTCTCTGCAAGACTCTCGACATCAGAACTGGATGCACAATCCTCGTCATCAGAAGTAGAACCAAGCGAGCCTATGTCAGTGGAATTGTCATCACACAAAGAAATGGAGGAGACAACTGAATCAGCAGCAGCAACAATGGTGGTAGTATGTGAAGGGTCTCCATAGAGGGACTGAAGAATGCTCCAGACACGATGAGGTGGATCTGAGTCTGCCACGTGAAACCAGAGAGACAAGAGACATGCATCATCATGTGACCAAAGACATGGTCACAAGTGTCGAGGAAGTCCTCTAGATGACGATGATCAGTGGGTGCAGGAACTGGCCCAAGCAAGAAGGGTAAAAGACCCTCGTGGGCGAAGTAACGTTCCATGGAAGCACGCCAAGCTGAATAGGTCTCTTCCGGTGAGAAGTGGCAAGAGGTCAGTAAGGCAATCCTACGACATGCTCACGTTTGGAAAGAGCACTCTCCATGATGAAAAAATGCAAGATGCAAAAGCAAGATGTCGACTCGCCAATAATGCATCGTCGCGTGTGTAGGCCCAAGAGTACAATCAACCCCCCCAAAATGTGGCACTTTATAAAAGTAGTGCATTTACAAAATTGACAATTCCATCACGTAAAGTGTGAAAATCATGCAACTTTTACCAAGGAAGCGCTCAAAAACGAGCAGCGAGTCAAAAGTTATAGCATTAAAATGATTCCCGCAATTGATGGAAAAATACACTAGACACTGCAAATGCATTAAAAAAGTGCACGAAACGGGTGCAAAGGGTGTTGTGTGACTACTCGTTGGAAACGGCATCAAATTTTAGGCATAGTTTGTTTTGACTGCAAGGGGGGATTAGCCTCCTGCCAACCCCGGACCTCACCCTCCATCTTCGACACGCGAATGAAGGACATAATACAAGCAAAAATGCAGCCCAAAATTTATTACAATGCCATGAATGAAATGTTTTGTTTTTTTAATCACCCTAAAACATTAAAAAAGAAGGTGATAAGGAGTGTGTGGGGGCCCACGTTGTCAAGTCATGGAGATGCACCGAGCTGTTGGGTGGTTGCAGGTTGCCACGTGTTTGTAACTGCAATTTTGCAGCTGTTTGCCAGCAAAAGAAGACGTTGAACAGCCAGGGATGCGTTGAACCTGCTGTTGGAATAGTCCCACGTGCCAGAAGATAAAAAACGCAGGTCTGCAACAACAGGATGGCTCCAAAAAACGTCCAAGACCACGTGCAGGTTAGAAAAAACGTTTTTGTAACGGCAATGCAAAAAAACGTTTTCTAACGTTGGAGGAAGGAGCTGGAGGTGCTGAAGCCACGTGCTGGAGGTCTGAGTGCTGGGCAGAAGCTGGAGAAGACCCAAACCACCAAAAAACGCCAGAAAAGCCAGAAAAATGGCTGTGCTGGGTGTGCAGGTCAAAAAAACGTTTTTTCCAATGCAAGTGCAGCAAAAATGCCACGTTGAGGAGCTGGAGTTGCTGTTGGAAGAAGCTGGAGTGGATGAAACGCTGATCCCACGTCCCAAATAGCTGTTGTTCCCACGAGAGGTATGCTGCAGAAGTCAAAAACGTTTTCCAATGCAGAGGAGGGCACGAACCAGCCACAAGGAGACTCGAAACTCTGAGTAAAGAAAACGCAGCACAACAGAGAACACAAAAAAACGTGGCAGCAGGTGGAAGGAGGCCGAGCTGTGGTCAAAACGTTTTCCAACGCAAGGAGAAAACGCAGGCTTTGGAGCTGTGCGTTGAACGTAGTAAAAAAACGTTTTCCTCAAACCACGATGAGCATTCAAACAGCGAACACAGAGATTTGAAGGCTCACAATCCACAAATCAGCAATGACGAGTGTCACCCAATAATCCAAAACGCGGGCCAATGCAAAAGCTGAACCACCGAACCAATGTAGAGAGGCTCGATTCACTAGGAGGAGGATGCATGTAGACATGAAAGGCGAGCAGTTGGAGTATAGCTCGAAGACAAAACTCTTAAATCTGCAACCCAAAGTCCACAAAACATGCATACAACCCCAGAGAATAGATCGGTCAAAGACACTAAACCTGAAAACACCAGAAACTTGAACAACAACCTCAAACACCCGAGCAAGAAACCGGAACCCATGAGCACAAAGAGAGGTATAAATGCCCGAAATCAATGCATGTAGAGCACGATCGGAATAACCATTACGACACACGCACGAAATCTATATATCACGCCGGAAGCCGGAAAACACGCACAGAAATGCCGATGAGTGCATGGATCCACAAGATCCGCTCTGATACCATGAAAGAGGGTTTGAAAACCCGCAAGCGAGGATCACGAGGGACGACGTGCACATCAACAAACGTGCGAACGCAATAACATGAAGAGATCTCGGGAGGAGCGAGCATCAACCAAATGTGCATGCAAAGATTCGACAAACGGGCAGAACCTGGTTAAGCCATAAAACTCTCCTCTATCTCATAGATCAAAAGACGTGTACATATAGGAGGTGCTGAGTAACCCCCAGTGCTACAATCATGACAACTCGAGTAGAGAGGGGGAGTTACATTCCCAAAATAGAAGTGTAACTCCCAATGATGCATATGACGCACTGACGCACTGACACGTAAGGGAATCTCATAATGACCCCTAAATGACACGTGGACCTACGATCTCACCTAAGTGAGATGACTCACCTAATGATGTGGAAAATACACACACCAACATATCATTCTTAAACCATCCAATACTTCTCAACAATTTGAAACATGATTTCATGATCCATCTTACTTGCAATACTTATTCTACATTATTTCCCAAGACCATGGCTTGATGCACTTGATCCAATTGATACAAATCTTTAGCTTCCATGCCATCTTGTTATAACATATCTCTAAGATATCAATCAACTTGTCATCGTATTTCAACATGTATGTCTTCCTACAGTGGTCTTGATAACCTTTTAGATGTTCATCATGAATGTAATTATAGAAAACACGTAGATTCATACCTTTAAATGCATCTTTGATTAGGTAACTTTCTCTTCACAACAAATTTTGAGCCATCAACATGACTTCAACCTTGACAAGACTTCTATCAACATGTTGAACCCAAATTTGATCTTCATGCTCATATTAGACATACAAAACTTAGAATAATTTTCCTCCATCAAGAAACACATATACCGTATTGGTCTTAAAACACAATCTCTTTAACTTGAGACTATATTGTCATTTCATTCCTTCATCCTCGCATCTACTCTACGATAGGATACCTTGCATGCCTAGAATTTTACACCTTTAAATGATTTATTTCCTCTTCAATAGTTATTCTTCATGATTCTTCATGCCTATCCTTGCTTTCCAACAATTGATTTATCTCTTATCATGTGACCATCTTCTCAATTTGACACATGTTTATGAAACCTAAACCTTTCAAAAACTTATAGCATCAACACCTTTTTTAGAACAATTATACCTATGTTGTAATTCTCTACTTGACCTAAAGACCATCTTATATTCATCTTTTCAAAGTTTTCTCAATATCCAAACCCATATTTATAAATCCCCTTGGTTATATACTTCGTTATGACCACTAATTGACTCAAAAAAATATTAGAACAATGTTCAAACAATGAGTAGACATGACCCACATAGCCAAATACAATAAACTTATTATCACACTCGATACTAACCTCAAGAAGCATTATAACTTCTATGACACAAGATCTCAATAGTCTTAGGAACATGACACAAACTACACAGTAACCACTTATCAGATAACTTTGTACATTAATCAAAAAAACACATACTTTAGATCATAACACAGCTCAACAAACCTTTTCATGTATAAGAGACACTCAAAACTTAATGGACAAAGCTATGCCTTCCATTTACTTGAAATTATGCTTCTTAGACCTGAAGATTAAATTTTCATACCTCATCATGGTACACACTAAGACCTTACTTACCATATTTATGATCAACCTCTTTGACTACGCTTCCCAAATGTATCATACTAGTACCATTAGTATATACATTTTCTCATGAAATATCCTCCTCAAACATGCCATCATATGCTTTAAGAACTCAATACAGACCTCGAGACACAATCACAAATCACAACTATACTTGTCTCATACCACTATGTACCTTTAATGACTTTCAAACTCATAATTAATAGAATTCTACCCATATTTTACTTTTTGTTTCGCAAGACATACCTAAATAAGGTCACTCAACATTACTCCAATCTAACACATGCATCACATAACATTCAATAATATTAAGCCCTTTCAAACCTTCATTCATGTCACAACAATACTATGAACACCTTTTGATTATCTTCATGCAACACTTATGTTTACCATCACTTTGTCAAGCCATCAATCATACTTAAGAACTCGCTTTCTTCACTATCACAGACCTATTAGGTCTTCACATAGCTCACACATTTCATCATGAACAACAAAGACCACATAATTGTGACTAAGAATATCATTCCCATAATTATACCTTCTACTATTACTTCTCAAACCTTGTTTCTTGTTTCAACAAAAAACTTTGAAAGCACCCCTTTTTGATACTCTTCTATATTGCCAAGACAATGACTATTGGGTTGAAACACTACTTTCTTGACATAGACCTTTTAGCAACATAATATTTTAAATCTTATCTTCACATGGCAGATATAGATATTTGGAACATCACTTTGTCCTTTTCCTTACTTCTTCCATAGATATAGACCAATATAGGTCTCAAACACCATCTTATGCATATCAAACTATTTACCATGTATTTTCAAGCCATAAAACATGCTTGAGCACTCAAAAATCATAAAGATAAGCCACCAAACATACCTTCTTGAAGTAATCTTCTATTAACATGCATTCACCATTTCAAGAAACTCAAACACATATGAGTCACTAAGCATATCTTAATAGCTCACATACAATTTTAGACCTTCACATACCCTCTTAAGGTCACACATGATGATACCAACAATAAATAGCCTTCATTACTCCTTAAACCATCTTGTAGAACCTCTCAAACAATTTACCCCATCCTTCTCATAGTTATAAAAATATATATCTCCCTATATCACACCTTACTACTACTTTACATGGATGATGAATTCCTTCAAGAAGCATAATGAAGACATCACAAGTCACTTAGGGCACTAAAACACCATGAACTCGGGATATTCCCACATCTCCATACCATTACACTATTGATATTGATAAAATGACTTAAGTAATCTCTTAGTATTCTTAGGTACTTCAAGCGTGGTGTCCATCTTTTCCTTATTTTATTCCTCTAATTAGATTCTTTTCAAACACATATGATTTTCTTGGATCACAAGCTTTTGCAATATCATTCAAGTACCTCCTAGTAAACCAAAACTAGATTGATTGGTTTAGATTCATTCTTCTTAACCTAATTTTTATGATCAACCTTCTTGAATGCATGTGACCCTTCTTTGAATATATTTTGTACCCATACTTCCTTGACCTTGACTTGGAGCAACATGATGACATAACTTACGATATGACCTTTTTAGTGAAAACTATGGCAAACAATGTGATACACACCTATTGATGAGGACTATTCTTTCCTCCATTTACCCATGGATACATACTCTTGAAATACCTCCTACAATCCCTTGCTCTATGCCCATACTCATTGGAAGTAAACCATGAAATAATGTTGCATACCTTCTTGTATTTAGTTTCTTGATGGGATGATACCTTGAAAATTCTTGGAATAGACCTACTTGGTATATACACCTTCATTTTAACTTTATTTAGAGCTAGGGTTAGCTTCTTGACTTGGAAGATCAAACTTCTCATCATCTCAAATTCTCCCTTTGTGGTTTCCAATGAAACCAAGACATGTCTTGTCATCAGAAGACCTATGACTACTTAAAATATCATCTAGGTCCATAGTTATCCTCTCCAACTTCTCATAAAAATTCACCTTGCTAGATGCATGCTCCAATTTTCCTTAAAATGCCATAATTCCAATTCGCATATGATGTAACCACTCTCTTTAGTCTTTAGGGTTTCTATCTCTTTTATGAGATTGAAACAATCATCTTCCTTGATCTTGGGAGTTGTTGTTATGGACTCAACTTGAGTCTCATATTCTTTGATATTCTCTTTGTATCCCTTGATTTCTAACCTCAAATTGTATTTCTTCATTCTTTGATGCACTAATTCAGCTTGTAAATCAACTTCAGCATCTTTATTATCAATATCATCATAAGAATTGATATCACTACTCTATAAGAAACATACATTGATCTTCATCTAGTCACACTCATCTTATTTTGATCTAAAATTGTAGATGCATGATCTAACTAACTTATGATCTCCTTGATGATTTTTTTTTATCCTTCTTAACAATTGATCTTATATCTTCGACACTCTCTCCTCAACCGCTTAATCATCTTGTGCTTCAAAGGATTATCTCAATATTTTTAAGCTTGTTATAAAGGCCCTACTGTAATACCAATTGTTAGAAGCACAATCACTGAGAGGATGGGGGTGAATCAATGATCGATTAAAATTTTCATTCTCTTAAACATTCACATCCATCAACCATTTAAATCATTTTCAACCATTTAACAACATATAGATTAATAATTGATTAATCAACCATGTAAGCATGCAACATAAGAACACAATAACACAAGTATACAAAATTTAAGTGGGAAACCCTCGGGGGAAGAAAATCCACAAAAAACTTTATGTGGCCATTTTTTCAAATTTATTTGAGCACCAACTCAACAAGAACCAAACCCTATGTTTAGTTAGGAACCAACCCCAATTTTAGTAGAGCACCAACCCTATAAGGAGGAACCAACCCCAAGATGACTCATCAAAAAAAAAAAATCCATTTGAAATGTTTTCCATCTCTAAAATGCTGCTTTAACAACTGAATATGACACAATGAAGCTCACTCTCCTCTCTATCTTTCTCAAAACATCGCTCTAGCCTTCATGCTCAAGAACTCCTTCCTTCAAACCGATTTGGTCATCTCGCACTAGCTCACACATACCCGGTCCTCTCTTGATAACATATTCACATCTTCGTTTCCTATGTTTCAGGTCACAAATACCTTTCACACATTCAAAAACTTCCCTCTAGGTTGTACTTTTCCTCGACATGCACAACTAGCTCAAATGAGCTTTCTAATATGCTTTTATACTTGTCTTATGAACTTAAAACACCTAGGTCAGCCATAATAGACAAAAATTCATACCTACGTAATAATAACATCATTCATAGGACCATACAAGGTGTCACCACCATCACCTATAGCCTTCAAGACCACCATTAAGAATCAAAGATCCTGAAACACCAAAACAAGCCAACTCGCCAAAAAGGAATATTCTAGAGAAAACCCAACTTCAAAAAAAATAGGTAACACAATTATTAATTTTTTACAGCCTTCATAAACTTCATAAACCATTAAACACTCTATAACAACTTATCCTTCCGTGAAACCTTCTCGAGACCATGCACAACCAAACACCCTCAAAACTAGTCTTCAGAAAACAAACCATAACTTCATCAAATGACCTTAAAAACACAATTGTGATATAAAAATGTAAATATCATGACCTTAGGATCATCATAAAACTCAAATCATTCTATAAATCAAAGCTATAACACTTCCAAAACACATGTGCAACGAGACCGCCTCAAAATACCCAAAATTGCCCAAAAATAAGTCATGCAAACTAGGGCACAACAAACCTCCAAAAATATCAACCATGATCTAAAACCATAATTTACATTAATAATATCTCCCATACTTCCTTAAATGCCAATTTAGTCACCAAATCTCCAATGAACAACTTCGAGAGCACAAACTAAAATTTTCCGTAAACTTACAAAATTTAATTGGCCCACACACAACCAAGACCTATAAATTACACCTAGAGAAATATGAAGGATTCATATAAAAACTCCATTCATCACATTTAAATAAGTAATAAATTATTTTCCACTACAAACAAGTTATCTCAAGTCGCTACAAAGTTAGGGTTTAAAAGATCTTTACCTTCTTAACGATTGCTTATAAAAACCTAATGATAAATGACGTGATTCCACTTGGAAAAAATTCATAATATACCTATTAAACTATCCACATGATATTTGTTCCCCATGTAAATCACACACTCTCCAACGATAAACACAATTCAATTTGAGATCAAAATCTCACCTTAAGAACTCGATTTTAGTAAAAATGTAATATCTTTCAAAATATTCATCATATGAACCTCAAATTTTGAGCACACCTTCATATAATAATTCCAAAACACCTAAAATTATCATAGATCCTCAAATATTTTCATACATGATGACTCCATCACTCCTGACATGTTCTCTCAAGGGTTAGGTCTAAGAGCGGACCGAAAATCAATGTCTAACGCTTGAACCAGCACTATAAGACACTTCGATTGTCTCTACACATCGTATACCTTATTAAAAGGATCTCACCATGATCACACAACTGCTACGCTCCTTAAATCATGATGATTTACCTCATTCTTCTCTCTAGGCCTCACAAATAAACACCTTGAACATGTTTACTTCAACAAATCTGACCTTTTCACACCTTGGCCAAGCTTTTACACCTGTTATGACCTTACACACACTTCATTACATCATCACAACATCATCTATACCTTTAAATTCACCATCACACTCTAACAAGTCACTCTACCGCTTAAAAACCCATGTAAGACCCTCACAATCTCAACAAGAAACTCAACACTACCAATCAACCTTCATGACTCTTATCTCTTTTGACATTAATCATATCAATGAAAACCCTTCCAATATCTCTTTGAGATCAATGAAAACACAATGCCAAAATTTTCCCATTTCCCGTTATACCCTCGAATATTCCATTTTTCATACTTCGTGGTGAACTTACAATTTGCAAACTTATAATTATAATGTTGCAAACTTACAAAAGACCAAGTCATTTACCTATGTAATCCAATTCAAATTTTTAGTAAAATTTTTAATGCTCAAAAACATTCCACACACCATTAAACCTCGCAACTTCTTCAAAACATAAAAATCAAGGAAATGTTACGATGGTAGTACAAAACCACACTACATGGTTTATCCATGATATAATTATGACATTAAAGACCAAGGAACCACCAAAAAAATCACATATCAATTGGAAAATGATGGAATAGCTTGTTTACTCCAATATACACATTTTAAATTTCACAAAATGTGATAATATTTTAACTAGACCAAACTAGGCACCAACATATTCCATTAAAAAATTAGTAAGCTATTACTCTAGAAAATAATACAATTCCTAAGGTTCAATTAATATTCTAAGTCTAAGTTTACTTAATAACGAATAAGGAAGTATAATTTGGCAGCTTATTTGATTAAATAAATCCCTAGCATCAAAGCACAATTTAAATGCAAGTTTAATTATTTAAAATCATTTAATTTAAAAAGGAGAGGGGGAAATAACCCCATTATCCAATTAAAAATACAAATAGGGATACCACTTTCCAAGTGGATCCTCTTAGGTCTTATGAGAGTCATAGGATTGAAAATTTCTACACCATTAATCTTAGGTTTGGATAGAAGTCCCAAATTTCCTTATTTTCCATAATATCTATTTGTTTTTTCTCATTTTCACTCTTGGTTTTCTTAGTAGGTTTCAAGGGAGATTTAAAATGGAGTCATAAGATAAGGGAACTCTGTTTATTCTTCATGCTTAAAAACCCCTATTAAGGTTTGGAAAATGTGTATATTTACATACATTTTTACATGGATATAGTTGCTCATTTAATCATTATATATATATTATAACCCTAATGCAAAGGCTACAACCTCCCATGGGAAATTTACAATGAAGAAAAGTAAGTGTGTGTGTGTGTGTGTGTGTGATAAACATGTTTTCAAATAAACTTCTTAATGAAAACGAACCTCATATATTAAAGACTCACATAAATCTATATATAATTGTACATATGTATGTATGTATGTATGTATATATATTATCACACATATAGTGTATATATATGTACATATATATAATTTGATTCATATTTAAAATTTCCTATAACCTTGTAAGGCGAGAAAATATTTCATATCTTGTTTACACACCAAGAAATTAAGAAGTTTGTATCTAATTTAAGAACCCAAGATAAGATAATGAGAACATTGCACAAGATAAAAATAAATTCTTATCAATGATTGAATCACATTTGCATTATAATATCAAAAATATTTTTAATTAGTAGTTTAATTTCCTCTTAATCGCTTCAAATGAAAATTTCAACAAAGTAAAAATGAGAACTTAATCTTTTTTTTCATAAACAATGAGTCAAGAGATTTCATAATAAAGAAAAAACACAAAATATTATCACATTTTAACCTTTCTAAATAACATCTTTATTCCATTTTACTCCTTTCATCATAAATCAACCATTAACTAAAGAAACGCTTTTCAAGACTATACACACTTTAAAATAACATTTTGGACTCCGCTTACACTCATTTTCTAGGCTAATACTAGTAAAGGTGATATTTATACAAGTTCAAGAGTTCGATGCAAAGATAAAAAAATCATGGAGAACCATGATATAATGAAAACCTCACTTCATAAAACCTTACAAACTTATTCCCTTCCTGCAATAAGAAGTACAATAGGATTCACATTAAGATCTCCATTTCATTACAACATAGAAATAACATGGAAAATAATATATCATACTCCAAAAATTCTACCTTTTAAACAATATTTTTAAAGGGGATAACAATGAAAATTTCCCATATAATACCAACCATTTTACATTCCTTCTTTTTTTCAATTTACAAGAAAATACAACTCTAAAATGCAAGTGGTACCAATTTCCATGATAGCTCCAAAATTTAGCTCCAACTTCATTATCAAACCTCCAACATAACAAAAATAAATGGCTTCTATGATTCTCCAAAATTAAACACACAAAACAACTAAAGCTTAGAGGTAAAAAAATTATGGAATAATTTATTTGTTTTTAGAAAGAATTAATGGGAAGAGTCACAAGTCTAAGTTATTCAAAATCTTATTGAGTTTTTGTGTGAATTAAAAACTAATCATTCAAAAATACATGACGTGGATCATGTTAAAGTGATATATTGTTAAATTGGTGAAGCTTAATAGCCTATGTGAATGCTAGTTTCGCAGGAAAATATCAGTTGGTCCCAAGAAGTTATCACGTGTTCTTTTCTATAAATCGTATATATATATATTGATTAACCAAAATTAACTAAATATGGGAAAGTATAATGATAGTTAATCTAATGTTGTAAAATAAATGCACTAAAGTAATATAGAGTAATTAAATAATTAAACTAATGGAAAGAAAACCCTAAAGTACAAGAGTAAAGTGAGGAAAGAACTCATCTGGTTATGGGTGACACGCCCAGCGAAAGTGTCACAAATGAAAGGAAATTCTATAAGAAGGAACGGCTGCAAAGAGGTCCCAAAAAGGGTGGACCTGGGAGTTCTATGCAGAGTGGAGTACCCAAGAGGGTACTTGGGCACCTGAATGGCGCACCCCGTATGTAGAAATAGTGCCCCGGTCTCTCAAAAGGTCAGAATTTGATTATTTCAAGGTTGAAAGATACCACGTAACCTTCACTATCTCTGTCACACTAGATTTTCTCGGACTCGCATTAATGAACAAAATATTTTAAGAGACAGAACGACCTATAAAAGACTTGAAAAGAAGTATCAAAACCTACAAAAATAACAAAAAGATGTAAATGAATGGTTGGGGATTAACCTCAGCTACCAAAAAAGTAGGCTTATTAAACTACATATCGACTACATTTCAAACCTAAATGTAGTTATAGTGTGTGTGTGTGTGTGTGTGTGTGTGTGTGTGTGTGTGTGTGTGTGTGTGTGTGTGTGTGTGTGTGTGTGTGTGTGTGAATTTCATGCCATAAGTTCAGGTCATTCACACTATGTGAAGTAGTGAGCACACATAAATGTAGAAAATGTAATAATAGTGTGCATGGAATAGAATATAATCCCTCACCCTATGAAGTGTGGTGACATGCATCTCCTAGCCTTAATGCCTCGGAACTATGTGGATGCAAGTGATGTAATGGATGCAACTCTAGATGGAGTGATAGTAGTAGATGATGTTATTGCGAATTCTCATTATGGTCTCATAACTTTATATTTATAGGTTATATTGATCTAATTTTGTAATTAACCTGACATGGCCGACTTAGGAAAAAGATAAGGATGAAAAATGGCTGGCTGAAGTGGCCCAAAAAGAGGCGAGAAAGTAGTAGAAGAGGATCACAAGGTTGCCTCTGAAAGTGACTAGGCACCCTAATATGTAGATCATATCACCCCAATTTAGGCTAAAACGATGAGAAAGTGCCTAAATAGACTATAAATGTATATAAAGATGTGTGGAAATGACAAAAATAAAAGGTAGAATAAGATGTCCAAAAGGTGGGATTAATTAGTACTTTCTTCACTCAAGAACCTTCTAAATAGTAGAGTGATGAGATTAGTCTAAATAATATCTAAAGTGCATGATTTGGGTGACTATATTTTCCCCACTTTATGTTGGTTAGTAGAAATCACCTTAGAACATAATATAGATAGAGATGCGTGACTGATGTCCTTGTAGAGTGTATTATAAAATGCGTCAAGGACTAGAGAAAAGTGTGGAATGATAAAAAGGTGAGGAGCGTGGAAACTATAGATGAAAAATGTGCATAGTAAAATGTGATGAGAGAGGAACCTAGGGTGGAATGTGTGTTTAGTTGTTGCGGTGTGTAGTGTACCTACATGATTAGTAAGGCATGTTCTGTCATGAATGTTGTTTTTTTTGTCGTTGCTTTTTCCCCAATTTGACTTCAGCTTTTTTCTTATAAGGTTAGATCTGTCAGGAGAAAATGACAAGCTAAATAAATATGTATGTATGTAAAAATGTTATGTAAAATATGCATGTGTGTAGAAAGGTGTAAAGTATGCAAATGTAAAATACATGAAATGAAAATTGTAAAATAGAACATGTGCACCGATCCATGTCGAGAGAAAGGGTGTAGAAGGATATCTGCGTACCGTTGTGATTTTTCTGGTGATCTCACACCACCATGGCTGAATAAGTGTATGCAGGAGGAAATGTTTTGTATTCTCCAAGATCTAACCACTTCACTGAAATATGTGTGAAGAGATATCTGTAATGTCCTAGTTTTGGCGATCTGACGCCACTAGCTGAAGTAGTGTAGAGATGCACACCACCCGTAACATCCAATCGTAACTATTTCCTAGAAATGCTAAGACACCATGTCCTATAAAATCCTTTCATGTAATGGGGTTCATAGATCTGTCCGAACCCACTCATTATATGTAAACCCACAATGCCAAGGGTAGAAAGTGCATTATACTGAACTAGTGTAGCTACACAGTGTTAGTATGTAACTCTCAAATGATTTCCCTTCCCTCTTGGTGGGCGCTAACATCATTGATAGAGAATGCAGCCTAAAAAGAGGACCAAATGCACTCTCAACCATGTAAACTTGAAAGTGCTTAGTAGAAACCAAGGAATGCATAAACAAAAGGCTAGCCAAACATAAGTGTAAAGTAAACAATGCATGTATGTAGAAAAACATATGTAAGCTACACGCATAATGTAGTTGAATGTAAACATGTAAGAAAACAAGTGCCCACATAAAGCAAAGTTACAAAAATGGTACATCACTCCCAATGTTACTGCATACGCAAGGTTGTCATGGCCACAAAACACAAATAAGTGTGTACACAAACATAGGGCAAAGCCCACATATAATGAAAAATAATAAAGCAAAACAAGCATGTATATACAAATAAGTAGTCATAAAAACATGTAATCCTCGTAGAAACAAGTGTCTGCACATGAACACTCATTAACATGTTATACCCACATTTAAAAATCATGTATGATCAAGTAATGTGAGATGCTAAGTACAAAATGAAACAATAACACCTAGATGAGATGAATGTGGATGCCCCCAACGACCAGTATAGTAAGGGTAAGAAGACGCCAGAATCCATGTTACATGTAGGAGTCCTATATCTCGCAATCACACTAAACAAAGGCGTGAAAGCACATGTGTGGATGATATAAATAATGAAATATAAGAAATAAATATAACATGTGTAGTAAAGTGAACATGTAAAACACTAGAAAGCAAGAGTAAATTTCCCCAAGATAATGCAATATGTTATGGATGGATGGAATTGAATCAATGTGGGAACGATAGAGCTACATGCCCCTCGAGTGGATGGAAGTATACTTAATGAGATTCATTTTTTCCCCCTCAAGATTCAAGAATGAACCATAAATGAGTACGCCATCAAGAAATGGTCGAATAATGTCACAGTTGTGTCTTGAGTCAAGGCTGCGGATGAGAGTACATGATGGGTGATGAGATGTGACATATGAAAGCGATGCGGAACCCTATAATCAAGCGTATATCACAACTTTTGAAGGGATGAGTGATGATTTTTCCTAATATATATCATTATATGAAGAACAAATGAGTGATGATTTATCCCCAAGTATATATCACTATATGATGAATGGATGAGTGATGATTTAACACTAAGCATATATCACTATAAGATGATAGGGTGAGTGGTGATGTAACCTAAGGCATATACCACTACAAAATGAAATAATGGAGGTGGTGATTTAGAATAATGTGTATACCACTACTAGAGAAAATTATGGAGATGGGTGACGATTTAGCCTAAAGCATATGTCACTACTAGAGGAAATGATGGAGGTGGGTGACAATTTAGGTTTAAAGAGTATATCATGAGCCTAGGAATGTCGCAGAGATAAAATGTTATATGATGAGTGTAAGGTACATTTGATTCAGAAACTACCGCAATCGATTATGGACCGAGGAACTAAAGTGCCTCATGTAGTCATGTGAGTGCATCATGTAGAGAGAAAATGGAATATGTAATGATAAAATATAAGGCTAGACTTTATATGTAAATGCAACCTAACGTAGTTGGGTGTAGAATATATGTAGAAATGTGCAGCAGAAGATGTGACTATGTATAAGTTATGCGTGGATAGACTAATAATGTATGTAGTGTTTATGATAAGGACTAGTATAATGTATAATAAGTGTAGAATTAATTGTTTATGACGTGCAATGTATGGTGAAATGCAATGTAATGCCTAAGGTGTGGTGTGTGGGGTTCAAAGATAATGGCCATCCCTGCAACAATAAATGGTTGCGGAACCAAAGACAAGAGTGCATCATCAACTAGTGATGCTAGAATTTAGGTTGAATATGTCTAATGAGAAAAGTGAGGGTATGAGAATGTGGGTGAAGAGGTTACTGCTAGGATGAAGTATGCAAGAATGTCAGGAGTGTGATGTAGACAACTCATGTAAATATTATAGAACAGAGGGGGATTAGGTGTTACGCCCTATGGTACTTGGCGATGATGGATATTTTTTGCACTACTGATGAGAGGCCATTGTGACAACATGTAACTGGAACGTAGCAAC